>ML776572.1:677414-721455 GCA_009831015.1 Picea engelmannii
CCCCACATACGTAAAGTCTTATAATAAATAAATTAAATTTATTACTTGCCCCTTTAATTCATTACTCAAACCTTTAATGAGTCAATTAATTAATTAATTAATCAATCAACAGATATAAACAATTAATTAATAAATAAACAATTAATTAAATTTATTAAGAAATAATCATTGTTTAACTAAAACATATTAGGACAGTTAATTATCTAATTAATTATACTTGATAAACCTTAAGCAATTATTTAACTAGGGTTGTTATAGCAATACCATTTCACTTCATTCTTTCGGTCATGGAGGAGATACTAATTGTTGCATGATCTTATCGTTTCCTTCTCAATATTTTGTTTCATAGTTTAAAATTTTGCTATCGTTGGTTTAGTGAAATTGTTTTGGATATTAGGGAAAGTGTTAATTAGTTAAATAATGATTATGTTTGAACTTTTTTTTATTATGCTTTTCATATAAGTATATAACAATAATTAACAATGGCTTTAGAGGGTGTAAAGGAATACAGGAAGATGATGAAAATAGTCGACTATAACAAATTGTGAGTATATGGGAACATTAACATGTAAGTGATGTGATATGAATGCAATGATAACACATAAAACTTAGAAAACAAGAAAAAGAAGGTTTGAGAGTTTTATATGAGAGGAGAGGCAAAAGATTATGGTGCCATATGAATTAATTACAGAGTGACGACTCATATAGGGTACAACAAATTCTAGAAAGAACTACTAAATAAATACATAAATAATATTATGTCAAAACATCATTGCATTAGTTGTTCATGGGTGTAACAAATTTCAAAAGGCTTGAGTAAGAGAGGGCATTCATTAATTCTTATAAGAATCTTGTGGAGTCTATAATTATAATTATAGGTAGAAAAAAACAAGGGCAACTAAAGCAAACAAAAATATATCTACAAACTTTATAATATAATTTAAAAAAACCAATATGCATAAGTAATATGTGAGTGCAAGATTTGTGTAAGTTCATCATTTTGTTCCATTCAACAAATGAAAAAAAAGCAAGGGAAAAAGTTAGAAAATCAAAATTTTATGAGAAATTTAGAATTGTGTGCTTAAGAATGAGAGAGGGAAAATTCTATAGGGAAAATGCAAGATTTCACATAACTTCAACTTAAGAACAACTTCACATGAAAAGGCAAATTAAAGAGTGAGAGCATGACTTAAAACTATGAAATACTCATGAAAAAACTAGCAAAACATGCTCTACAATTGCTCCAAATGGGACTTCTTCATCTTGCTCAGCATAACAAAATTCAAATATTAGAAAGAAGAAAAGTTGAGTTCATTGACCAGTAGGTCTTTCAAAATTGTGGTGAAATACCCAATGTACAAACCCTATATTCCATCACCCTCTTTTGTTTCTAACAACACTTGCTAAAAATCACCAAAGGTCCCCGCCTACATACAATGAGTGATCAATTCATTGGGTATCGTGATGGTGGCGGAGACCACATTGCCCAATGCCCCTAACACCAGAGGAATTTCAAGGGACAATATTTGAAGAAAAATGATTTTGGAGATGATAAATGTTTTGGAAAATGTGCATGTGTCAAAGTATATAGAAAATGATATTGTTGACCCCATGAGCACCATCAACACTCCATTGTAAAGGCCACTAATCCTATCTTCCTTCAATAATTTATCCATCACCACCACAACTTCTAGTCCTTCATAGAGATACAATGCCCCTCTCATTTTAAGCTCCATCTTCAATGTGTCCAATGGATGTAGACATATGTTTGTGAATGACCCAACTACACCCCCTTGTGCAAGCCCTAATCATTGCTCTCTACATCACAAAAAAAACTATATGTCTAAATCTATCCAAGAATGTCATAATTGTACACCATGGCATCAAAGATTGGAACTGATGGGGGTTTGGTATTCAGAGTGTAGAAGTTGCTTAAGATATGAATGTCTCTAATAAACATATAGGACAAAGGGTTTCAACATAGCACTAACAAGAATTGATGAAGGACAACTCCTAATGGTCGTATAATGAGATTGACATACAAGATGCAACAAACATCCCATCAAAGGATGTAGAATCCATAAAGAAAACACCTTATGACATAATAACACCCATAATTTAAAAATTAAAAAAATCATTAATAAGTTTACAACACTATAAAATAGATCCACACATCTAATTTGGAAATGTTGATTTCTAGTGCTAGTTTGAATAATTAAAAAAATATAGGTTTCCTTGAATGTAGTGAAAGATTAAAAAAGGCACATGGAGAAAGTGTATGAATGTTGAAATACAAATGGCGGTGTATATGCATTTAATTAGCAAAATACTTTGTTGAAAAAGAGGATGCATGATGAGGATGCAACTTGACATCAAGGTTTCAAACCACGAGTTTATCTTTCCTTTGTGAAGTCCATGATTTCGTTTTGTCCATAGTTTTCCCAACTCCTCTTCAAATTTCAATAAATTATGACCAGAGTCCCTTAATTCAAAGCATAAGTGCCTCATTTTTTTTTTCCAAAGAGTCCTTGCTCGATTTAATTTAATTTTTTGTTCTATGTTATGTTGTAAACTACTTTAATAAACCTTCAGTGTCCTTACATGATATTTTCTTATCTTTCCATGGACAAGATAAGTCCCCCTATCCCACTCAATAGTTTATTGGATTATGCATATAAAATCCCATTTAATCAATGGTAAGATGGAGCTCGAAAGTATTTAAATTTTAAAGGAAATCATCCTCAGCACGCATTAAAATGAGACAACTACTTATAAAGAAATTATAATATTACTATGAAATGGGAAAATCAAAAGCACAAGAAAAAATAAACGAAAGAATGTCTTCAACTTAGTATTTTCCAAATTTCATAAACGATTTGATAACATTATTTTGCAATATTGTTGCTTCGTGGAAAGAGTCAAAAGGTTGATTCTCTAACACAAATAACTATTACACCTACATGTAAATGGTTGAGTTCCCTTTGACACACATGGTCTATGTTCAAAACACGACTCTAAGTGGATCTCACATTAAACGTGGTTGAAAGTGGCCAATGAACCATAGGTTGTATACAAAGCCATGATCATAGTCATCCTTATCCTCCTCCCTCAATCCCTAACTATCCTAGTCCCGATTCAAGGATAAGAATTCTAAATTATTGCATGCCATATAATCTAAGTGGCAGTGGCTATGGTTCTCCAACTAATGGCATGGACCATGGATCCTGGAGGTAAGTTATAATTCACCTTGAAAAAAATTGGATGAATATCATATGAGCGATGTTAATTCAATCATCCCATTGACTATCACTCTAAATTTTTCAATTTATGGAGCTTGAACCATGGATTATTGCCAAACATTTAGGTTTTGGAGCTATAATATCTACTACTTTTTAAAATCCATCTACATCAATGTTTGGTGTTTGATGACACTTCTACAAGAATTGGAGAATACTAAGAGAGGTGCCTACAGTTCCCTCGTACAATATTGTTAGTTTCATTGAGGTGGATTTCTCTTCTCTAATGGATGGAAGATATGATTTCCATACAACGGTATCATGGAAAGAGCTCCATTAGCCTGGGAACTATGAAAAGATCAAATGCATTGACTCTCTCCACCAAGGTTTGATTGTTTGTGAAATAGAAGCAATGTGATCCGGATTTAGGAGCAGAACGAATTGATTAACAGACTGAATACAATAAACATAGATATATTTAGAACAACACAAATATACAGTGAACAATATCTTCTATTGAATAAATGAAATAGGCTGAAACTGTAAAACTGTTGAACTGAAACACTTGCTCGAATGGTGGTAGCTATATCTGAGAAGAGATGTAGCCGATACATGCATTCATCTATGCAAAATGAATACAATGAGGCTCCATAGGCCTTTTTAATATTACTCATGAATTAAAAAATCCTAGACATCCAAAAATATAACCCTAGGAGGTGAAAATCTAAAAGTCATGTGGGCCCCCATGGGTAAGTTGGTACCTCAATTTCTCGGGGTCGTAAATTTTGCATACGAACTCCATTTTAGGCACGTGATGGCCCGTTGGAAAGGTATTTTAGAGAGATACACATTACACTATCAAATTCTAACTTCATCTTTAGCTTGATTGTGGCGAGCCAAAAAAACACTTTTTAGGGCTCCAAAATGGTCCTGGAAGTACAACAAGATGTGTTGACATGAAAACATACAAAATAGGCCAGTTGGATTAGGTGAGAGGCCACCAGTATCCACCTAGAAGAGGTGTAGATCTTTAGAAATCCCCAGAAGTGTAGAATCCACAATTACAAAGAAGTACATAAGAACATGTTGAACTAAATCTCACAAGAGGATCTAGTTAGAATAGGTGGGAGGCCACCAACATCCACCTGGATCAATCCTACCCCCTTAGGAAGAAATGGTCTCCATTTCTTTGAGTTCCCCCATCAAGTGAGGAAACTCCTGTTGGATTTGGCCCTGGGTGAGCCACTTGCATTGGTGTAGGAGTTTCCCTACCTTGTCAACCCGATAAAGTTGGATCATCTACTAGCGAGTTCCCTTGACTTGTGTTTCCACTATATGATCAATGGATGCTTGTTCCACGCATTCAGGGTTGATCTCTGTTGGTGTCAGTTGTTCTGCGATCTCTGAGGTGTCCAATAATGGTGGAAAATATGGCCAAAGGAGGTCCATATTGAACATTGAGTGCAATCCAAGGAATGGGGGAGTGTTGAGCTCAAAAGCATTGTTACCCACAACCTTTGTGATAGTGTAAGGCCCATAGCAAAGTGGGTGGAGGTTCTCATGGGGCCCTGTAAGACACTCCTTCTACAAGTGTACCAGACCTCGTCTCCAACCTGAAACTAGTGCCGAACCCTATGTTGATCATGGCGCTACTTGTACTTAGCATTGGCCTTCTACAAAATCTCATGGACTTATTGGTGGATGTGTTGAATCTTCTCAATGAATCTAGTAGATTTTTCACTCTCAGACTAAATATAGGAAGAGTCTATCTGTGTGGTTTCTAGAGGTAGTGCAACATCAATGGGACCCAAGGGTTGGAATCCCAATCCCACTTGAAATGGGATATGTCTGGTGGAGCTATGGAGAGCCCTGTTGTAACTGTGTTGAACATAGGGGAGACTCTCATCACATGTACGTGGATTCTTAAAGTTGTACATGCAAAGGATGTGCACAATCATCCAATTGATGACCTATGTTTGGCCATCTGTTTGGGGGTGGAAAGAAGTGGATTTAGTGAGCTTGGTGTCCAACAGTGACCAGAGACTCGAAAAAAATGTGTTGAGGAACATGTTATCCTGATCGAAGATGATGGTCTGTGGTATCCCAAAATTGACCCACACTTGTTCGAAGAAGATCTTGGAAGTATCTGTTACTGTGATTTTCATCTTACAGGCTGTGAGGATGGTCATATTCGAAAATTGATCAATGACCACAAATACACAATCATTGGCTTTCTTGGTGGACGGAAGGTCGAACATGTAATCCATTGAGCTGGATTCACAAGGCTTCTTGGGAGTAGGAATACGGGTGTATAATCCTTTATTCTTGATGGCTGGCTTGGAAATGGCACATGCAATGCAATATCTAATATACTTGCTGACGTCCTGTCGAATTTGCGGGCAATAAAAATGTTTCTCGAGAACGTCCAAAGTTTTTTCCACACCAAAATGTCCTGCCATCCGACTGTAGTGGGATTCCCAAATCATCTTTGCATGCTCTATTGCATGAACACATCGATGGTCCATATGGCATAACATTGTGTCCTAAACATGAAAATAAGTAACATTTGCATTTTTACCCAAGAGCTAATAGGTGGTGACGAAGTCGAGATCTTGCTGATAAAGTTAGGGCCACTCAGATGCCTCATGTCCACATGAATGGAGCACCATGGTGAGTGCAGTCATGGGAGGTCGACTGAGGCATTCAGTAACATGATTTTAGCTCCCTGTATTATACTTGATGTTGATATGGAGTTGTTGTGGGTAGGTGGACCACTTATGATGACGGTCGTTCTGATATTTCCCCTATGCCTGTATGAACTGCAGGGGATTATAATCAGTGTGGATGATCGTCTCCTTTCCCATAATTCACAAACAACTATAGTATTTGAGCACCATATGTTGCTCAGAGTATTTGATACCCAATTTCATGCGCAGGGTATGGAAGATATTGGTGAAATCTAGTACTGTATAGTCTCTTTCTTGACACGGGGTGCTCCATCTACTGTATTGGTCCTCTTAGCTTCCAACAGGGTAGTATTGTTCTCTAATTACATCCCAGAAGGAAACCCATGTAGGGGAAACCACAAATATTCTATATTCCTCTATGGCCCTTTTCTCAAAGTAAGTATCCCTCCAATCCTTAACATGGGGGACGACCTTGAGGAGTGAAAAACTAATCTTTTCCCTATCGGAAAAATTATGGAATGAAAAATACCCTTCAAGCAGATTCAACCATTTATCTATAACATCCGCATCTATCAGTCCTTCAAATAATGGAATCTAAAAATTTACCTATACCTTGAAGAGGTTTGCATGGCCTCTTGATGAAGATGCTTCTCCTGTGGGCAGTCATCGAAGGATCTACACAAAGTTGTCCATCATTTCTTTCCTTTTTCGTGCGAGGGATTCCTCAAGAAAAAATTTAATAGGATCTCCTGCTCCATCATCTTTCTTTTCATCCCCCATGGGTTTTTGTCAGGATCGACATGACCAATCTTGCAATGGCTCGATTGGTTCGAGTCTCAATTTGTTGTACCCAGATCTTGTCAGTGACATGCACGAAGAAAAATAAATTAAGAGCAGACCGCTCTGATACCACTGATACAGATTTAGGAGAAGAAAAAATTGATTAACATAATGAATAGAATAAACACAGAGATATGAAGAACAATAAAAATATCCAGTGAACAATATCTTCTATTGAATAAATGAAATAGGATGAAACTGTAAAACTGCAGAACTGAAACACTTGCTCGATTGGTGGTAGTTATCTATGAGAAGAGATGTGGCTGCTAAGCACATATGTCTTAGTAGAATGAATACAATGAGGCTCCATAGGCCTTCTTAATATTACTCATGAATTCCAAAACCCTATACATCCAAAAACCTAACCCTAGGAGGTGAAACACACAAAGTCATATGGGCCCCTATGGGTAAGTTGGTACCTCAACTATTAGGGATCGTAAATTTTTCATACGACCTCCGTTTTAGGTGCATTATAGCTCATTGGAAAGGTCTTTTATAGAAATACACATTATTCCATAAAACTCTAACTCTTTCTATATTTTGACTATGGCAATCCAAAAGAACACTGTTTAGGGATCCAAAACGACCTTGGAAGTACAACAAGATGTGATGACATGAAAAAATACAAAATAAGCCAGTTGGATTAGGTGAGAGGCCACCAGTATCCACCTGGAAGATGTGTAGGGCTTCAGAAATCCCCAGAAGTGTAGAATCCACAATTACAAAGAAGTACAAAATAATGTGATGAACTAAAACTTACAAGAGGAGCCAGTTGGAATAGGAGGGAGGCCACCAATATCCTCCTAGATCACAATGAAGAAAACTAAATCGTCGATCTAGGAAAATTTTGGTCTTCTTAATCTTGTGTTCAAGTGGTTTTTAATAACGATATCTCTACATTGAAATAGAGCAATGCTACAATGAAAAACATTGATAATTGATAGTCCTCCAAGGGTCATCTAACTAGACCATTGGTCAGGGTGCAAAAACTATTCCATTGGAGCATAGTTTCGATGGTGCTACAATGGAAGATATGGATGCTAGATAGTCCTTTGAGGGCCATCTAAATAGATCCATGGTTAGGGTGCAATAATTGTCCCATCGAAGCACATAAACTCTATAGTTAAAAATTCCTATGAAGTAACAATAAGAGTGATAACAACATGAATACTAATAGTTGTATAATCTTATCTTGTAAAATTTTGGAATAGTTTTTATAACTATTAAATCATTTCCTCCTATTCTATATTGAAAGTGAGGATTCATCCAAGATAAAATATAGACCCCAATATACCATGACCTTGATGCCAATGAGGGTGTTCCTAGATATAGTGGCCCCCTTATTAACATAAAATTAATCTTTATTGAAATAACTTCTACATGACTATAAAATATTTCCTTCCTACCCTTATTCATGTTTTCTAAATTTTAGGACTTCCCTTCTACCATGATTCTTACAAAAGTTAACAAGTCCCACTTAAGCGGTCCTCCTATGAACATAATTGGAAGTCAACCAATCTCACTCAAGAGAGAAAGAAGACAATAAATCCCACCTAAGGGGATTTCATATGGACATAATTGGAATTCAACTACTCTCATTTAAGAGAGGAGGAAGTCAACAAGTCCCACCTAAGGGATCTTGATATGGACACAACTAGAAGTCAACAAGTCTCAATTAAGAGGCTTCATATGGACATAGTTGGAAGTCAACAAGTCTCATTTAAGAGAAGAGGAAGTCAACAATTCCCACCTAAGGGGGTCTTCATATGGAGACAATTGAAAGTGAACAAGTCTCACTTAAGAGGATTGATTGGTTGTGGGATGATTATGGTGTCTTAGTAAAATTTTATAAAATCCTTGTCTTGGGACAACTTACAAAATTACAAAATATATCATTACTACCATGATTCTTATGTTAATGGAGTCTTGGAATAGCTTCTACAAATAGAAACTATTTCCCTCAAACCATTATTCTCATGTCAATGGGGACACATGTGAATTCTAAAGACCTACTATCTTTGTATGAACACCACTAGAAGTCAACAAGTCCCACCTTAAGGGGTCTTCATATGGACACAATTGGATGTCAATCAGTCTCTCTTAAGAGAGACGAGGTTTATTAGTTGTTGGGTTATTGTGAAATATTGGAATAGCTTATACAACTATCAAATATTTCCCTCCTAGCATAATTGTCATGTCAATAGTAACATCTGCAACTTCTAAACATTAAAAATGTTTATATGGACACAATTAAAAGTCAATAAAACCCAATAAGGAGGTCTCATGTGAACACAATTAGAGGGAAACAAGTATCACATAAAATAAGAGTGGTTGATTGATTGTTAGTTGATTATGTTTTATATAGAAACAATTAGGAACCAACCAGTCTTTCTTAAAAAAAGATTGATTGATTGATTTTTGAGTAATTGTTCTTTCTTGTTTGAAATTCCTTTCTTTATGAATCCTATGTGTAAGAATAATAAAACATCGAAAAACAATAAGAATAAGAAAAGTCATTGTTTAAAAATTCAATAGTCTTTATAAAGTCAATTGGTCTTCATATCAACTCCCACTAAAGACGTTGAATGATGTTTTTCTAATGTCGATTAAGAATACTTCAATAGTAGCATCAAATTATTATAACTACCCCCATAATTCTCATTATCATCGATAGTAATCCATGGCTCTACTTATATTTGTATCTACATACATTACTATTAATGATTACATAGATCCAATATTCACGAATGTTCTTGAAATCCATTATGACATATTATAGTCTTTATTTCAATGAACTTCCCCTTAACATTAATATGAAGGAATTATGGATTTTTTTCTATAAGGCAATTTGCAAATTTTCCACATGGTAGGTAGTAGGTATTAATATATAGGAATTATGGATTTTTGCTATAAGGTAATTTGCAAATTTTCTACATGGCAGTGTTTAAAAAGTGGGAAGATGGTGTTTTAGTATTTTCTACATGGTAGGGTTTAAAAACTGGGAAGATGGTGTTTTAGTATGGTTGTTTATAAATATTTTAGAAATCGGTAGATAGTGTTTTAGTATGGTTGTTTATAAACATTTTTAAGGGAGTGGGAAATGAGGAAAATACTTGATAAGTGCTTCTTTTAACAAAGACTTTAACGAATTTGATTTTAATCTATTTATATATGAATCAATTTTTGAGGGATAATCCAATAAAACAAATAATGTAATTTGATTTTCAAGGATAATCCAATAAAACAAATAATGTAATTTGATTAAGTTTTCTTATAAGAGATATTTTATATTAAAAAAATTAAGCTGATGAATCATTTAACATATTACTATCATTATTATTAATTCATGATTTTTATTTAAATTATTTTTAATATCTAAAATAATAATTAATTTGAATTTATAAAAAAATTCAGAAAACAAGACAAAAAAAAGCATGGTAAATCTCTTTCAAAGATAGTCCACAAAATTTATATTTAACAGATAGTTAAACACCTAAAAAAACATAATTAGAATGTTTTTTATTTAATTATAAATCCTATTTCTAAATTATTTTTACATTATTCCACAATGTCAATTAAAACATGGAGATACTTGTTTTTTTAACAAATTTTAGAGGACAAGCAAAGGCCTCTATAGATTATCATTCTTGATTATTACTTGTTATAGATATCATGTGTTTTTTAATTAAAAAAAATGAGAATGAAATTGTATTGATTGTTGAAGAAAAATGTACATAAATATTTATAATTCAAGAATCATTTTTTTTTAGGGAAATTCATAGACTTATTTGGATCAACAACAAAATAGGACAATTTATTTAACTATGTTAAATAGAGAAATAATATTTCTTATCATATACACCAAGTATTTATGATGACAAAGGGTGAAAACATGGAAAATCCAAAATAAAGGGATTAAAAAATAGACATGAATAAATTAGCAACAGTGTTTTGTAGAAAACTTCATTGCAAACACATTTCTTTTTATACATTCTAGAAATTATCATTAATGTTAATATTAATTATTTGCAACACATTTCAAATGGAGGATCAGGTTGCAATCATCAATTATCAAATCATTAGGAGTGATACTTGTGTTAGATGCATGGTCCTTGTTATCATTCAATGGAGGCTCTAGGTTTTTAATTTTCTCATCATGCTCTTAATTCTATGAAAATAAGTGTAAATTTTATTCCATATGATTTACTTGTTGCTAAAGATCTACAAATGGTCAATTAGTTTTCTTGGAGTGATCATTGAGATAAGATACATCCTTTATGAATAATCTTATTTCCTTTTCACTCTTCAATGTGTTTGTCTTCATTTACTAGTAAATCTCTTTTGCCACTTCTTCAATTATTTCCAACTTCCTCTTTGTTGCATCTTTTAAAAATTCAAAATAGAAGAGTCTAGTTTCAATATGTGGCTTAAATCATTTCCCAACCATATAGTTGGGTGTCTCTTGGTACACTATTTTTCATCATTATGTAACTTTTTATCTTTTTTCTTATGTGGATCAAAAACGGAAATGGAGCATTAGACCTAGGGAAAAGGGAGGGAAACACACATAGATTATCATAGCTAGGAGGGAGGGAATGTGTACATGGGAAATTTATTGAGGGGAATGGAAAAACTTTGAGAGGCTTGCATAATCTTAAGGGGAGGGTGGTAACCATGCAAGAATGGAAGAATCGGGGGGTGAGTTCCAACAAGGGAGGGGTAAGTATGGAAAGAAAATATATGGGAGGGCTAGGGGAGAACATGAGAAATATCCATTCCTCCATGGGAGTGATTTTAAGGAGGAAAAGAGATGAATAATATATATTTCACAATCTAATAAGGCAAATTTACCAAGGAACCTTATGCAAACATTATTCTAGTTATACAAACTAAGGAACATTGAAGTGAACCTCTTGGTCTCTATACATATTACATTACAATGTAATATGAGAATCCATTATAACATGGATGAATCCAATTATTTCTCAGGGGATAAATAACTATTATTCATTATTCATTGACATGTTCTTGAGATACAATGACACGCATATAAATACATGTAGGGGTGATAAGTCATGTCCTTGGAAAAGGGAACGAATTGACATTATTATATAAACTTATCATTATTAGATATTAATTACTAAATCACATAGTAATTGTCCTATGACTATTATTTCACGATATTTATTGCATTATGATAATAAATGTAATATACCTTAGTAATATTACAAGTCTTACCCCCTTAAAAATGATTTGTCCTCGAAGCATAGGAAAGCATAAACTTATTCTCATAGAATGAACAATGTTTTTGTAACCGTCATTTATTAGATAAGGTTGAAGACATAAGGAAATATGATGTTATAAGCCTTTAAAAATATTGACATATAGATAAATCATCAATCCATCCAAACTCAATTATTTTCAATCTTAATCCTTGATGGTCAATTGTTGCATAATTTTATTTCCTTAGATTCCATACATATCATTGTTGTAACTTCTCCAATTTGTAGTAGTTGTTGGACTCTAATAATGTCCTATTGAATAATATTTTTTTGATGCCCTGTTCCATGAATATTGATGAGAATTTCATATGCATCCTTGATAAAGTTGATATCAATCTTCTAGTCTTCCTTGGAAATGAGGGTATCCATATGGTTTCACATTTGACGGTTTGCCTTCATTTTGCATGTGCATTACATATGTCTCCATTCCAAAGAAAATGGAATCCTCTATCCTCTTCGTTTGTGTTAGTAACATTTCTTGTCCGAAGCACAAAAGAGATCAGGCCTGCAAGGGGCACGATGAGCGCCGAGCGCAGCTCAAAGAAAAAAGTCTATTTCGAGCTTAAATCAAGCGAGTGAGCAGTCTAATTCTGATGATCAGGATTCATCCAAAGGGACAGATCAGTGGTTGGTGAAAAATTGCAGTTAGCGAAGTTGCGTCGATGTTAGCGCAATGGATAGTGCCCATGTTCATGCATGAATGGATGACAGTCGTTCATCCCAAAGGGCACGTGGCGCAAGATTTGGCCGCGTCGGCATTTCGGCATTCGGGAGTTCATGGGGTGAAGGTTTTATGTCTTTGAATATCATGAAAACCCGAACCCCGACAGCGCTAAAAGCGTCGAAGCTGGGGCCTGCGACATCACGAAACACTTTCAGCCGTCCATCCAAAGGGGACACCTAGCAGCAAACTGAGTCGTCTCGGCGTTTCGCCTATCGTGACTCCAAGGTGCAAAAAGAAGCTCTGTTATGTTCCGATGCATGAGATGCCGGGGTAGTCCTAGACATGGGCCCACAGCAGCGTCGGGTGAGTTCAGGACTATCAAATCGCAGAGGGGCGCATGGCACCAGATTGAGCCGCCTCGGCGTTTCTCTCATCGTGATTTCTAAATGCAGGGATTAGCTCCTTCCCATTCGCGAACGCCGAAAGCGCCGTGGTCCCAGCCCGTGGTCACTTGGAGAAAGAAGGGAGCTATGTACAAAAGGCCAGTGTTGTCGAGTTCAGTTACAGAGGGGATCCTCGCGATGTCCATACGCCATCGGGTCCGATCTAAATATTGTTTCTTGCTTGGAGTAAATGAAGGCAAGAGTGGGTGGTTGAAACCTCCTTTCATTCATTAAGTGAGAGGAGTGGAGGGTCTGGCAAGCCGCCTTCTCGCAGGGGTCCTGTGTATCGATTTTCTCGAAGAAATCCATGTTGATGTCCTCAACTCGACAGAGAAGTCTGTGCACGCTAGCCGAGCACTTAATGACTCAGCTACCCTCCTTACAGAAGCCATGCGTAGTTAAGATGACACTTAAAGAAATATATTGGTACGAGTTTGACTGAAGGGACACCAAGCCTTGGGTGGCTGGGAACGCCTCTATGAGGTGAACTTTCCTGAGTATATAGACTCAGGCCTTGTATTTTGTAAGCATCGATGGTAGAGAAGAGCTCCCGATTGTAAAGTTCTAGCACAGACTCTAGTTCTCTGGATATGTATTTACATGTAAGATTTCTTGTTTAATGACAGACAGTCTCCTTAATCCATCTGGTTTTCATCTTATGCTAAGAGAGTTCATGATGAACTGATTCGCATGAATTATGGCAATTATGTTGTGATAAAGGATTTATTGTGGCATTATTGTTTCTCTGGTTTTCTGCGTCCGAGCGTAAGAATATTTTGCATTTATATGTCTTCTTCCACAGTCTGTTAGGAACCTGATGTTTACTACAGACATTAGCATCTCTCTGATACAAGTCTTCCCCCTACTCACCCTTACTACAACTCACTGTCTGAAGTTATCTAAGACCTCACTTACCCATGCATGCCTGGCCTAGTTTCGAAGTTAGAACCACATAGTTCTGAGTTAACCTCCATTTGATCATCCCATTAGAACAAATCGTGACATAAAACTGATGGGCGTTGGGCTCTACTCCTGCAAGCAATCCAAGAGTGACTTCTTACGCTAACATTTCTGGCGCCGTTGCCGGGGACAAAGTTGAATATTTCCCCCGGGATTGAATGACAATGATCAACTGATTCTGAAGGGGCATCAGATATCAGAATTATCAAGATTGTTACTGTGCACCTGGTGACTCCATTGTGACGACTCCACTGGGGGAGAACCTTCTCTATTAATTGTGGCTTTCAGAGGTAGACACATGCAATCTCATCCACAACTGCCTCTAGCTACACCTGAAACTGATCCGGAGGTGGTTCTCAGAAGAGGAAAGAACTCTGCACAAGAAGCTTCCATTGCCAAACCAGGTAATCCGCCATCTCCTTCTGTAGGAACTCCATTGTCTCCTCCTCAGTTTCTTAATAGACCTCCTTCAGAGGTTTCCCATTTACTAAATTTTGGGAGTGTTCCTGCTCAATTTTCCCCTCCCGATCTAGGATTGGAGGGAGAAATCCTTGTCACTCCCCTCTCCTCTGAAGCTGTACCTTGGCATAGACCGAGGACTACAAAAGATTTTCCCACTCCTGCACAAAGAAAAACACCTGCTGACTTGAGCTCATTAGCTTTCTCCTTAAATCCTCTCTTGTCTCCCACTCCACTGCGAGACTCATTCCCAGTAGCTCCTTCGCAAACTCCTTCCCCTCCAAGCTCTCCTCCACCTTATATTCCTATGGCTGGTGCTAAATCCCCTCTGAATAGAATGGATGCCATAGTCGCTGCCAGATATGATCCCTTAATCCTACCCCATCCTACGAATCCTTTCCCTGCTGGAGATTACCTGAAGTATATGCCCAAGTTCAATGGAGAAGGAGACATAACTTCCAAAGAGCACTTGGCTACTTTCTATAGTTATGCAGACAACCTCAACATTGAGAATGAAGATTTTTGGATGAGAGTCTTTGTCCAGAGCCTGGATGGAGAGGTGAGGAAGTGGTTCAGAGGATTGGCCCCCAGATCTATTGTTGGGATCGAAGCCCTGAACAATGCTTTCCTAAGGCAGTGGGGCGATATGAAAGATTTCATGTACTACATGACAGAGTTCGGGTCTCTGAAGAAGATGGAAGGAGAGTCTGTCTCCGACTTCTCCAAAATATTCAATAGGATGTATAACAAGATCCCCACCGAAATAAAGCCTTCAGAAGCCTCGGCCAAGATTTCTTATGCCAGTGTGTTTGGCCCCGATTTCTATCTGTTATTGAGAGAAAGAAGAGACAACTCCTTGGCTCAAATGCAATATGTGGCCATAGAGGTGGAATCCAATGTGTTAGCAG
Source organism: Picea engelmannii (assembly GCA_009831015.1). NCBI lineage: Eukaryota > Viridiplantae > Streptophyta > Pinopsida > Pinales > Pinaceae > Picea > Picea engelmannii. The sequence goes on from ML776572.1 coordinate 692,894, forward strand.
ATGACATACTGAGGAACAAGGCTGATGCAAACAGAAGAAAGGGGAGATCGGAAGCGTCAACTTCTGGATCATTGGTGCCCCACCCTCAAGTGGATGAACTGACCAAGATGGTGAAGTCTCTGTCTGCAGAGATGGACAGAATGAAAGTAGAGGGAAGGAAAGTGTACAAGGGCCCTCATAACGCCGAAAACAAAGGAGGTTTTAGGAGGCCAAGAAATATAACTCCCCCGACTATGCAGAGAGAAAGGGGAAGAGACAAAGACAACCCGAAAATCTAGGCCCCTTTCCAAAACAATTTCGTGGCCGAGGAAGAACAAGAAGGAGTAGAGGAACTTGATCCTGAAATCCATTGCTTTGGAGACATGCCTCCTTTTCCTCATCTCACTCAATCATCATATGAGGAGTCTCTCATGGACAGTTAGCTAAATGAGTTGAGCAAGGAAAACAAGACTAGTAGCTTCCAAGGCAGGTATGACCTGAGGTCCCAGAAGAAGGCAGTAGCACCTGATCCCCCTGAGCAGCTCACTAGAAAAGAGAAGCCTGCTAATGAAGCAGAAGACAATCACAGAGGTAATAAGAATCAACCCCTCTCTCCCATTATCCAGAGTCATGTTCCCGAAATAAGAGAAATCCCAAAGCTCTCATCTTCTTTTAATTTCGAGCATGAAATTCAAAAAATTAGAATCCTTGTGCCCCTAACCGAATTGATTAAGCATGAAGGGTTCAAGAAACGCTTCTCTGAGATTTTACATTATGAGGTCTCAAGCCCTCCCACAGACTCCATTAATATGCAAGATGAAAAGCCTGCAGTTATCCTAGGTCCTATGGTAGAAGATAGAAATGACTCATCCCCTCCCTTCTACACTTCCTTGAACATACATGACAAGGTACTGCACAACTGCTTGATGGATTACGGGGCTTCTCACAACCTCATGCCCAAATCTGTCATGGAAGAACTAGGACTGGAAGTCACCTGAGCCTATCATGACCTCTATTCCTTCGACTCCATAAAATTTCAGTGTCTAGGAGTTATCAAAGACCTGGTTGTGACCTTGTTTCAGTTGCCCATGAAAAGTGTGGTCATGGATATTGTAGTGGTCGATGTCCCCCCCAAGTTTGGTATGTTGCTGTCAAGATATTGGATAAAAAGACTGGGGGGAACCTTGCAAATGGACCTCACATACGCTACTATCCCAGTGTTCAGAGGGGAACATAGGAGGCTCTATAGGGAAGCCCAACTGGCCTATATAATCAATGATGAAGCCAATCCTACCAACCATCCCATTTTTTCCTTAGACACTGATTTAGGTTCCAGTTTACTGCAACTCACCCATGCTCCCGAGTCTCCTCTTGAACTCAGAAAGTAGCCCACCTCTCCTCGTGAACTTCCTCCTTCCATCACCCCTATTTGGAAAATGTTTTTTGATGGAGCCTGTTCTAGGGAAGGCGCTGGTGCTGGGGTGTTTTTCGTGTCACCTGCCCAGAAAACTGTATCTCTTTCATACAAATTAGAATTTGAAACCACCAACAATGTGGTAGAGTATGAGGCCCTTGTTCTAGGATTAAGAGCTGCAAGGGAAATGGGAATTCAGGAGATAGCAGTGTTCGGAGATGCAGAGTTGGTGGTCCAACAGATCATAAGCGCTTATCAGGATAAGCACCCTCGACTCAAAAATTACAGGAATGAAGCATGGGACTTAATTAACAACTTCTTCTCAGCCTTCAATATCTCTTTTATTCCAAGGGAGGACAATGTTGCGGCTGATTCTTTAGCCGCCTCAGCCAGTTTGCTCAAAGTTCCTCTGCCGCCTATGGTCAACTCTGAGGTTGAAATAAAATATAGGCCCTCTGTACCAGACAATGTCAAGCATTGGAAGGTATTCAAAGATGATCTGGAGATTGATAAATTTCTCCAATCTGTTGATGAATTTTCTGCATTGCACATCGATCAGGATCCTGACACAGAAGGTGACCCTCGCCCTGAGGTGTTTTTGAATAAGATTGCTAACCACCAGATTATCCATCTACCTAGAAATCACATTCTGAGGGGACTTATTCCTTTAGAAATATTGTTCGATGGGAATGATGTGGTAGTAAAGGGTAGGGTTTCGGATGAAGACACTGATACAACCTAGTGCACCATTGGCACACCGGAGGAGCTTAAGTTTGTCAAGTTGTCAAGCAGTTTGACCACAGAACAGAAGGCCGAATATACTGAGTTTCTGAGAGAATTTGCTGATGTGTTTGCATGGACCTACGAAGACCTCAAGACGTATGACACGTCTATCATTGAACACAATATCCCACTGAAGGAAGAGGCTAAACCATTTAGGCAGAAGCTAAGACAGATAAATCCCATGTTGCTGCCTATCATGGAGAAAGAAGTAAAGAAGTTTTTGGAGGCCCAGATCATCGTCCCCATGAGATATTTCGAATGGGTGGCCAATTTAGTTCCGGTAAGGAAGAAAAGTGGAGAGATCAGTCTTTGTGTCGACTTCAGGAACCTAAACAGGAGCTCGAAGAAAGACAATTATCCCCTTCCCAACATGGAGCACATATTACAGAAGGTAACCAGTGCATCTAGGATTTCCATGATCGACGATTTTTCTGGCTATAATCAGATATCGGTCATGCCTGAAGACAGAGAAAAGATGACCTTTACCACTCCTTGGGGCACATTCATGTACGCCAAAATTCCTTTTGGGTTAATGAATGCAGGAGCCACATTTCAGCGAGCCATGGACATAGCCTTTATCTGAGAAAAATATCAGTTCGTGGTGATCTATCTGGATGACATCACAGTCTTCTCGAGGTCCGACAAAGAGCACTGCTGTCACCTAAGGAAAGTCTTCTCAAAATGTCGAAGATTTGACCTTTCCCTGAACCCCAAGAAATATCTGTTTTCTATGGAGGAGGGGAAGCTATTAGGCCATATATTGTCAGCAGAAGGAGTGAGGATTGATCCTAGCAGAGTGGAGGCAATTTAGGCCCTGTCGCTTCCCAGGTCGAAGAAGGAAGTTCAGGCCTTTTTGGGGAAGATTAATTTTATGAGGAGATTCGTCTCGAATTTCGCTGAGCTGGTGAAACACATCACAGCCATGCTCAAGAAGGGAAATGAAGTGAAATGGACCACTGAACCCAGGGAATCTTTTGTCCAAATAAAAAAAGCATTGACTGAGGCACCAGTGTTGATCAGCCCTAACTATTCAAAAGATTTCCTAATTTTCTCTTTCACCTCTTTTGATGCGATAGCAGCAGTCTTGTTGCAGAGGAATGAGGAAGGGAGAGAGAAACCCATTTCCTTCTTCAACAAGGCATTAAGAGATGCAGAGGTCAGATATGAAATCATGGAGAAGCAGGCCTATGCCTTAGTAAAAGCTCTCAAATATTTTAGGGTCTATGTCCTGCACTCAAAGGTGATTGCATACGTTCCTTCAGCCTATGTGAAGGACATCCTTGTACAACTCGAAAATGATGGGAAGAGGAGTAAATGGATAGCCAAGATCCTAGAATTTGACCTGGAAATAAGACCTACCAAATTGATCAAAGTTCAAGGCTTAGCCAGGCTGTTGGCTGAAGCCAATTGCCAAGCCTTGGGGATAGGTTTCATCAACGAATGCTTGGGAATCAAGTAGGTTCGAATATCTGAGAGAAACCCTCAAGGGGATCCCCCATTGGCCCGGTGTCCTTGGTATAAGGATTTCATATACTTCCTATAGGAGCTGCGACCTCCAGATGGCCTGCCAAGGAACAAAGCAAGAGACATGAAGCTCAAGGCGGTCAGGTATTGCCTTATTGATCAAATTTTATACTGGAAAGACCCCCTGGGAGTACTTTTAAAATGTGCGGATCCACAAGAGGCCGACAGAATCATGGTTGAATTTCACAATGACCTATGCGGGGGACACCATTCCTGGAAGACCACGTCCCACAAAATTCTTAGAGTTGGGTACTACTGGCCCACTGTATTCACTGACGTCTACAGAAGGGTCCGGGCTTGTATCAAATTTCAAATATTTTCAGGAAAGCAGCATCTCAAGTCTCTTCCTTTACAGTCTGTGGTTGTTTTGGGACCCTTCCAGCAATGGGGCCTAGATTTTATCAAAGAAATCCACCCTGCTTTCAGTGGGCATCACAGGTGGATCCTGACTGCCACAGACTTCTTTACCAAATGGATTGAAGCTATCCCCACCAGGAATGCTTCCCACAAAGTAATTATTGGATTCTTGGAGGACCTCATCACAAGATTTGGTTGCCCAAGAAAGATCGTTATAGATAATGCAGCCTCATTCAAGGCTGACCCATTGGTCAAATTCTGTGAGAAATTCGGAATCAAGCTGATTCACTCCACTCCATATTATCCATAGGGAAATGGTTTAGCAGAGTCCTCCAACAAAAGACTAATAAGGATCATCAAAATATTTTTGGAGGATAACAAAAGGGCTTGGAATTCGAAGTTGAAGTTCGCTCTATGGGCCGATCGAGTGACCACAAAGAGATCTATAGGAATCTCTCCTTTCCAGTTAGTTTACGGAACATAAGCTGTCTTTCCTTCTTGGCCATTCCTGTAGCGAAATTCTTCCAGGATTATCAAGAAGATCCCAATGACATGATCCGAAGAATTCATCAGCTGGTAGAAGTCCAGTAGGACAGAGAACAAGTAATGATCAGAGTTCAGGACCACCAACAAAGGATCAAGCAGGTTTTTGATAAAATATCCAAGAAGGAGGAGTTCTAGGTAGGAGGCCTGGTAATGAATTGGGATGCTCCTAAACAAGACAAGGGAAAGCACAACAAATTTGAAGCCCTGTGGATCGGGCCCTTCAAGATCTCTGAAGTTTTCTCCAATAACACCTACAGGTTGCAGGATTTGGAGGGTGAAGAGGTTTTCAACATCCCAGTAAATGGGCATTTTCTTAAGAAGTGTTTTGTCTAAGCCTTCGGTGGCTCCTTTGTTTGTAAATATTGTTCTTTTGACTCTTCGTTTATTTTTATTTTCGCATTTGTATTTTTCGGCTTAGTAGATGACACCATAGCCCAACAGCAAGGCACTGAAACTACAAAATGAGATTGTGAATCCCCCATGGAGCCTAATGTTAGTAACATTTCTTGTCCGAAGCACAAAAGCGATCAGGCCCGCAAGGGGCGTAATGAGCGTTGAGCGCAGCTCACAAAAAAAAGTCTATTTTGGGCTTAAATCAAGCGAGCGAGCAGTATGATTCTGACGATTAGGATTCATCCAAAGGGATAGATCGGCGGTTGGCAGAAAATCGCAGTTAGCGAAGTTGCGTCGATGTTAGCGCAATGGATAGCGCCCATGTTCGTGCATGAATGGATGACATCCGTTCATCCCAAAGGGCACGTGGCGCAAGATTTGGCTGTGTCGGCATTTCGACATTCAGGAGTTCGTGGGGTGAAGGTTTTATGTCTTTGAATATCGCGAAACCCCGAACCCCGACAGCACTGAAAGCACCGAAGATGGGGCCCGCGACATCACGAAACACTTTCAGCCGTCCATCTAAAGGGGACACCTGGCGGCAAACTGAGTCGTCTCGACGTTTCACCTATCGCTATTCCAAGGCACAAAAAGCAGCTCCATTATGTTCCGATGCACGAGATGCCGTGGTAGTCTTGGACCCAGGCCCACAGCAGCGTCGGGTGAGTTCAGGACCGTCAGATCTCAGAGGGGTGCGTGGCACCAGATTGAGCTGCCTCGGCGTTTCTCTCATCGCAATTTTTAAATATAGGGATTAGCTCCTTCCCATTCACGAACACCAAAAGCGCCGTGGTCCCAGCCCGTGGTCACTTGGAGAAAGAAGGGAGCTATGTACAAAAGGCCAGCGGCGTCGAGTTCAGTTACAGAGGGATCCTCGCGATGTCCATACGCCATCGGGTCCGATCTCAATACTGTTTCTTGCTTGGAGTAAATGAAGGCAAGAGTGGGTGGTTGAAACCTCCTTTCATTCATTAAGTGAGAGGAGTGGAGGGTCTAGAAAGACGCCTTCTCACAGGGGTCCTGTGTATCGATTTTCTCGAAGAAATCCATGCTGAAGTCCTCAACTCAACAGAGAAGTCTGTGCACGCTAGTCGAGCACTTAATGACTCATCTACCCTCCTTACAGAAGCCATGCATAGTTAATATGACACTTAAAGAAAGATATTGGTATGAGTTTGATTGAAGGGACACCAAGCCTTGGGTGGTTGGGCACACCTCTATGAGGTGAATTTTCCTGAGTATATAGACTCAAGCCTTGTATTTTTTAAGCATCGATGGTAGAGCAGAGCTCCCGATTGTAAAGTTCTAGCACAGACTCTAGTTCTCTGGATATGTATTTACATGTAATATTTCTTGTTTAATGACAGACAGTCTCCTTGCTCCATCTAGTTTTCATCTTATGCTAAGAGAGTTCGTGACTGACTGAGTCGCACGAATTATGGAAATTATGTTGTGATAAAGGATTTATTGTGGCATTATTGTTTCTCTGGTTTTCTGCGTCCGAGCGTAAGAAGATCTTGCGTTTAGATGTCTTCTTCCACAGTCTGTTAGTAACCTGATGTTTACTACAGACCTTAGCATCTCTCTGATACAAGTCTTCCCCCTACTCACCCTTACTACAACTCATTGTCTGAAGTTATCTAAGACCTCACTTGCCCATGCATGCCTGGCCTAGTTTCGAAGTTAGAACCACATCATTATGAGTTAACCTCCATTTGATCATCCCATTAGAACAAATCGTGACATAAAACTGATGGGCGTTGGGCTCTGCTCCTGCAAGAAATCCAGGAGTGACTTCTGACGCTAACAATTTGGTATTTGATTACTCTATCCTTGGAGATAATACCATTATATTTGATATCTACATTTTCTTATTGGAGTTTAAATCCTTAAGTACTCTTGGTGACCTTATTGAATATTGTATTTTTTCTCCTTTTCAAGCTACAACATGACCTCATCTATCAAATTCTTGTGTCCTTCAATTGTAGATTGCATTTTTGCTTTTACCTCATCCATATTTAGGGATTCTTCAACCTTCTTGCAAATTTCCTCTTGCAGTTTTTTGATAGAATACTATTCAATTTTTGTGGTAGGATCTCCATGCCTATTCTTTGATTCAAACCCATGTAAATGCCTTGTTACCTTATTAATGTCAGTAAGAATTTATTGGTTATGATTACATAACCTTTGATTTATTCATCTTTCTTTTTCAATTCTTCCTTTGACTCGTAAATTTATAACTTTATTTTGTTATTATTTTCTTGGTTTAAGTTCTTAACCTCCATAATGATTGATTTATTAATGGATTTCATACTACACCATCAGTCACCCTTGTTCTTAATATCTCTTTTTAATTCATCATTATCTTTTTATAACTTGGAAATTTTTTGTTTAGCTTGATTCGATTCATCTTCAATTTTATGCATCACTTCCATTTTTAGGTCCTTTGTCCTTCTATTGAGGTTACTTTATCTGTAATTTTAAATTTTGGAAGTTCTTCCACTGACACAACTTCATTGATAACACCATTGGGGTTTTCCATGTTGATTGAGTTAGTGTTAGTACCCTTATACTTTATCTGTAATTTTAACTTTTGGAAGTTCTTCCACTGACACAACTTCATTGATAACACCATTGGGGTTTTCCATGTTGATTGAGTTAATGTTAGTACCCTTATCCATGCTTTGGATTTTTTGTTGTGTCATATTATTATTCTTGAACTTCTTCATTTCTCTCAATAAAGTTTTATTATGACTTCTCAAATGATAAATTTCATAGTCTTTGGATGATATCTTTTTATTGATATTTTAAATATCTCTTTTGTGAATATTTTTATATTGTTATTTTGTTGTTGTGAATCTTTTATATGTTGTTGAAATTTATAAATTTTTGTTTATCTCTTTTCTTAAGATTCTTGATCGCACTAAATGGAAACATCTTGTTGAATTGATACTTGATTATTTTCTTGTAAATCATAATTTTCTTTCTCTAATGATGATAGTTGTTTTTTGAGGTATTTTGTCTTTTTGAATTTCTTTTCTAATTTGTATTATAGGATATAAACTTCATCTATGAGAGATTGGTTTGTAATTCATGTGATTTATTTACTAAAGAATATAACTCCTTTCAAATTTCTTCTAATTCTTCATAACTTATTTTCAGTGATCACTTATCACATTATATTGTATCATTTTTTATATGATATATATTCTAATGAGGGAATTCCTATGCATGAATCCACTATGAAATCCTATAATGTTATCTTCTTTCCCTCAAAAGAGATTGTCATTTTATATATTTTTTTCGTTTAGAACAAACATTCCCAATGTTTTCATCTAGTTAGAACTTAGAACTATGTCAACAGTGTTAAAACCAATAAAATTTTCAAAATTGAGTTCATATACAAATTTATAATCTTCAATCAATAGTAGCAAGTCCTGAAACTAAAATTTCTTTTCCCCACTAATGTATTTCTTTATGAATATACTTGAATTTTGAATTATCAATTGATTCTCCAAGTTGAAATCAATATAATTTCCCTCTTTGTGAATACAAATAACAATGATAACATCCTTTCTTTGAATAGAGTTAGACAACACATGTATTCTAACAGAGGACAAACACCTTCAGTAACCACTTACATAACCATATCAGAGATCAATACACCGATGTTTTCACGTGGTAAAACCCCTACGGGGAAACATCCACGGCCCCAGCCAACGCGGCAACTTGGAGCAGTTTATTAATGTAAAGAAAAATATTACAAAGATATTTTACAATCTAGAGTTTCTCACAATCGATCATCGACAAATGAACCTCCATGCTCTTTAAATAGATATCATGGACCAATCGGGTGTTAAGCCATGGATCAATGGCCGTTAAGATCTAGGAGAGTATGAACCATCAGATCACTCTATGTTGGGAACATATCGTGACCGTCGGATCTCCTAACTACAAATGCATACTAATGCATACTAAAGAAACACACTTTTACCTAATGACACATTAGACCAAGTACATCTTAACTAACTCCTAAGTGTCTAAATATCCTAACATCCCCCCTTAAGAACAACTTGGGATAGGATTGAAGGATTTACAATAGTGACACAATAGGAGAAGGATGGAGGCATTAGAGCCTATCCCCCCTTAATGAAAACATCCTGAACTCCTAACATAAATCAAAGTTTGGAAAACTTCACTTATGTAAGAGACTTTGTGAAAATGTCTGCAACTTGATCTTATGTAGGACAAAAGAGAACTCCAATAACTTAATCATGAATGAGCTTTCTGATGAAGTGCATGTGGAGCTCAATGTGTTTGCTACGTTGATGTTGAATTGGGTCTTTGGTGAGATTGATGGCACTCTGATTTTCACATCAAAGGCTGGTCGGATGTTGCTTCTAGAATCCAAAATATGAAATGATCTATCGAATCCATAAGGCTTCCTGAATTGCATTTACCATTTCTCGGTACTCTGCTCGGCTGAAGAAAGTGAAATAGCTTGTTGTTTCTTATAGGCCCAAGTGACAAGTCCTGAACCAAGGCTGAAAACATAACCTACAGTAGACTTCTAATCATTAGGGTCGTCGACCCAATTTGAATCAGTGAAACCAACCAATAAACGAGTCCCCTCTGAACTATAATGTATCTCGAACTGAAATGTACCACAGACATAACGAAGTATCCTTTTAGCTTCTTTTCAATGGATTTCATGGGGATTTGGCATATACCGGGAAACAAGACCAACAAAAAAGGAAATACCAGGACGGGTATGAGTCAAGTATAAGAGGATACCAACTAACTAACAGTACAGGGTGGCATCAACTTCGGGAGAAGTATAGGTGGCAGTAAGCTTGACTCCAGACTAGAAGGGAGAAGTGGTTGGTTTACAATCATCCATGTGAAAGCGACAAATATGGTCACAAGAATACTTAGACTGGGAAAGAAAATTTCCTTCATTGGTTTGAAAAACTTGGAGGCCAAGGAAGTAGTGCAAAAAACCTAAGTCTGTCATTTCAAATTTATTCTTAAGGCTAGTTTTCACATGGTTTAAAATTTTTGAGTCACTACCAGCATGGATAAGGTCATCAACATAAAGGACAAGGATTATGAGATGGCTTCCTACTTTCTTGGTATAGACATTAGGATCAGAATGGCATCTAGAGAATCCAATGGCAATAAGAAAGGTGTCCATTTTGGGATACCAAGCTTGGCGATATTGCTTGATACCATAAAGAGATTTCTTAAGGAGAAAAACAAGGCTAGAGTCATTCTAGACATAGCCAGGAGGTTGCTCCATGTAGATTTCTTCTTGCAAATCTCCATGCAAGAAGGCAGATTTAACATCCATATGATGGACCTCCCATTTATGTGAGGCAGTAAGGGAAAGAACAAGGCAGATGGAATTCATTTTGTCTACAGGGGCAAAGGTTTCATGATAGTCAATTCCTTCAACTTGGGAAAATCCTTTGGCAACTAAAAGAGCCTTGTGTCTTTCAACACTTCCATCTTATGCATACTTAATTCTGTAGACCCATTTACATCTGACAAGTTTTCTTCCTTTTGGAAGAGGTACAAGATCCCAAGTATCATTTGCCATTAAATAACAATACTCTTCATTCATTGTTGTATCCCAATCTATATGACCTAAAGCTTCTACAAATGTCTCTAGATCATGAGTTTCTAAAACTTGAGCCAAAAGAAAAGAGGTTCATTGTAACTGTGAAAATGTCCGACATTGATCTGAAGGATCACCAACAAGATCATCAACTGCTTCTTGTGTTGAATGGAACTTTCTAGGAAGTGATGGAATTGGTGTTGGTTCAGGTTCAAAGGACTCATCTGGAGGAGGGTGAGCAGGCGGAGGTGGATTTTCATCCTCACTTTCATCATCTGAAGAAGAAACTAGATCAAAAGAAGGCATAAATGTCGAAGATGGATCACAGGCCGAAGAATGAACAAATGTCGAATATGGCTTGCATGCCAAAGAAGGAACAATCGTTGAATCAGGCTCACAGGGAAAGAGATTTTTATCAAATTTAACATCTCTTCTAATAATAATTTTTTTACAATGTGGTTTAAGAAGTCTATAACCTTTTGACATCTTCATAATAACCAACAAATATACACTTCTAACTTTTAGGCTGCAATGCTTTCCTTTTCTCATCAGGAATATGAGCCCATGCTATACTACCAAATACACATAAGTGACTTACATCTGGTTTAATTGTATTCCAAGATTATTACGGTGTTATATTTTTAAGAGCCTTTGTGGGAGTGTGATTTACTATGTAATTTGCACAGTTGATGGATTCTGGCCAATACTTTAGACTTAATACCTTAGATTTGATCATACAATTAGACATTTATTTTAATGTGCGGTTCTTTCTCTCAGCAACACCATTTTGTTGTGCTGAATATGGAACAATGTGTTGCATTTGGATTCCCTGTGTAGTGTAGTAATTTGTAAAATTATTGTTCACATATTTTCCTCCATTATCTGTTCTTAACCTTTGAATTTGATGTCCAGATTGCTTTTCTACAAGGGCCTTGTAGGCCAAAAACTTGTCAAAAAATTTGCTCTTAAGTTTTAATAAGTAAACACAAGTACGTCTGGAAAAGTCATCAATGAAAGTTAAGAAATACTTGCACCCAGAAAAAGAAGGAGAAGAAAGTGGACCACAAAAATCACTGTGAACAAGATGCAAAGGACCCGAGGCGTGCCAAGAGGCACGTTTTTCAAAAATGTCCTGATGATGTTTATCGAGAACACAACCGACACAAACACCATCTCTGCATGAAACAAGAGGAAGACAAATCACCATCTATTGATTACATAGTTGTTGCAATGAGTGATAGTTTAGATGACCAAACCGCTCATGCCAAAGTTTTCTCAAGTCATCGCTATGAGCAACAAAAACTGATGAACAAGATGATGACCCAAAGTTGTCAAACTTGTACAACCTGGAAATATCATCAACAATTCCAGTTGCAAGAACATGATTAGGATCTTTTAGATCCTTGATTACAACTTGGTGAGCTGAAAACTCTACGGTTTTACCTTCAACTAAATGAGTGATTTGATATACTGATAGAAGGTTACAAGAAAGACTTGGAACACATAATACATCATTGAAATGGCCATTTTCTACTTGTACTATTCCATATCCTTCAACACTAAGAGATCTATCATCACCAACAAATATTTTCTTGGTGTTACATTCATTTAGAGTAGAAAATATGTCTCTATCCTTAGCCATATGATAATATGCTCGAAAATCAATAAGCCACTTATCAGAAGTAGAATTAGAAGGTGTATTGAAGGAGAAACCAGAAGCAGAAAGTGCATGTCCATGAGAAGAAGAAGAAGAAGTAAGATCAATACTGATGTTGTTCTTCTTCATCACTGCTTCTAAAGTTTCCATCTTCTTGAAACATTTGGACTCATCATGACCATATTTATCACAAAAGTTGCAATGTCTATCAGTCTTCTTATTTTTATATTTTGCTCCTTTGTCTCCATTCGGAGAAAAAGTTGTCTGAGTGGGTTTGGGACCCTTATATTGCTTGTTGTTGTGGCAAGGATGTTTCTTCTTGGGATTCTTGGGTTTATCTTTCTACTGGGCAACTAAGGCTTTGTTGGAGGTACCTGCAATGTTGATCACTCCAAGTTGCACAAGCTTATCTTCCTCTCTAATCAAAGAAACACAAAAGGACTCAATAGTGGGTTTTTCATAAGCTTTCCCTAGATCCTCTCTCATGGAATAAAAGGTAGATACAAACACAAACTATGCACTACCTAGCTTAGAAAGAATAAGATAGATGCAATGCTCTTCCTCCATTTTTATCTTGCATTCTTCACATAAAATTCTGAGTGTTTTAAACCTAGATAGATAGTCTCCAAGGAAAGAAACAACACTTGGACTCAATATCAATACTTTATTTTCTAACTGTTGTGCTTGAATAATATTGAGTTTACCAAACACAGATTCAATCTTGTCCCAAGATTCTTCGGGGTCATCAATTTCTTGGAGGTGGTATCTTAAATCGGGAGAGATGCACATTTTGATTAGTCCATGTGCTTCATCACTCCTATTAGCCCATTTGGCTTTCTTATCATCATCAGTGGGTTTTTTTTCCTTTCCCAAGGTAATCTGGTACAAGCCTTTACTTATTAATAAATCTTCCATATGGGATTTCCATTGGAAGTAGTTGTTGCTAGTAAGCAAGACATTACTTGTAGAATCCAGATTAAATATGCAGATAATGTGGATTTAAAAATAGAAACTGATGATCTGGATGGAAAAATCTTGAAACGTTATGCTGTTTAAAAAAAAAGGGCACCGAAAATGGACTTCCTATGTGAGAGTTATGTCATTTTAAAAAAAATGCATAAATGGTAACCAACTAACCACATGATAGTGTAAGTTGCTTTATGAAGTGACCACTTTTATAAAGAGAATTGAGGATCACTTTTACATTGAAGTTACTTTATAACAAAAAAGTTGCATGCAAAATAAATAACTCTAAAATAAAATATTAAAGCTACTTATAATGATTCACTTTTATACTTGAAGTGAAATACACTTTACAATTATGGCATGACCTTTTTCAAAAAAGTGACAAAATAGAGACTTGAACTCAAGACCTCTTACTTAATAAGGCAAGTTTTAACCAAATGGTCTAGCAAAAAATATTGTAATGTTCAGAAGAAGGATTGGGGTTGTTGTTGTTGTTTTTGTTGAACGACCTTGGAGAGCGTGCTAAAAAAACCCTATTTTCACACGAGAAAAAAATTTCCCTTCTCGATGACAACAAGGGTTAGATCTTGGTTAACTTACCCAGAAGATGCATCTTTTCCTATATGTTTCTGATTTTCAGAGATTGCATAGGGAACAGGGAAAAGAGAATACGTAGATCTAAAAGAGTAGCAACCCGGAAATAAAAAAATACAAACCAAAATAAAACTTTGCAGAAATTTAAAAAATGCGTATTCAGTTTTTATACCTCCGGATCTGACTGTAATGGTCGTATCTTGGGAAAACAAAAACCTTTTCGAGTGAAACAAAAAATGTTCCTGAATGAAACGAGTGCTCCAAATGCAATGGAACAGTCCTATCAGCCCATAAATGTACAAAAATCACAGAAAATTGAGATGAGGCAACTCGGCTTCATGATCTCGATCTACAACAGGAGCGGGTCTTCAAACAGGCTCTGATACCATGCTAGACAACAAAAGTATTCCAACAGAGGACAAACACCTTTAGTAACCACTCACATAACCATATCAAATATCAACACACCGATGTTTTCACATGGTAAAACACCTACAGGGAAAGATCCACGGCCCCAACCAACACGACAACTTGGAGAAGTTTATTAATGAAAAGAAAAGGATTACAGAGAGATTTTACAAGAGAGTTTCTCACAATCGTTCATTGACAAATGACCCTCCATGTTCTTCAAATAGAGATCATGGACCAATCAAGTGTTAATTCATAGATCAATGGTCGTTAAGATCGAGGAAAGTATGAACCATCATATCACTCTATGTCGGGAACATATCGTGACCATTGAATTTCCTAACTGCAAATGCATACTAATGCATACTAAAGAAGCACACTAAGAAACACACTTTTACCTAATGACACATTAGACCAATTAGTTCTTAACTAACTCCTAAGTGTCTAAATATCCTAACAAATAGTCCATTTGAGTTTTAATAATCCAATATGCCTTCAATTTTGAAATTTTAAATATAAACTGGCACACTCTATAGTTCTTTTTGTAACATTTTTCACCAAAATTTGACTTGGATTTAAAATAATAATTGACCTTATGTTTTATCCTTCACACTAGGCTTCTTTCTTCACTTAGACTTTTCATTTTCTCTTGAATGAAACCAATGGATTAATTGTATAACCTTTAAATTGAACCTTGTAAATTTATCTTTGACAATAATATTTCACCTTCTTAATAATATCTTAAGAACATAATTAATTTCACCCTTTACTTACTTTAATAAGAATTCTCTTATAAAATTTAATATTTCACCTTTTGTCAATATTTTCACATTATTCACTTTTCATTTACAACTTTTCATCTTATTCATTTTACCAATATTTTCACCTTTTTCACTTTTATATGATTTCTTATATAATTGTATTAACCTGGTTGCTTCTAACAATGTCTCAATATTGTCTTATCCTCATGCACAAATTCCTTCACATAAAGATTCAATATTGTTTTTTCTTCACAATCCTTATACGTTGTATAACATTTCTTTATGTTGTCAACTTTTATCTATGATTGACTTGATATTTCTTCACATGTACTTTTAAAAAACTTGGAAACTTTAATTTTTAATAACCTTATCTTACCATAACCTTATCTTACCATGTATCTAGCAATTAACCTTACTTATGCCAACTATAGAATCTTTGGTTGAATTGATATTTTTTTATGTGTACTTTTAAGGATAACTCAAAACATTCAATTTTAATTACTTGCAATTAAATTCACTTGTTTCTAAGTATGGAATCTTTTTTTTACATATACTTCTTTACGTAGGATTTTTTTTCTATCAATGATTCTGGGTCACCAGTATAATTTTTTTTTTTTTTTCTCCTCTTCTTTATTCTTTATTATGGGAATAAAGAGTGGGCCAAAAACCCAGAGTTATTAAAATATAACTTATTTTAATAAATCGGTGGGCCACCAAGATGGAGTTATTGCATAACTTATTTTAATAAAGAGGTGGGCCACCGACCTGGATTTATTGCAAAACTTGTTTTTTTGAAATGCCACTAGAAAAATAAACTTGATCACATGTCAATATAACAACCCCCAAAAAATATACTTGACCACAAGCTAACGGAGAAACCCACTCTAATACCAATTGGAGTGAACCTCTTGGTCACTTCACCTGAACATCCATTATAATAGAGATGAATCCAAATATTTTTCAAGGGATAAATAATTATTATTCATTATTCATTGACATGTTATTGAGAACCAATTGTGTGCATATAAATACATGTAGGGGTGAAAAGTCATGTACTTGGAAAAAGGCATGACTTATCATTATTATATAAATTTATCGTTATTACATATTAATTACATCACATAGGGATTGTCCTATGAAAATTATTACATGATAACCTTTACATTATGATAGTAAATTTAATGTACCTTAGGTATATTAGAAACATTTCATCTGTTTGGATACCGAGAGTGATTGCTTTGACCTATTTATTGAATATAATTAAGCTATTGTGCAATTTGGAGAACTTATGAGGCACTCAATAAGTTCATGGAAACATCTAAGAGAGACCGAGATATTCTAAACCATACAAGAATAAAATTTGTAGGTGCCTTTCCTAGACTATGATGTTTGTGTTCACCATTACATCTACTTCTTTGTTAAAATATTTAAGCACATGCTAGAATTTAAAGATATAAAACTTTTGAGAATCTCTTTGGGATGAGTGAGAATCTAAGATATTTAAATTGATGGATTGATAATTTTTTAAGGATATGGTCAATCGAGAATCCAATAACCCCCTAAATTCATTAGAGTTAATTTCTCTAAGTAACTGTAGCTCTTTATAGGATGTTAAATCTTTTGTACAATTATTAGGTTAAGTTCAAATATTCCATGTAAGTTTTTTATAGCTTTCCTCCCATATAAAAAAAATACTCCACTAGACCCATTTAGGATTAGTTTCCCTTTTGATGCACCTAAAAATAGAAGAAAACAATTGTTTTATGATTGAAATCAACTACCAATATAACTAAGGGGGACGAGGTAAAATAGTTTGACATGTTGACTACTGTTGTATATTCCCAACACCAAACGTCCCAAGTGGATGACCATTTTTATCTACTTATTATAAGTATTTAAGATCCTTATTTCCTTTTAAATTTGATATAATAATATCTTTAATGATGTTTACAATGGATCATTTAGTATTTTATTTCTTGTTATCTTCATCATTGAAAATATTCTCATTCTTGCTAAGAAAACAATTCTAGTGTACAAACTTGGGAATCAATTTCCATATAACTTGGATGAATGGTTCTTTTAGAGATTCATGGGTAATCATTGCATTATTTTAGAAAGAGATATTCCCAACATGAAATATTAAAAGACTAGGCCAATGACACTTCAAAGAGAAGAAGAAACGATGATTTGCAATAAACAAGATGAGAAGGGCCATTGATGCCATTTTTAATCATACTTTTGGTTGTCAATAGATTCACATTGGACAACTTTTAGTAGAGCAATTTTAATTGGATAATGTTAATGGATTCCTTTATATATATTTCTCCCTTATATCCCTAAATAGCAATGGGAGGGTTAGTTTTGTATATAAATGTGTCTTCCTTTATGAGTAGGAGCCTAAAA
This sequence comes from Picea engelmannii, assembly GCA_009831015.1. Lineage (NCBI taxonomy): Eukaryota > Viridiplantae > Streptophyta > Pinopsida > Pinales > Pinaceae > Picea > Picea engelmannii. The sequence goes on from ML776572.1 coordinate 710,296, forward strand.
TATATCCCTAAGAACCTCACCAACCTAGTGAGAAATGAGGATTGATATAGAAAGGATTTTTTAAAGAGATTCCATTGTGAGATAAGAAAAAACATAGGTAGGTTAGGTGGGTAAATCCAAATTCCATGTTTTTTATAATGAGATGTCTACTTCCTTTCATTGAGAAATGTATGAAAAAACATAATTTATCTTCTGTAATAACCACCTTATTAGCATGAGCAAGTCTCTTTTAAATTTTAGAGGCTCCCCTAATGGAATTTTCTAAAATTTTGACAACCTTTCTATTAATTGGCCTCTATAAAGATTCACATTTTAATAGAGATAATGGAATTATAATACTTTTCACATTTTGAATCCCTCCTCTTCTAGTGGGTCATTTCCTCTAAAAATAAATTTTGATGATGACCTCTTTTTGTTTATTTTTTTAGCTACAGGCAAGTATTCTCACATGACCCTAGGCGTTGGGAAAGTGGGAATCATCGTGGGCACCACATCACACTTTTGGTTTGGTGAAAACCCCCCTTGGACTTGAGTGGGGGATTCATGGGTTTGATGATGGGATTTTTGGGCTTGTGTTGGGGCTTCACACCCACAAGGAAAGACTAATTTGATGTTGACTTGTGGAGTGGCTTCTATGTTGACCCCTAGGACTTGTATATAAAGGAGAGAGGTCATTGTAAAATTACACATATCATGTGTTGATACATGATGGAGTTGACATAAGTGAGTCTGCACTTGTTCCAAGGAAGATTGGTGATCTCAGCAAAGTGAAATTTTGCAAGGTGGAAAATTTGGCCTTGAAGAGAGAAGCAAAGAAGGTCGCACATGTGGAGTGATTTTTTTGTACAATACGTCATTTACAAGAGGACAAAGCATGTATATGCATGGGTTTCCGAAGGATGAATCACATATAGGGTATACATGATTTGCAGGAGAGTAAGCAACATATGTACGCTATTTTCCAGCAAGGTGAATCATGTATCTAATTTTCTAGGCAGGTACAGATTGGTACAAGATGATAAGTGATGTCAGCAGGCCATACAAGTGGTCTAGAATAGATTCATGTGTAGAGAAAATTACTAGGGATATTGATGAGGTTTAGTTTTCTAATTTGTATGGTTTTTGGAGGACAAGGTTTTCCTTGGTTTTGGTGACTTTGGAGGACAATTTTGTCCTCAAATTTAGTGTGAGGACGATTGAACGATTTTATGGATCTCCAATATTTTTAGGGAGAAAATATCTCTCAAGTATTTTAGGGAGAAAATATATGTAACAGCCTCGACCGTTACGACACAAAATGACGTACAACAAGTACATTTTTTTTTTAAGTATTAGGACAATAACATCAACATTAAATTCACAATGGCTCAACTCAATAATATCATAATGAATGAATTTCACGTGACACATAAACATAAGATGCATATCAGAATAACACATCATGAAGCTTGAAGCGATTTTATGAACCTTTAATCAGATAAGGAATATAAATGACTACCCACCCATCCTACCCTATAATGGTTAGGACCTCCAAGACACATAAGAAACACTCAAGCCCAGGTTCCCATCGATTTTGACCATTTAAGGTCTCAGGGTTGGCAACTATTTTGAGGAACAAGGAGGTGTCTACATCCCACGCGACACAATCAATTCCAAGATGACTAAGCTACGCAACATCATCAATGATCAACCAGGTGCAAAAGCATTCTAATAAACCATCACATGTAACATAAAATTCCATGGTGCAAGAGAACTTAAATACTGAAACCATCTAGCAACGACATAATTTGAAGTGCAACTATCTACTTATTTAACTTTTAAGGCGCAATAATATCTACTTAACTACCAAGCGCTCAATTAAAACAATCATCAATTACAACAACTTTTCATGGCACAAAAAGTAATATATGACACCCATTCATATCTTGAATTTTTGAGGCGCGCAAATAGAAGAATCTAAACATTATACAAAACATCATTCAATACCCTAAGTTTTTTTTCTTACGCTCAAGAGATAACTAAGTTTAACCAACATTCAAGAATAAACTAATTAACCAAATAACTAAACATCTAAAACCATCAATCCATACATTAATTCAATTGTGCCATAATTCCAAATATTCAATTGTCATACATTATATGGAATCTATAAAAGAAAGCACTCTAATCAATCAAATAATCATCGATGCAGGGTAATTACATTCAATAATTTTATCGCGCAAGGGTCTAAGACCTAACCATCATAAAAATTATGAGCGCAAGAAGATGAAATCTGAATCATCACGTAATACATATAAATTGGTGTGCGCAAAGGTCTAGACTCAACAAGTCCTATATCCCATGAAGGAATTGAGCGCTAACAATATAATCGAATTCAACTAAAACATAATCTTATTCGGATGACAAGTGTCCTTTTTATAATAAATTCAATATCACTAGGTTGTTTTCCAAACCCTGTCACTACTAAGCTACCATGGTGTTTTTCCACTAACGCTAGCTTATTTGGAAAAAAAAATATTATTCAGTTATGCGCAAAGGATATTATATATATCTAGCAACTAGAGGTGAAGGAAAGGGCCAGGAGCATAAGTTGATCCACGTAGAAGAAGGATTTAATTTCTACAAACATACTAAAATTGGAACTGAATTAGTTGTAACTGAAATATCGTTGTAAACAACTTATTCTAAGATACAATGGTAAACCGAATTGGAGCTTTAACTAGAGTAAAAATTTAAAATATTTTAAACCGAAATGTAACTAAACTATAATATTATTTCAACTGAATCATAATCCAAAATTGTAATTGCAACTAGAATTAAATTTAAAAATTAAAAATGCAGACATGAATAAATTAAACTGGATTAAAATTACAACTGGAGATAAATTGAAATGTGAATTTAAGGATTTTGTCCGCCTCATAGGAGGTACCTGCAGTTATCAAGGTTGGTGGTCATGGTTATTACCGGGGTCCAACAGTAAAAACACGTGGAGTTTAAACCGGTACTGAGATAGAAGCATGTATGCCTGAGATGGGGTACAAATTGAATCGCTGGAAAGCATCCGCTCAGTCATTTAGTGGAGGATCTGGGTGTCTGAGCAAGGAGGAAATGACCAAGATTTAAAAATGTCAAGATAAAGTAAAAAGCTGAGTAATTTGAGGAGACGATGGTCAAAATGAAGGGATTGCTCAAGGGTTCTAGGAAAGAATGAAATAATTAGAAAAACGCAGGCCTACACGCCTTCTTCTGGGCAAGAACAGAAAATAAAAAGTGGACAACTATTCCTAGACTCTCTCTCCCTCTCGCGTGCAGGCCTTCTCATATTTTTTTGGCCGAGCAAAAACAAAATAATTAACTTAGGAAAACACACAATAACGCCAGGCCACCATTCTCTACACTCAGGAAATCTAAATTTTATTTTTATCAATGTTGTGTGAATATATAAATAAAATGAACACAACAATCCATCTTCACATGCATGGAAGGCTCACCTCCAGTTTTAACTTTCTATGTAAACAAAAAAACAAAAGCACAACAAACCAATCTTATCATGTAGGGAAAGCTCACCTCTATGTTTTAACTTTGATGTGTAAATAAAAAAACCAACAGTGTGAAACAAACTCCAACACATTCTCACACTCGAGGCAGCACAATCCCCCTTTTGGGTAGGGTAAAGAAAGAAACAAAAGAAAAAGCAATGAGACTCTAAATCCGCAAGGCAGCACAATTAATTTTGGAAGTGAAGATCGACTAAAACCCAAAACACCAAGACAACCATGTTGAGATAAGAAAAAACGGAGTGGATCCAAATGCATATGAATCGTAAGCTAAATATTGGGTGAAACAAAAAGGCACAGAATAAATAAAAAGAATCCAGGGCACAGAGATAGAAATGAGATTTAAAGCTAACCTCATCTAGCGAACTTTCACAATTAACATTTTTTCAATGATTTCAACAACACATGAATCTATATACAATTTCTAACTAAATTACAATTGGAAATTTAAAGGTGTACCGTAACAATAGGCAAAGGATCGAAAGGGTTTGTCCTGTTCTTGAGTTTCATCCATCGCATACTTGCTAACCATTGAGACCTCACAAGTACCTCCCAGCCAATGCTAGGGGTACTCTTCTTCCCCCTGAGGCCCTCGAGCCCCCCAAGCCGCAAAGGGGCCATGCACACAAACTAGAGAAAGATATCTCCCAACTCTCCTCACAAGGTCGAGCTACCACTCTCTATTCGAGTTGGGTATCGCAACTCCCATAAGAAAAAATAGTCAAGACTAAAATCTGGCAGCATAACCTTACGCATACCAAATGTGATCCATTCCCCTTTTCCGCCATCTCTTTTATAGAGTTTTCTTAGTGACTAGTTTCCAAATGCACATTTAATTATTTTTATTAAATTTTTATTAGGAAAATTCTCCCCCATACACTTGTCACCCGATCCCTTAGTTGCACCAAAAATTCATTTAATTAATTATATTAAATTGTCAATTTCCCTCACCCACCTAAAAGTTTTCTTAAAAATGCTCCTCGATGTCCCTTTATTCCCTCACATTCCCTTAATGACTGACGTCTTTCTTAAATCTTAGTTGAGTTCAAATTTGGAAAGTTCTCTAGACTAGATTCTCTTCTATGTTTCACATTCCTTTTGTATTTAAGTTTCCCATTTTTGTTCTAAGTTCTAAATTAGCAAGTTTTGCACAAAGCCAACAATTAATCTTTTAAATAATTCAATCCTCCATTAATTTTAATTTAAATTTTACCCCCCAATTTTCTTCATCCCCGCTTTATTACTTGCTTAATTAATTTTTAGTTCTCTTGTCCTACTTAGACCTAGGCTTTAAATTTAACTAGGCTTAGCAAAATTATTTTTAAGCTTTATTACTTGCTTAATTAATTTTTAGTTCTCATGTCCTACTTAGACCTAGGCTTTAAATTCAACTAGGATTAGCAAAATTATTTTTAAGCGAAATTTTATAATTTTTAAACTATACTCAAGCAACAATTATCTTAAGGCTGACCAGGTCAAAATGAGATATTGTTTTCTAGGTACCTAGGTTCATTGACTCACAATTGTTAAAACGATAACATGCCATTCAAGATGCACTACGTGCTCAAAGGGTTCCACCCGCCATCATTCAAGTTTCATCTATGTGACATTCCCTTAAAGATGCACTACGTGCTCCAAGGGTGCCACTCACCTTTTGATTGATTTTGGTAGACGTCCTCCCTTGGAGTCAATACTCTGTTAGGGGACCTTGTGGGAGACTAAGGGCCTCTAAGTAATAAGGACCTTGCCTTATTACACCCCTTAGAATCTTCGTGAGGTATTGTCTCAGTCTTCCCTCACGACATCATGGATCTCTCAAACTAGGTAATCATTAACATATTGTTCGAGCCATGACAAGAGTGCTAGTAGGTTGTGGCAAGGCTACTGCCACACCTCTCCCTCAATATATTTGGTTTTCGTGCATGACCCTTTTACTCCAAATGTGAGTCTGATTAGCAAGCTATCATCATCCATAAACATTCCGCTCCCTAAATCGATTTGGAGTCCAAGGAGGCCTATCGATGCCATCGACATCCTCAATCGGTCCAGAGTCTTGCACACTCAGGAGAAACCAATAAATAGAGCCTATTGATACAAGTATAATCAAATAGTATATCATCATATCCACAACATCATCATAATCCATAAGAGAAACAATTAATCATATATTGAACTGGATCACTTGCACACATGTGTCCTCAAAGAATAAGTCTAATTAGGTGTGCGCAAGAGCAGGATTTTACATTAACCCATTCTTGTTTTAAGCTTCATCCCGAAGTTTCACAGTATACAAGTGAAAAAATAATGTATCTAACAATATCTAAGGTTCTAGCCATCAAGAAAAAATAAAAATTGCTGACACATATCATATGCATCCTCCCAGGTAGCTGAGTGCAGACTATAATTGTCCCACTGGACCATGACCTGATCGACTATTTGACGTTGTAGATGCCGAATGTGATGGTCCAGAATACGGATTAGCTCCACCATGAGCGTACCCTCGTCCAATGACTGCAAATAAATCATGTCAATCACATGTGTAGGATCACTAAAATAATGTCTCAAAATAGATTCATGAAAAACATCATGCATACGCCTCAAAGAATCAGGAAAGACTAGTCGATAGGCCACGGACCCCTTCCTTTCCACAACCTCAAAAGGTCGCACGAACCTAGAAGAGAGTTTAGAACCCTTTCCAAACTTGATTGAACTCCTGTGTGGTTTCACCCGCAATAAGACTCGATCGCCAACTTCATAACTACGGTCGACACGATGCACATCAACATACTTCTTCTGTCAATCCTGCGCTTCCTTGATCCTTTGTATTATCATTTTCATTTTATCTTCCATTTCTTGGATTTATTTTGGTCCTACCAAGACCCTATCCCCCAGCCCATCCCAACTCAAAGGCGTCTGACACAGTCAGCCATAAATAAACTCGAATTGTGCCATCTTAATGGTGCTTTGATAATTCTTGTTGCATGCAATTTATACCAGTGGAAATTACTCCTCCCAACGCTTCTATTAGTCCATCAGATACATATGCAACATTTCCTCCAATATTTGGTTTGTTTGTTCGGTCTACCCATACGTCTCTGGGTGATATTTGGTACTAAATTTAAGTTGGGTTCCCAAGACCTCTTGGAAACTAGTCCAAATTCGTCCCATAAACACCAATCCTCGATCAGATATGATCCTCTTAAGCACACCATGTAACCTTTCAATCTTTCTAATGAAAACTCTAGCTATGCCAACTATCTTATATGTCTTACGCATAGGGATAAAATGTGCACTCTTCGTTAGAGTGTCAACTACCACAAAAATCGAGTCATGCCTCCTTGCCACTAGCGACAATCCAACGATGAAGTCCATCGAAATGACTTCCCATTTTGATTATTGAATAGCGTGTGGCTGTAGTAATCCTTTTGGATGTCTATGTTCAACCTTCACTTGCTGAAATTATAGACATCTTTCCACGTAGTTGACTATGTACACCTTCATTCATTTTCAAAAGAATAAGGGTTTAAGGTTTTCCCTCATCTTCGTGACTCCGGGATGAGGCATGTACACTACTCTATGAGCTTCGTTTAAGATAAAAATTCTCAACTTGTCATTGCACCGTACATAAATACGGTTATTATATCTCATTAATCCATCGTTTTCCACCATAAATCCCTCAAACTTTGCTACCAACATGGTGTTTTGTCTAATAAATTCCTGAACCTCCTTATACCAGTCGTTGTTGCATTGTAAAGTTAGAATATTTTCACGTACATTCATCTGAAGAGGTATCACTAAAAATTTGTGTGATATCTAACTCAACGCATCATCCACTATGTTCATTGTTCCTTTTATGTAGGTAATCTCAAAATCGTACTCGCTAAGTAGTTTCATCCAAAGCCTTTGTCACGCGTTCAAATCACTTAGCATAAAAATGTGTTGTACACCACAGTGGTCCATTTTTAGTTCGAATTTTCATCCAATCAGGTAGTGTCTCCACACTCTCAAGGCATACATAATGGATAACAACTCCAAGTCGTACGTTACGTAAATCCCCTCATGCCTTCTTAAATTTCTCGATATGTAAGTGATCACTTGACCGTCTCGCATCAAGACTCTACCTAAGCCTTCCTTGGATTCGTCAGTGCATACCTGGAATTCCTCGTTCATATCAGGGACTTTTAGTATCAACATTGACGTCAATAGATTCTTGATCCTTTGAAGTTCTTCCGTGCATTTCTCAGTCCACACAAACTTCTTGTTTTTCTTCTGCAATTATGTAATCAAATTCATTATTTTTGAAAAACCCTCGATGAACCATCGATAATATCCTGCTAAACACATGAAGCTATGCACTTATGGAACATTCCTCAGCATAGGCCATTCCATGATAGCTTCTACCTTCGTTGGATCCACAACAATACCTTCTCTGGAGATAACATGCTCTAAGTAATGAATCTTCAATTAATAAAATGAGCATTTCGACAATTTCCCAAACAATGTTTTCTCTAGTAGACACTGCTGTACGAAGCGCAAGTGTTCGTCATGTTCTTCCATAGTCCGAGAATATATCAAAATATCGTCAATGAATACTTGAACAAACTTTTCCAAGTATTCGCGGAACACCCCATTCATCAAGCTCATGAATACCCCAGGGGCATTTTTCATTCCAAATTTTAAAACAGTAAACTCCTAATGTCCAAACCTCGTCTCAAATGCGGTCTTAGGAATGTCTTCCTCCTTGATCCATAACTGGTGATAGCTTGATCTCAAATCGATCTTCGAAAACACTGTCACACCCTTCATCTGATCAAACAGATCATCTATCCTCAACAACGAGTACTGGTTCTTAATCATTTTCTTGTTCAATTGATGGTAGTCAATGCAGAGTCTCCATGACCCATCCTTCTTCCATATGAAAATAATAAGCGCACCCCACGAGGACGCACTCGGACATATAATTCCTATATCCAACAACTCCTTTAGTTTCATTTTCAACTCCTATAACTCAGGGGTCGACATCCGATAAGGATTTATTTCTATCGGTTCAGTCCCAGTTTTTAGGTTGATGGTAAATTCCAATTCCGTCTCTGGTGGCAACCCTAGTAACTCCTCTGGGAAGATGTTTGCAAATTCTCGTACTACCAGAAGGTTTTCTAGTCCTTCCTCCACGCCCTTTTCGTTCAACGCAAGGATCTCATATAGCTTGCATCCTTTGTCCACGCTCTTTCGAAGCTGTAGGGAAGAGATTAACTTCAGAGACAATCCCTGGTTCCTTCCTACAATTACACATCTATGTACCTCATCATCAAACAAACTCAAGCATTTCGTCTTATATTTCAGTATCACCTCATGCAATTACACCTAGTCGATACCGATCATGACATCATAAGACCCTAATATTGTGACGTACAGGTTGGCCTTCGTGACGAGATATCCCAGGTAAATGCTACAACATGTAACCTTTCCTCCAGCCTTCTGTTTGGATCCCGAAGCCATTTCTACGAAGCTAAACGCGTCATTTTCGACTGACTTTACCTTAATTATTTTAAGCATTGGACCATAAATAAATCTCTCTATAGCACCTGGATCTATCAAAATACTAAGGGTCTGATCAACGATGGTACCTAACGTCTCAAGAACAGTAGACCGGTGCTCGGCCTGGCAGTTATTCATTGTTGCATGTATCTGATGGGCCTTGCCCAAATCTCCTACGATAGTGTTTCCGGATGATCCGACTACTCCGACCCTCTCAACTAGGTTGTCACACTGGTAATGTGGCTCTCCACATGTCCAGCACCCGGTCTTCATTCCAATACTCCTAGTCCCCGAATTAGAAGCTGACGGCCCACAGGCCTAAAAGCATGGTTTGTTTTGTTGAACAGGCCTGAACTATTGTTGTTGCGGTCGACGTTGTTGTCAATGTTGTGGCCCTCTGCAAGGAGTCCACTACTGAGGTGTCGTTCGTCGTCATGTAGTGAATGTGGATCCTCTCGGAGTGTCATGATACCCTAGTGGATGTCTAGTTTATGTATGATGTTGTTGTGCACTAGATGTCGCCTGTCCTGATGGTCTTTTCAGATTCCTACTCTAACCCCCACTGATGAGCTCTTCATCAGCTATGACGACCTTCTAGACAACATTGTGCAATGTCTAAGGCATTAAAATCCTCACCTTCACATGAATATTGACATTAAGGCCAAACACGAACTTGTTGAACTTAATCTTTTGAGTGTTCAAATGCAAATCATACCGAAGAAACTCCATAAAATGGGCCTCGTACTTGGGCATTGTACAACCGCCCTATCGCAAGGCGTTGTACTCATTGCATTGATACTCGATGAATTCCTCAGATAGATACCTCTCCTTGAACAATTCCCATGACATGTCTTCGACGATCATGTTCAGTTGTGGTAGGAGCATCTTCCACCAAACAATATCACTCCCCTTTAGCTGGAATACTGTCATGCAGACCTTCTTTTTGGAGGTATAATCACAAAGTGAAAATCACATCGCCATATTATCCAACCATGCCTTGATGGCTGCATCATTCGTAGCACCAAATAACTCGGGAAACTTGACCTTCCCGAGTTCTCGGTGAACGCTACCAGTACTGGTTGGGGAGCGTGGTGGACCCTCAGGGGGTGTCAAATACCTAGCCTCATCTCTATCCAAATGTCTAATTAGGGCCTCTAACATCCTCTGAAAGGACCTAATCAACCCAACCACATATCCCATAGATATATGTTCCTTTTTGACGACTTATTCTTCTCCTTGGGTGTTAGACACCTCTAGCATGGATGCTAGTTGAGGTGTCGCGCCCCTCCCCTAGCACCATGTCATTTGCCTCTGTGACATCCTCTAACCATGATTACCTACACACATAGAATTCAAATTAATTAGCTATGTAACATCGTCAATGATCAACCAGGCGCAAAATCATTCTAATAAAACATCATATGTAACATCAAATTCCATGGTGCAAGAGAACTTAAATATTAAAACCACCTAGCAATGACATAAGTTGAAGCACAATAATATACTTACTTAACTTTTAAGGTGCAATAAAATCTACTTAACTACCAAGTGCGTGATCAAAACAATCATCAATTAAAACAAATTTTCATGGAGCAAAAAGTAATATCCAATGCCCATTCATATCTTGACTTTTCGAGGCATGCAAACAGAAGAATATAAGCATTGTACAAAACATCATTCAATAACCTAAGTGTTTTTTCATGTGCTCAATAGATAACTAAGTTTAACCCACATTTAAGAATAAACTAATTAACCAAATAACTAAACATCTAAAACCATCAGTCCATACATTAATTCCATTATGCCAGAAGTCAAAATCTTCAACTATCATACATTATATGAAATCTATAAAAACAAACACTCTAATCAATCAACTAATGATCAATGCAGGGTAACTACATTCAATACTTTTATCGCACAAGGTTCTAAGACCTAACCATCATAAAATTTATGAGTGCAAGAAGCCGAACTCTGAATCATCATGTAATACATAGAAATTGGTGTGCGCAAAGGTCTAGACTCAAAAAGTCCTATATCCCATGAGGGAATTGAGCGCTAACAATCT
>ML776572.1:721505-780217 GCA_009831015.1 Picea engelmannii
ATTTATGAGTGCAAGAAGCCGAACTCTGAATCATCATGTAATACATAGAAATTGGTGTGCGCAAAGGTCTAGACTCAAAAAGTCCTATATCCCATGAGGGAATTGAGCGCTAACAATCTAATCGAATTCAACTAAAACATCATTTCATTCGACCGACAAGTGTCCTTTTTATATAATAACTTCAAGATCACTAGGTTGTTTTCCAAACCCTGTCACTACTAGGTTGCCATGGTGTTTTTCCACTAATGCTAGCTTATTTGGAAAACAAATTATTATTCAACTATGCGCCAATGATATTTTATCTATCTAGCAATTGGAGGTGAATAAAAGCATCAGGACCATAAGTTGATCAACGCAGAAGAATGATTTAATTTATACAATTGGAGGTGAATAAAAGCGTCAGGAGCATAAGTTGATCAGGGTAGAAAAAGGATTTAATTTATACAAGCATACTAAACTTGGAACTGAATTAGTTGTAAATGAAATATCATTGTAAACAACTTATTCTAAGATACAATGGTAAACCGAATTAGAGCTTTAACTGGAGTAAAATTTTAAAATGTTTTAAACCGAAATGTAATTGAACTGTAATATTATTTCAGCTGAATCATAATCCAAAATTTTAATTGCAATTGGAATTAAATTTTAAATTTAAGAATGCAGACATGAATAAATTAAACTGGATTAAAATTCCAACTGGACATAAATTTAAATATGAATTTAAGGATTCTCTCCACCTCATAGGAGGTACCTGTGGTTATCAAGGTTGGTGGTCGTGGTTATTACTCGGTTCCAACAATAAAAACAAGTGGATTTTAAACTAGTATTGAGATAGAAGCCCGTAAATAATTAAAGCACACCAGAACAGTTCGCAGGAGGCGTTGAAGGGACACCAACAACGGGTTTAATAAATAAAAACCTAAGCTATAATTAACTTGATTCGGGAAGCTGAGACGAAGGCATGGACATCAAAAAATAGAAAATATTAAAAGAGGACGAGATCTGGAATCTCGTAACCATTAAGGAGCGAATTCGTTACGAAAAAACGCTCAGGCACAGGAAGGAGGGAAAAGACACTGTCAACAACCCCAAAATTGGTGTGTGCAGTCTCTAGTGGGTACACTGGAAATGATGGGCACACTGGTAACACTGGGCAGAGGCGAATGGACTCACCAAGCAGAGATAAACAAAATGATGATCAAGCAAATAAAAAAAACGCTAGCAGATATGAACTTCGAATGGTTGAGGCACCATTTGATTTCTGGGTGAATTACATGATGAGGTAAAGGTGGACTCAACCTAATGTTGCCAGAAGAGGATGACACAACAATTCAATCACTAAAAAACATGCACTCAGTCATTTAGTGGAGGATATGGGCGTCTGAGAAAGGAGGAAACCGCCAAGATTTAAAAATGTGAAGTAAAACACTGAGTAATCTGAGGAGACGATGGGGAAAACGCAGAGAAATCTGAGTGTAAAACAAAGTAAAAAGGGGTTTTGCAAGGATTCTAGGCAAGAACTAAATAATTAGAAAAATGCAGGCCTACGTGCCTTCTTCCGGGAAAGAACGAAAAATAAAAAGGTTACAACTATGCCTAGACTCTCTCTCCCTTTCGCGCGCAGGCCTTCACACATTTTTTTGGCCGAGTAAAAACAAAATAAATAACTTAGGAAAACACATTCTATTGTCCAAACAAGAAATAATGCCACGCCACCATTTTTTTTTAATCAATGCTGTGTGAATAATAAAAATGAACACAACAATCCATGTTCACACGCAGGGAAGGCTCACCTCTAGTTTAAACTTGTTGTGTAAAAAAAAAAACGAAAGTGCATCAAACCAATCTTATCATGCAGGTAAGGCTCACCTATATGTTTTAACTTTGTTGTGTAGAAGAAAAAAACAACAGTGTGAAACAAACTCCAATACACTCTCACACTCGTGGCATCACAATCCCCCTTTTGGGTAGGGTCAAGAAAGAGAAAAAATCAAAAGTGATGAGACTCTATATCCACAAGGAAGCGCAATTAATTTTGGTAGTGAAGATCAATTAAAACCAAAAACGCTGAGACAACCATGTTGAGATAAGAAAAAACGAAGTGTATCCAAATGCATATGAATCGCAAGCTAAATACTGGGTGAAACAGAAAGGCGCAGAATAAATAAAAAGAAATGAGATTTAAATCTAACCTTATCCAGCGAACTTTCCCAATTAATATATATTCAACGATTTCAACAACACATGAATATATATACAATTTCTAACTAAATTACAACTGCAAATTTAAAGGCATACTGTAACCATAGGCAAAGGATTTGAAGGGGTTGTCTCGCGCTTTCCTTCCATCCAGCTCCTACTTGCTAACCAATGAGACCTCATTGGTACCTCCCAGCCAACGTTAGGGGTACTCTTCTTCCCCCTGAGCCTCACGAGCCGCAAAGGGGCCATGCACACAAACCAGAGAAACCTAGCTCCCAACTCGTCTCGCAAGATCGATCTACAACTCTCGATTCGAGCTGGGTATTCCAACTCTCACAAGAAAAATCAGTCAAGAGTAAAATCCTGTAGCATAACCTTACGCATACCAGATGTAATCTAGTTTCCTCCTCCGCCATCTCTTTTATAGATTTCTCTTAGTGACTAGTTGCCAAATGCACATTTAATTCTTTGTATTAAAATTTTATTATGAAAATTATCCGGCATACACTTATCACCCGATCCCTTAGTTGCACCAAAAATTCATTTAATTAATTATATTAAATTTTTAATTTCCCTCACCCACCTAAAAGCATTCCTAAAAACACTCATTGATGTCCCTTTATTCCCTCACATTCCATTTATGCCTAATGTCTTTCTTAAATCTTATTTCAATTCTAATTTGGAAAGTTCTCTAGACTAGATTCCCTTCTATGTTCCAGATTCCGTTTGTATTTAAGTTTCCCCTTTTTGGTCTAAGTTCTAAATTAGCAAGTTTTTCACAAATCCAACTATTAATCTTTTAAATAATTTAATTCTCCATTAATTTTTAATTTAATTTTTACCCCCCAATTTTCTTCATCCCCCTTTTATTACTTTCTTAATTAATTTTTAGTTCTCATGCCCTACTTATACCTAGGCTTTAAATTCAAATAGGCTCAACAAAATTATTTTTAAGGGAAATTTTATAATTTTTAAACTTTTCTCATGCAACAATTATCTTAAGGTTGACCAGGTCAAAATGAGATATTGTTTTCTAGGTACCTAGGTTCATTGACTCACCAGTGTTAAAACCGCGACGTGCCCTTCAATACACACTACGTTCTCCAAGGGTGCCACTCACCATCATTCAAATTTCATCTATACGATGTTCCATTTAAACGCACTACGTGCTACAAGGGTGCCACTCACCATCATTCAAGTTTCATCTATGCGACGTTCCATTTAGATGCACTACGTGCTCCAAGGGTGTCACTCACCTTTTGATTGATTTTGGTAGATGTCCTCCCTTGGAGTCAATACTCTATCGGGGGACCTTGTGGGAGACTAAGGGCCTCTAAGGAATAAGGACCTTACCTTATTGCACGGCCGTTAGAATCTTCGCGAGCGACTGTCTCATTCTTCCTTCATGTCATTGTGTATCTCTCGAACTAGGTAATCATTAACCTACAGTTCGAGCCATGACGAAACTTCTAGTAGGCTGTGGCAGGGCTGTTGCCACACCTCTCCCTCAATATCTCTAGTTTTCGTATGTGACCCCTTTACTCCATATGTGAGTCTGATTAGCAATCTATCGCCAGCCATAAACAATCCACTCCCTTCCCCATTCCAGAGTCCAAGGAGGTCCATCGATGCCATCAACATCCTCAATCGGTTCAGATTCCTTCACACTCAAGAGAAACCAGTCAATATCACCCAACGATACAAATATAATCAAATAACATATCATCATATCCGCAACATCATCATAATCGATAAGAGAAACAATCAATCATATAATGAACCGGATCACTTGCATTCAAGTGTCCTCATAGAATAAGTCCAATCAGGTGTGCACAAGAGAAGGATGTTGCATACACCCCTTCTTGTTTTAAACTTTGTCTCGAAGTTTCACAGTATACAAGTGCAAAAATAAAGTATCTGACAATATCTAAGGGTCTATCCATAAAAAAAAAATGGAAACTGCTAATGCATATCATATGTGTCCTCCCAGGTAGATGAGTGCGGACTATAATTGTCCCACTGGACCTTGACCTGATCGACTGTTTGACACCGTAGCTGTCGAATGCAATGGTCCAGAATGCGGATTGGCTCCACCATGAGTGCATCCTCATCCGATACTTGCAAAGAAATCATGTCAATCACATGTGTAGGATCACTAACATAATGTATCAAAACAGATACATGAAAAACATCGTGCATATGTCTCAAAGAATTAGGAAAGGCTAGTTGATAGGCCATAGGCCCCTTCCTTTCCAAAACCTCAAAAGGTCCCACGAACCTAGGAGAGAGTTTAGCACCCTTTCCAAACTTGATCAAAATCTTGTGTGGTTTCACCTGCAAGAATACTCGATCGCCAAATTCATAACTACAGTCGACATGATGCGCATCGACATAACACTTCTGTCGATCTTGTGCTTCCTTGATCCTTGATCTTATTGTTTGCATTTGATATTCCATTTCTTGGATCACTTTTGGTCCTACCAGGACCCTATCCTCAAGTCGATCCCAACTCAAAGGCGTATGGCATGGTCTCCCATAAATAAACTTGAATGGTTCCATCTTAATGGTGCTTTGAAAACTGTTGTTGTGTGCAAATTATACCAATGGAAAGAACTCCTCCCAATGCTTATGTTGGTCCATCACGTACATACACAACATGTCCTCCAATATTTTTTTTGTTCATTAGGTCTTCCTGTATGTCTCTGAGTGATATGTGGTACTAAAGTTAAGTTGGGTTCCCAAGGCCTCTTGGAAACTAGTCCAAAATAGTCCCGTAAACATTGATCCTTGATTGGATATGATCCTCTTAGACATCCAATGCAACTTCACAATCTTTCTGATGAAAACTCTAGCTATGTCAGGTTCCTTATACATCTTTGTTAGAGTGTCAAATACCACAAAAATCGAGTCGTGCCTCCTTGCCGTCAGTTTCAACCCAATGATGAAGTCCATCAAAATGAATTTTCATTTCAATTCTGGAAAAACATGTGGCTATAGTAATCCTGCCATATGTCTATGCTCAACTTTCACTTGTTGACATTCTAGACATCTTTCCACGTAGTTGACTATGTCCACCTTCATTCCTTTCAAGAAGAATAAGGGTTTAAGGTCTGCCCTCATCTTCGTGAATCGGGGATGAGCCATGTACACTACTCTATGAGCTTCGTTTAAGACAAAAATTCTCAAATTGTCATTGGGTGGTATGTAAATACGGTTATTATATCTCATTAATCTATCGGTGTCCACCGTAAATCCCTCAAACTTTGGTACCAACATGGTGTTTTGTCTGATAAATTCCTTAACCTCCTTATAACTATCATCGTCTCACGGTAAAGTTAGAATATTTTCACTTTGATTCATATGAAGAGGTATCACCTAAAATATGTGTGGTCTCTGACTCAACGCATCAGCCACTCTGTTCATTATTCATTTTATGTAGGTAATCTCAAAATCGTACTCACTAAGCAGTTTCGACCAATGCCTTTTTCACCTGTTCAAGTCACTTTGCATAAAAATGTGTTGTAAGCCACAATGGTCTATTTTTAGTTCGAATTTTCATCCAATCAGGTAGTGTCTCCACACTCTCAGGGCATACACAATGTCTAATAATTCCAAGTCATGTGTCACATAGCTCTCCTCGTGCCTTCTTAACTTTCTCAATATGTAAGCAATCACTCGATCATCTTGCATGAAGACTCTACCTAATCCTTCCTTGGATGCGTTAGTGCATACCAAGAAGTCCTCGTCCATTTCGAGGACTTTTAGTATCAGCATTGTCGTCAATAGCTCCTTGAGCCTTCAAAATTCTTCTGCACATTTCTTGGTCCACACAAACTTCTTGTTTTTCTTCTGCAATTCCGTAATCGGATTCACTATTTTCGAAAAACCCTCAATGAACCATCGATAATATCCTTCTAAACCCATGAAGCTACGCACTTCTAGGACATTTGTCGAGGCAAGACATTCCATGATAGCTTCTACCTTTGCTAGATCCACAATGATACCTTCGTTGGAGATGACATTCCCTAAGTAATGAATCTTCAATTGATAAAATGAGCATTTCGACAGTTTCCCAAACAATTTGTTCTCTCGTAGACACTGTAGTAACAAGCGTAAGTGTTCGTCATTTTCTTCCATCGTCTGAGAATATATCAAAATATCGTCAATGAATACTTGAACAAACTTTTCCAAGTATTCTTTGAACACCCCATTCATCAAGCTCATGAATACCCCAGGGGATTTTTTGAATCCAAAAGGTAAAAAAGTAAACTTGTAATGTCCAAACCTCGTCTTAGATGCGGTCTTAGGAATGTCTTCCTCCTTGATCTGTAACTTGTGATACCCTAATCTCAAGTTGATCTTCTAAAACATCATTGTGCCCTTCATCTGATCAAATAGACCATCTATCTTTGGGTAGTGGTTCTTGATCATACTAGTTCTTGATCAATTCCTTGTTCAATTGACCGTACTCAATGTAGAGTCTCCACAACCCATCCTTCTTCCGTCTGAAAATAACAGGTGCACCCCACGGGGACACATTCGAATGTATAAGTTCTAGATCCAAAAACTCCTTCAGTTTCATTTTCAACTCCTATAACTCAAGGATCGACATTCGATAATGTGTTCTTGCTATTGGTTCAGTCCCAGGTTTTAGGTCGATGGTGAATTCCAATTCCCTCTCTGGTGGTGTTATCCCCGATCTCTAGGGATAACTAGGAGATCATTTCTCGAGGCCCACAGGTCCTAGACATGGAGTACCGAGAGCAGGATTGACCTGAGCATGGCCCTGGAGGGCCCATGCTTCTTCTTCTTCGCCAGACTTGTCCTATTAGTAGCAGTAGCTTCCATCACCATCGGCTTGGACTTGCATCAGAGAAGACTCTTGCTCCATGAGGTAATTGGTCCAAGGTATCATGGTATGTGTCATGTTTGATCGTTATAACCTTCTTATATATGCATCAGGTTCCTTACATTTCTGATAACTGCTTGGATCTTACACTAATCCACTTGACCATTGTTTGGGGGATTAACGGGGTGACCTAGCAAGATTGTATTCATGGGTTTTGGTTAGCCACCAGGGGGGATTTGCAGAGCCATCGTCCGCTCCGACCATTCTATAATTTTACATCTTATCTCCCATACATCCATCCCATTCCCCTAATCCGGCCATTAGGATGACCTTTTGAGGGTTACACTTTGTCCTGTGGGAAGAAGGTGATAAAGGCCCAGGGGGTAAAAGCAACTGGTAAAAGATAAAATCCTTAGGAAATGAAACCTAGAGATGCTTCGCCTAGGGATCCCCGAGAAGGCAATAAAAGGCCTCTCAATAAGAAACAAAAGGAACCCTAAGAAAAATAACAAAAAACAAGACCTAACCAAGAGGATGGGAGGTCTCATCACAAGCCGGCCCATTATGTTCATAGGTATCTAGCAGTATGAAATTGCCATTATCTGGTCACCACGCCAGGGCAATGACCTTTGGTTGCATGGCCAAGGGAAAGGGGGTCTCATCATGAGCCAGCCTTATCATTTTTTCGAAAATACCAGTGGGTAACAATGTCAACTCTAGTCACCACGCCAAGGCAGTGTCCTCTGGTCAGATCTTGAAGTAAAAAAGAAAGAAAAATAATAAATAAAGAATAAAGGAAATAAAGGGGCTTGGAAAAAGTGCATCCATGATGGGTACAACTCACCTCCTACAAAGGCACCCACGGACAACACCTACCCCTGGTCTTACTGTGACTAGACGTCCCTAGACCATATCATCTCATGAACATGGCTTGAATGATCCTCTAAGGAAACTTTCCTTTTCTTGTGGATATTAGCCCAATAGGTTGTTCTGTTTGTTTCTTCAACTTTGTATAGTAGATATGTGTAATGTCTTTGAGATCTTAGAGGATATGCCAGGGATTTCATGCATGTATTTGATAAATTTAATGATGAAACATGATTGACATTTCTATGATCCCGAGGACTGATGAACCCATGGAGGGCGTAGTTTTTGATGTGCAGGACCATGCCCGATGGATAGGTACCAGTGGTCCGGTACACATGGGGATATGATTAGCTCGGACCTCCATGGGGCTGAAGAGCCCATCAGATGGTTGTTGGGATGGCAGAGATAGGACAACGTTGAGATGAGCCATTTGAACGAGAAGGAAGAAGGAAATTCCACCCAGGACACTTTGGCAGAGCCCAGCCTAGGGGGGATCACCCACTGCAGATGGAACGTGTGCCTTGGATGGACAGGACGTCACCTGAGAAAGCTGGGCGTTGTCTGGAGCGTGTGGCAGTGTGGTAAGGTCATTTGGCACGTGTGGCAGCTTGGAGGAGCCCTGGAAGGGCCAACATTTGGTTTTCTGGATGCTGTGCTTGCCCAAAAATGGCCAACGTCTCCCTCAGAAGGGCTTGATGTCCCCCTTTTATCTCATTTTATGACATTTTCTAGCAGATTAATGTAAAAACAGTGTAAATTTTAAAGGTCAGCCTTGTCGGTTGTTTTAATGACCTATTTTTAAAATTAAAGGTCATAGATTGATATAAATAGAGGACGTTGGACCTCATTTTAAACATAACAGAACTCACTCTCTTGTGAGATATCTACTTTTAGTCTTTTGTCTTGGTATTTTTCTCTTGGAAGTGAGGCGCAACTCTTGTGGAGGATTCTTCTTGGCATTTTTATGGTGTTTCTCTCATTGGAAGGTTTACAACTAGGGTTTGATGAGCATTCTTCATGATTTGTAAGTGTATTTTTCATGCAAAACTTCTTGAATGAATGGTTGTAGGTTTAATATCTTACATTTTCTATTACATTGCTATTAAATTGCTTAATCTTGAAACCCTAGGTAGCAAGCACACAAGTAGGTCCTTGCTATATGTCCCCATGCTAGAGAAACTTGTTTTAGCCATTGATCAAGGAGGATATAGCCTAGTCGTTGCTACACTAATCATCCTTTTTCTGAGTTATCATTTGAATATAAGTTGAAGAGAGGAGACATCCTAGGCCTAGTTGATTCTACACCTAGGGTTTTAACCTTCTAGGGTTTGAAGAGCCTTGCTCCCGCAACACTTTTCTCCCTTAGACTTATGTTTTTAAGCTAGTTGTTTTGCCAAGAATATTTAAAGAAAGAGGAAGGAGCATGAGGCCTTGCTTAAGCAACATCGGAATGAGCCTCCTTCCCTTAGGGTTTTGATTCTAGGGCATTGCCATTGCAGCACCATAGAACCTAACTCTCTAGTCTTTAGATTTTGATCCTCCTGAGATCTTGCCGTTACTTTTGACTCCATAATACCCTAAGGCACTGGTTTTTCTCTCCAACGTTGAGCTTGTTATGAAAAAACAATCTTTCAAAAACTCTCAAATTTGAAACCCTAACTAATCCTAACGTCTACTAACCTAGCAATTGATGATGATGTCATGCCTTATTTGAGATTTTGGTTGATAGAAAATACTGTGGCTTGGTCATCCAATGATAGACATTGATATATTAGTAAATTTCATTGGCTTATTTGCAAAACGTTGACCTTCTTTGTCTATTATACTAACCCTAAAAGAAGCCTGACGTTATTTCTAAGATGTTGACGCAACTACCTTTGTATATGAGCAATTAATAACGTTTGATGCATTGATTCAAGGACTGATTATTTTCGTATTATTCCAGTGTTTATTGACAAGTAATATTATATGCCATTGTCATTATTGCAAACATTGAATTCGTCGATATTTACTGTTGATTATGCTCATGTACCTTAAATATTGATAGTCATTGATTAATGAAGTATTAACCACTATTGCATGTACTAGTGTCATTTTTGTCTTGTCTTGCAAGCAGGTGCCTCTTCTGTGGTTTTTCTTCATTTGACTATCTTCTGGGCGGTAATCTGTGAAGGGGAAACTAGCCAAAATCCTTTTAGCCTTTTTCTTTCAAAACCCCAGATTACCAGGGACATCTCCCTTGGGCTTAGCCACCCTAAACATAAAGAGCCCCCCATCGAGGTGACAGTGGGTGGGGAAGCTCCTGTTACGCCAGTTTGATCCTTACCCTTCAACTACTTGACCTAAACTACAAACTGAACGATAACAGGTGGAAACCGTGGTAACTCCTCTGGGAAGACGTCCGCAAATTCTCATACTACTGGAAGGTTTTCTAGTCCTTCTTCCATGCCCTTTTCGTTCAATGCAAGGATCACATATATCTTGTATCCCTTGCACACGCTCTTCCAAAGTTGTAGGGAAAAGATGAACCTCAGAGAAACTCCATGGTTCCTTCCTACAATCATAGGTCTTTGTCCCTCATCATCAACCAAACTCAATTGTTTCATCTTACATTTGAGTATCGCCTCATACAATTCCAATCAATTCATACTGAACAAGACGTCATAAGACCCTAATATCATCACATACAGGTTGGCCTTCATGACAAAATCTCCCAGGTTAAGGCTACATCCTGTAACCTTTCCTCCAACCTTATGCTTGGCTCCCGAAGCCATTTCTATGAAGCTAAAATCGTCCTATTTGAATGCCTTTACCTTAATTATTTTTAGCGTTGCACCAGAAATAAAGCTCTATGTAGCACCTAGATCTATCAAAATACTAAGGGTCTGGTCAACGATGGTACCTGATGTCTAGATCACAATAGACTGATTCTTAGTTTGGCAGTTATTCACCGTTGCATCAATCTGATGGGCCTTACCCAAATCTCCTATGGTAGTGTGTCTGGATGATCTGGCTACTCTAGCCCTCTCAACTGGGAAATCATGCGGGTAATGTGGCTCTCCACATGTCTAGCACCCGATCTTCGGTCCAGTACTCCTGGTCCCTGAAGTAGAAGCTGACGACCCACCGACCTGAAACCTTGGTCTGTTCTGTTGAACAAGCCTGAACTGTTGTTGTTGCAGTCAACACTGTTGTTGATGTTGTGTTCAACTGTAGGGAGTCTGTTGTTGAGGTGTCGACCATCGTGGTGTAGTGAATGTGGATCCTCTCGGAGTGTCATGATACCCTAGTGGATTTCTAGTTGATGTTTGATGTTGTTACGCACCAGATGTCGCCCGTCCCACCAATCTTTCTAGAGTCCTTTTTTGACCCCCGTTGATGAGCTCTTCCTTAGCTATAAGGGCCTTCTGGAGAACATAGTGCAATGTATGAGGCATTAAAATCCTCACCTTCACACAAATGCTGACATTAAGGCCGAACACAAACTTGTTGAGCTTAAGCTTCTCAGTGTTCAAATGCAGAGCATACCAAAGTAGCTCCATGAAATGGACCTCGTAGTTGGGCACCATATGACCACCCTGTCGCAAGGCACTGAACTCATTGAGTTGTTGCTCGATGAATTCCTCAGACAGATACCTCTTCTAGAACCACTCCTCGAATAGTTCCCATGACTTGTCTTCGATGACCATGTTCAGTTGCAGCAGGAGCATCTTCCACCAAAGAAGAGCGCTCCCCTTCAGTTGGAAGACCACCATGAGGACCTTCTTGTTGGAGGTATAATCGTGAACTGCAAATCACATCACCATATTCTTGAACCATGCCTCGGTGGCTGTGTCATCCATGGAACCAAAGAACTTGGGAAACTTGATCTTCTTTAGTTCTCGGTGAACGCTACCAGTATTAGTTGGGGCGCGCAGTGGACCCTCAGAGGGTGTTGGTGCCCCGGAATCATCTCTATCCAAATGACTAATCAGGGCCTCTGACATCCTCTAAAAGGACCTCATCAACCCAACCACATCTCCAACAACTATATGTTCCTATCCGATGACTTGTTCTTCTCCTTGGGGGTTAGACCCCCCTGGCATGGATGCTACTAGAGGTGTCCTGCCCCCTCCCCTAGCACCACATTGTCTGCCTCACAACATCCTCTAACCATGATTACCTGGACAAATACAATTCAAAATAATTAGTAATAATTATAATCATGCATTTATATAGTGGAAGGCGAAGTGTTCCCATGTAGTAGGGTTGAACCTTGCTTTGATACCATATGTAACAACCTCGACTGTTACGACACAAAATGACATATAACAAGTAATTTTTTTTTTTAAGCATTAGTTCAATAACATCAACAATAAAGTCACAACAACTTAACTCAACAATATCACAATGAATCAATTTCATGCGACACGTGAACATAAGAAGCATAGCAGAATGCCCGCAGGGGTGTAGACCGATTGGCAAGTGTCATGTAAATGGAAGGAACTATGTAAAATGAGGTCTCAAGGTCGATTCTCACTCCGATTTACTCGGAGGGCGTGCTTGCGGGCTGTGCGTTTCTCCCTAGGGTTTATAAGGCAGCCGGCAGGATTCGACTCCGTGTCACACGAGTACGATACTGCCGTTGTTACCGATTCCCCTAGTATAAAAAAAAAAGAAAAAAAAGAAGCATAGCAGAATAACACATCATTAAGCTTGAAGCAATTTTACAAATATTTAATCAGATAAGGAATATAAATGACTACCCGTCCATCCTAACTTGCAATGGTTAGGACCTCCAGGACACATAAGAAATGCTCAAGCCTAGGTTCCCATCGATTTTGACCATTAAGGTCTCAGGGATGGCGATTGTTTTGAGGAACAAGGAGATGTCTACATCACACCCGACACAATCAAGTCCAAGTCGACTAAGCTACGTAACATCATCAATGATCAACCAGGTGCGAAATCATTCTAATAAATCATCACATGTAACATAAAATTCCATTGCACAAGAGAACTTAAATACTAAAACCATCTAGCAATGACATAAGTCAAAGCGCATAATCTACTTATTTAACTTTTAAGGCGCAACAAAATCTAGTTTACTACCAGGTATGTAATTAAAACAATCATCAATTACAAAAAAAAATCATGGCGCAAAAAGTAATATCCAACACCCATTCATATCTTGAATTTTCAAGGCACGCAAACAGAAGAATCTAAGCAATATAAAAAACATCATTCAATACCCTAAGTTTTTTTTCATGCACTCAAGAGATAACTAAGTTTAACCAACATTCAAAATTAAACTAATTAACCAAAAAACTAAACATCTAAAACCATCATTCCATACATTAATTCCATTGCGCTAGAAGTCCAAATCTTCAACTGTGATACATTATACGGAATCTATAAATGCAAGAACTCTAATCAATCAACTAATCATCGATGCAGGAACTACATTCAATACTTTTATCGCGCAAGGGTCTAAGACCTAAGCATCATAAAATTTATTAGTGCAAGAAGCCGAACTTTGAATCATCATGTAATACATATAAATTGGTGCGTGCAAAGGTCTAGACTCAACAAGTCCTATATCCCATGAAGGAATTGAGTGCTAACAATATAATCACATTCAACTAAAACATAATCTCATTCGACCAACAAGTTTCCTTTTTATAATAACTTCAAGATCACTAGGTTGTTTTCCAAACCCTGTCACTACTAGGTTGCCATGGTGTTTTTCCACTAACGCTAGCTTATTTGGAAAAAAAAATATTATTCAATTGTGCACCAAGGATATTATATCTATCTGGAAAGTGGAGGCGAAGGCAAGGGTCAGGAGCATAAGTTGATCAATGTAGAAAAATGATTTAATTTCTACATGCATAATAAACTTGGAATTGAATTAGTTGTAACTGAAATATCGTTGTAAACAACGCATTCTACGATACAATGGTAAAACAAATTAGAGATTTAACTGGAGTAACATTTTAAAATATTTTAAACCGAAATGTAACTGAACTGTAATATTATTTCAGCTGAATCATAATCCAAAATTTTAATTGCAACTGGAATTAAATTTAAAATTTAAAAATGTAGACATGAATAAATTAAACTAGATTAAAATTTCAACTGGATATAAATTGAAATGTGAATTTAAGGATTCTCTTCTCCTCATAGGAGGGGCCTACAATTATCAAGGGTTGTGGTCGTGGTTATTACTGGGGTCCAATAGTAAAAACACATGGAGTTTAAACTGGTACTGAGATAGAATCCTGTAAATAATTAAAACACACTAGAACGGTTCGCAGGAGGCGTTGAAGGGACACCAACAATAGGTTTAATAAATAAAAAATCAAGCATTAATTAACTTGATTCATGCAGCTGAGACGAAGGCACTGATATCAACAAATGGAAACTATTAAAGGAGGACAAGATCTGGAATCTCGTAACATTAAGGAACGAATTTGTTACGCAAAAAAGCTCACGATCTAAGGCATGGGAAGGAGGGAAGAGACATTGTCAACAACCCCAAAATCGGTGTTTGCAGTATCCGGGTGGTATGCTAGTAGTGATGGGCACCGAAAGGTAATGCTGGGAAGAGGCGAATTGACTCACCAAGCAAAGATAAATGAAACGATGAAAAAGAAAATAAAAAAATGCTAGTAGAAATGAAATTTGAATGGTTGAGGCACCATTCGATTTCTGGGTGAATTACATGTTGAGGTAAAGGTGGACGCACCCTAACGCTGCCAAAAGAGGATGACGTAGCAATTAAATCGCTGACAAACATTCACTCAGTCATTTAGTGGACGATTTGGGTGTCTAAGCAAGGAGGAAACCACCAAGCTTTAAAAATGTCTAGATAAAGTAAAACACTAAGTAATTTGAGGAGACGATGGGGAAAATGTAGATAAATATGAGTGTAAAACGAAGTAAAAAGGGGTTGCGCAAGGGTTCTGGGAAAGAACGAAATAATTAAAAAAATGCAGGCCTATGCACCTTCTTCTTGGAAAGAAAGAAAAATAAAAAGGGGACAACTACGCCCAGACTCTCTCTCCCTGTCATGCGCAGGCCTTCACACATTTTTTTGGCCAAGTAAAAATAAAATAAATAAATTAGGAAAACACATTCTGTTGTGCAAACAAGCAATAATGCTAGGCCACCATTCTCGACAATCAGGAAATATAATTTTTTTTTTTTATCAATGTCGTGTGAATAAATAAATAAAAACGAATGCATCAATATATCTTCACACACAGGGAAGGATCACCTCTAGTTTTAACTTGTTGTGTAAACAAAAAAAATCAAAGCACAACAAACCAATATTATCACACAGGGAAGGCACACCTCTATGTTTTAACTTTGCTATGTAAAAAAAAAGGAATAGTTTGAAACAAACTCCAATACACTCTCACACTGAAGGCAACACAATCCTCCTTTTGGGTAGGGTCAAGAAAGAAAAAAAAGAAAAATTGATGAGACTCTAAATACACAAGGTAGCGCAATAAATTTTGGCAGTGAAGATCGACTAAAACCCAAAACGATGAGACAACCATGTTGAGATAAGAAAAAACACAGTGGAGCCAAATGCATCTAAATCACAAGCTAAATATTGGGTGAAACAAAAAGGTGTAGAATAAATAAAACGAATCCAGGGCACAGAGATAGAAATGAGATTTAAATCTAACCTCATCTAGCGAACTTTCCCAATTAAAATATATTCAACGATTTCAACAACACGTGAATCTATATACAATTTCTAACTAAATTACAACTGCAAATTTAAAGGCGTACCGTAACTGTAGGTGAAGGATTCAAAGGGGTTGTCATGTGCTTGCGCCTCTTCCAGCTCCTTCTTTCTAACCATTGAGACCTCACCGGTACGTCCCAACCAATGCTAGGGGTACTCTTCTTCCCCTTAGTCCCCCAAGCCAGAAACGGGCCATGCACACAAACCAGAGAAACCTAGCTCCTAGCTTGCCTCGCAAAGTCGAGCTACCACTCTTTATTCAAGTTGGGTATCCCAACTCCCACAAAAAAAATCGGTCAAGAGAAAAGTTCAACAGCATAAACTTACACATACCATACGTGATCCATTCCCCTCCTCCGCCATCTATTTTATAGAGTTCTCTTAGTGACTAGTTTCCAAATGCACATTTAATTATTTTTATTAAAATTTTATTAGGAAAATTCTCCCATGTACACTTGTCACCCGATACCTTAGTTGCATCATAAATTCATTTAATTAATTATATTAAATTTTCGATTTCCCTCAACCACGTAAAAGTGTTCCTAAAAACGTTCCTCGATGTCCCTTTATTCCCTCACATTCCCTTAATGACTGACGCCTTTCTTAAATCTTAGTTGAATTCAAATTTGGAAAGTTCTCTAGATTAGATTCCCTTCTATGTTCCACATTCCTTTTGTATTTAAGTTTCCTCGGTTTGGTCTAAGTTCTAAATTAGCAAGTTTTACACAAAGCCAACAATTAATCTTTTTAATAATTTAATCCTCCATTAATTTTTAATTTAATTTTTACCCCCCAATTTTATTCATCCCCCGTTTATTACTTGCTTAATTAATTTTTAATTCTCATGTCCTACTTAGACCTAGGCTTTAAATTCAATTAGGCTCAACAATTTTTTTTTTAAGGGAAATTTTATAATTTTTAAACTTTACTCATGCAACAATTATCTTAAGGCTGGCCAGGTCAAAATGAGATATTGTTTTCTAGATACCTAGGTTCATTGACTCACTAGTCTTAAAACTGCAACATGCCCTTTAAGATGCACTACATGTTCTAAGGGTGCCACTCGTCGTCATTCAAGTTTTATCTATGTGACGTACCATTCAAGACGCACTACATGATCCAAGGGCACCACTCTCCTTTTGACTAATTTTGGTAGACATCCGTCCTTGGAGTCAATACTCTGTCACGAGAACTTGTGGGATACTAAAGGCCTATAAGGAATAATGACCATGCCTTATTGCGTGCCCTGTATAATCTTCGTGAGCGACTGCCTTAGTCTGCCCTCACGACATCATGGATCTCTCGAACTAGGTAATTATTAAACTACAGTTTGAGCCATGACGAGAGTGCTAGTAGGTTGTGGCAGGGATGCTGCCACACCTCTCCCTCAATATCTCTAGTTGTCGCGCATGACCCCTTTACTCCAAATGTGAGTATGATTAGCAATCTATCGTTAGCCATAAACATTCCACTCCCTGACTCGATCCGAAGTCCAAGGAGGTCCATCAATGCCATCGACATCCTCAATCGGTCGAGAGGCCTGCACACTTAGGAGAAACTAGTCAATAGCACATGTCGATACAAATATAATCAAATAACAAATCATCATATCGACAACATCATCATAATCCATAAGAAAAATAGTCAATCATATAATGAACTAGATCCTTTGTGCACAAGTGTCCTCAAGGAATAAGTCCAATCAAGTGTGCACAAGAGAAGGATTTTACAATATCTCTCAAGGATTTTAAGGAGGAAATATCTTTCAAGGTCCATCAAATTAGGATCTTGGTTGGAGAAAATATCTCAACCATCCATGAGATTCTCAACTTCTCCTTGAGATTAGGAAACTAAATGTGAGGTGGATTCTCACACTAAATTAATTTCATTTTCTCAATAAAAATGAATAATACATGTGCACATAGTATTTTTACCTTAATATGATAAATTTATCCTCCACACTGATTAGGGATTGTGAGAAATGTTCTTTCGTGGTGTCAAGGTTAGGACACTCAATAAAGTGCATGCGACACTTAGTAAGGTGCATATGACACTTGATAAAGTGAATGCGACACTTAGTAAGGTGCATACGATGCTTTATGTCACTTAAGGCATGTAATAGATGCACCACCTAAGTGTGACATTTTTGTGTGTAACAAACATAATCATCTTTGAGACACTTTTTTGGATACAACACTGGAGGAGTGTTGTTCTTGTTATTATTCTTTTTCTAGGTAGGTCACATGTGACATACGTAAGAGGGAGCTACAGTGATGGTTGCAGGTGGAAACATGTTAGAAGGTCTATGTATTGAGACATGGATCAGACTATCCAAATGAGGAGTTGTGGGATATTGCATCTCCATGGTGTGGCCGGTTGAGAGTTTTGGTGGATTGGCGGAGAGCCTAGATCACAACAGTATGTTGTGTGGCATATTTTCAACCCTATGGATGGACTTTCAGTGACTTGTCATGGTGATTTATGATGGGTGAAGCTCTGGTTCTTTCGAACGAACAAGATGGCTTCATATGTATGTTAGGTTGATGAGGTAGAGTCTTCATTGGGCTGGAGAGTTTCACATTGTCACGATATGATAGTGTATGAGGTATTTGACCTAGGAGGATGAGGAAATTTGTAAGGATTATTTGCAGTGTTCTACAGTGGACTAGACTAAGTGTTCAACCGTAGCTTGGGACTGATTAGACGAGGACAAAATATCATTGGATGTTTACCTTGGACGATTGCAGGGTTCTTATCTAGTGAGAGCCACTAGCACATGATAGGGGAACAAAAAAAATTCATGATTTTCATAGTGTCTGAGTCGGGTAAGTATGAGGAGCTTGGTAGGAGGACCAGTACAGGGATATGGAGCAATGGTATTTCAGATGGATTGAACGGGTGTGTTGCGAGTGGAAAATGTGTTATGGTGCCGGGAGTTTGTTCTTAGCCTCAAGGATTGAGGAGTAGGAATATGTAGTGTTATTCTTAGATGCACATGTGTTATTAGATGTTGAGTTGGTCTTCCTAGGTTTTGGGCACCTTTTGTGGAGGGGATATTTGCACGAGAGATATTTCTAGGGTTTGAGAGGATATGGATTGATTGTATTCAGGAGGAGACTCTATCAGTGTCCAGGGAGGATACATATGGTTTGAGTGTCATGACAATGGTCATTTTTATTCATAGTGTCCACACTAGAGGGGAAGGGGATGAAGGAAACTAGCATCAACAACATAGGTTGATGAGGTTGAAGATAGGTTCCAGACGGAGATCTTATTGGTCTCCTCCCTTTTAGGTACATTTTATAGCAGGTGGACTTGGTTGGTGGATAACAGATCATGTTTCCATATGACAGGTGTTAGATAGTTATTTGGCACTTTCACAGATACTGTCTCAGACTTGGATGTGGATCTTGGAACGAGAGTCAAGAATGCAGTATGAGGATCATGTATAGTATCATTCTGATTGGATTCAAGAGAGGTGTTGAGGGTGTAAAATGTATTTTGGGTGCCAAAACGCAGGAGGAGTGTTCTCCCAGTATTAGATATTGAGAGCAATGGGTACCACATATTATTTTGAGTTAGACATGTGTTGTTTATGCCCATAGGATATAGCTTTAGATCAATAATGGTTCTTGGAGTTAGAGGGGGGAAACCTATGCATGTTGTGGTCAACAAGAGCATAGAAACAGATGAGAGGGAGTATATAGCTCCACCAGTAGTGTTAGATAAGAAGGAGTCAAAGTTGAGAGGGAGTCATCCCTCAAGATATAGTAGGGAGGACCACCCTCCTAGAACATTTTAGAGGATATTAGACTTCAACAGAGTGACAATGGATAGGGATAAGGTAGATCTGAAGGTTGTGCAGACTCAAAGGGAGTCCAACTTTAGAGGGAGTCAGGAGGCTCATAGGGTGCTCGACTTCATAGGGAGCCAGAAGGCTTAGAGGGATATTCAATCGCTCAATGAGAGCCAACCTTCAAGTCCATATGAGAGAGAGGCATCTTCCAAGAATATTAGGTAGGTTTCATGAGTTGATATGGATAGACATGAGGTTTATAGGTGAGAGTATTCTAGGAGTAATATGTCTTCCAGGGTGGGATCATGTCATACAATAGGTTTTTCTTCAATGACCGAGGATGCAACCAATCAGCAGGACTGAGAGCAGAATTTTCTTTGATGACAGAGGGATCAGCCAATCAGATGGACTGGAGAGCAGGTGTGGTAGAGGATACAATATCGGAGATAATACTACTTCTAGGTGACGATGGAGGATGGAATTACTCCCTCATAAGAGGGAGTGTTGATTCTTTTGTAGTTTCAGGAGTCATTCCCACTTCTGGAGTGTGGTGAGAATACCTTCCTTGGTAACAGGTAGTGTTGATTTTTGTAGCTTTAGACAGGTACTCTCACATGACCTAAGGTGTTGGGCATGTGGTAATCGTCGTGGGAACCACATCATACTTTTAGTTTGGTGAAAACCCCTTTGGATTTGAGTGGGGACTTAATGGTTTTGATGATGGGATTTGTGGGCTTGTGTTGGGGATTTACACCCACAAGGAAATCCTAATTTGATGTTGAATTCTGGAGGGGCTTCTACATTGACCCTTAGGACTTTTATATAAAGGAGAGAGGTCATTGTGAAATTACAGATATCATGTAGATCATGTGTGGAGAATTGATGGAGTTGGAATCAGTGGGTGTGCACTTGTGCCAAGGAATATTGGTGATCTCAACAAAGGGAAAGTATGCAAGTTGGAAAATTTGGCCCTGAAGAGAGAAACAAAGAAGGTCACACATGTGGAGTGAATTATTCATACAACATGTGGTTTGCAGAAGGATGAAGCACGTGTATAAGCGGGTTGCAGAAGGATGAAGCACGTGTATAAGCAGGTTGCAGAAGGATGAATCACACGTAGGGTATACATGATTTACAGGAGAGAAAACAACATATGTACATGGGTTCTTGGTAAGGGGAATCACGTATCTGATTTTCTGGGCAGGTACAGATCCATATAGGCTAACAGGTGATGTCAACAAGCCGTACAGGTGGTCTACAATAGATTCGTGTGCCAAGGATATTCCCATGGATATTATTGAGGTTTCTTTTTCTAATTTGTATGGTTATTGGAGGAAAATGTTGTCCTCGATTTTGGTGACTTTGGAGGACAATGTTGTCCTCTGATTTTGGTGATATTGTATTATCTGGGAGGGCTAGTTTTTCCCTCAAGATTTTTTATGTTAACAAGATTACATAAGTGAAATTGTATCTCATGTATATTGATGATTCATCTATGATATTTGTGTTTCCACTTCATATGTTTTCAAACAATAATTTCAGTGTAAATTTTTTCATTAATAACAACTAGAGTTTCACTATTAGATCACTAGGAAGCAATTTTCAGATCTAAAATTAGTCACATAGAATCACATATGAAAATTAACACTTTCCACTAAGAACTTTATATGATAATGGTGTCCCATAATATTATATTACCATTATTGGATTCATTATCTTTAAATTATTAATTTCCAACCCTCATTTTAAGGAAAAAACATTACTTTCTATCAATGCATTAGCGGGTATTGTAATTTTTTTTTATTTTTTTTAATTAAACTTTTCTTTTATACACGTGTTATTTTGTTAGTTATTTTGTTAAAAGGCTTTCCTCATTTCCAAAGGAAATTTTGACTCAGTATTCCCATTTCATGTGAAGCTCCATATGGATAAGATGGAGTATAATACAAAGGGTGAGTAGCCCTCATATATTAGATGAGAGTCCTTCTTAGTTATACGTTTAACGATTGGTTGCATAAGGCTATATTTTTAATAGTAACTATATAAATATTAATCTCAAATATTTTTAATTTATTGTTCATTAACTTTCTTCTTAAAGTTTAAAAATAACTATGAAAAAAATTATTAACTTCTTTCATCAAGTCTAAAAATAATTATGAAAAAAATTCAAAATATTCACATATAATACTTAATTTTCCTTTCATTAAGAAGGTGTCATATGCAAATTGGTAATTTTTAATGAATTTAGATTTAGAAACCATTTCAATACCAAAAACGTATCATGATCTCTACCTAAATCTTCATCCATATTGATGTACAGAAATGTGAGATAGGAAAACCTCAATAAATACCATTAAAATATTAGAAAACACCCATGGTTATGCCATTAACAAGAGGACAAATATCATGCAATATTCTATAAATGATAATATAGTTGATTATAGATCTTTAAATAACAAAAATATGTTATAATAATATAGTTGATTATAGATACATAAAAAAAAAAGGTGTCGTTGAAATTTGAGAAAAAAAGATTGATATTGTAAACATTTTCTATCTTTAGTTTGATAATCGTTTTACACGAATGAAGATCATTTCGAATTAAAATAACATTTATAAAAATGGAGTGATTGGGGATGAGTCGTCTTTATTCTTATAAAATGTTCTTACCAAGAACAAACTTCATTCCTCTTGCAATAATCTTGGAGCATAATTTTTAAGATACACATTAGAGGGGGTAGCTGAAATATGTAAAATTTTGTTGGGTTTTGTTGCTTTCATTCAAGAAAGTGGAGATGATTCCTTCCCTCATATTTGAATATTTTTTGGTTTCCGTAATCATATTACATAGATAATACTTGACTATGTTCTAAAGTTTTTAGTAGAATTTTGTTGGGATGTTGTTTGGGACATGATCTTTATTATGCTAAATGGAAAATATAACATCCTTGATCTAATTTATTGATAACATTGGGAAAATGACATGAAATTGTAATGCTCTTCCATTCTATTCATATCAGGTTTAATCATTAATTTTTTTTTTTTTTTTTGAAGAATTTCAAATTTTATTTTGAAATTTGCCAAAAATAAATAAATTCAATGTTCTCATCACTCCTAGGAAGAGAGATTTTAAGCATTTAAATTGAAAATCTTCTCTTATTTTCTTTACTATTCAACTATTTGATATCTTCATCTCTTAATTTAATTCATAAAGTTTGATATTTATATCATTAATGTTCTTCTTCTTCAAGTTTATCTTTTAATTTAAGTCATAAAGTTTGATATTTATATCATTAATATTCTTCTTCCTCAAGTTTATCTTTTAATTTAACTCATAACATTTGATATTTATATCATTAATATTCTTCTTCCTCAAGTTTACCTTTGAGAGTTATTGCATAGTCCTCTTCTAAAATATTTTTAGAATATCAAATGTTCTTAGTGGATGATTAGACTAGTAATAACTTATCTTTCCAAATATTCCTAGAGAGCATTAACTATATGATTTTAAATGTTTGACTTTTTTTATACTTAAATTGTTTTATCTTAAACATGTATTGTAAATCTATATTTTCCAAGGATTCAACCACAATCATGAGATCAAGTTATAAAATTCCTCACACACAAACCATGTAACACTAAATTTGAAGGGATATTAACCATAACTCTCAAAATACAATCTCAAAATACAATTTCTAGAAAAATGGGTTTATAATCTAAAATTGAAAAATAACCATGCAACACTAAATTTGAAAGGGATATTAACCATAACTCTCATAATACAATTTCCAAAGAGATGGGTTTATAGTCTAAAATTGAAAAATGATTCATTAAAAAAAAAATTAAACAAACCTTATTTAGTTATGATATTACCTATTAATCCATATTATATTTTAAATTCTAAGCATGATAATCCATTTATAATTTTGAAAAATATAATTATTAAGTTATATATTACTCCATTTTATATGAACTTTAAGTTTATTTATAAATTTTGAAAATTTAGTTGGAGTTGCAATAATAAATTATTGTGCCATTATAAATATACTAATTTATAAATTATTTTGTTATAATATTATCTTCTAAATTGATATTATAAATATTTTATATGATTGTTTTTTAATAATTATAATTTTATTTTTTAATTTAAATTATTATATTACGTGCCATTATAAATATACTAATTTATAAATTATTTTGTTACAATATTATCTTCTAAATTGATATTATAAATATTTTATATGATTTTCTTTTAATAATTATAATTTTATTTTTTAATTTAAATTATTATTTTTATTTATAGTAAAATGAAAATTATATTTGTTATATACATGTTGCACATACACATATTATTGACTAAAAAAGCTTCCAACATTTTCAAATAAAACCTACTTCAAATATTTTTTTAAGAACTTGTATGTGCTATGTCTTCCAAAATATATAATTGATAATCATTTTAGCTATATATATAATTAAAATATATTACCTTAAAAAGATTATAACATTTTCAAATAAAACCTACTTTATATTCAAATAATTTAAAAAAAAAAATTAAGTGTTATATTAAAAAAAAAAAAAAACACAATTATAATTATTTTAACTACACGATTAAAATATATTACCAAAAATGATTACATACGTTAAAAACCCTCGATCTTTTAAAGAAAATTAAAAGTAAAATATTTTCTCCCCCTCCAAATAGATTTTTTTTAACTTTTAAATGTTATATCTAAAAAAAAATACATAATTGATAGTTATTTTAACTACACAATTAAAATATATTACCAAAAATGATTACGTAAATTAAAAACCTTCAATCTTTTAAAGGAAATTAGAAGTTATGAATAAAAATGGCAATTAAAATTATATAATTTTTGTCTTCTTCTTTGATCACTATAACTTTTTGTTACCTACCAAAATTTCCTAAAAAAGCATCAACTTCTCTAGTTATTTGACCAAAAAAAATATAGACTTAAGAAGTTTTCTACTTCTTTTAGTAGTTTATTAATAGGCTCAAGAGTGGTAATGTTAAATGATGGTGTTTATTTCATCCAATTTGTAATCAAGTTGGAATATCCATAAGTTTTAATCTCTTAAAAAAATAGCATTACATATTTTAAAAGAAATCTTAAAACCATTGTCTTGGCATAGTTGTTTATCTTTATTCCTAGACTTGCTTTAAACTTAACTTTGTGAGCGTTTGAAAGATATAAAATAACATCTCCACTGTTAAAGTTTGGTGGATTCTATTTATCCTTATTATCATGTTCCTCAATGTATTTTGTCTTATTTTTCTTGACTAACATCTTACACATAGAAGAAATAAATCTAATATGTAAGAAAAATTGAAAACAAAGGATGTATTTTTCATTAAATATGTGTGATTTTCTTGCTAATCATATCACTTAGATAATTATACATGGAAAGCTTTTGTATTCTTTTAATTATTTTTTGTTCACTTGATATATTAAGAATAATTCTATTTTATCACCAACCCAACGATCCTTTACTCATATTAAGTGCTCATACTTTATACTTTATCTATATTTTTCTTGCATAACCACATTTAATAAGCAAGCGATACAAAATCTCTTCATGTTTTCTATGTAGTATGCATATCCCAAACCCTTTGATGACTTGTCCTCTACATTACCTCCGATGTCAAATATGTATTATTGATGGCTAATCACATAAATATGCAATCCTTTTTTGTTCCATTAGTTTCCATAACACCTTCCACCACCATTTTGGTCCTTAGACCTCATTTGAGAACATTGCTCGATATCCTAGCTTCATTATACATTATCCCAATCCTTGATGTTTTGACCAATCGATAACATCATCTTCCTCCCTTAAGTGAACTTCAATCTAGGCCTGACAATCCATATAGGATTTTCAAAAGACCACATTATCACCTTCCAATGCCAACCTCTAATAACTTAACCATCCTTGATGTCATATACTAGTTATTTCCATATTTTCTATTTGATTAAGGGTATAATAACCTCATTCTTTAATAATTCAATTAGTTCATCTCGTAATCCAAATGAATCCTTAAAACCTATCCATATATCTACACCAATCCTAATTTTCTCTTCATTCCCCACCCTCTCATGTTGGAAGATTGGTTGTTGTCATTGATGTCAACCCTATTCATGGGTTTTGGACCACAAGATTGATGAAGTTATTTGGACATGAAGGACAATGCACATGTAGATACAACACCCGTGAATGGATAGTATGCATCATGTTGTTTCCGGTGGTATGTGGCACGTCACGTGGATCCTCATGGTATAGGGAGAAATGAATTTTTGAAGATGAAAAAGTGAATTTAAGAAGGAAGTACATGTAGGCCCTGAATATAATTAAAGAACAAAATTACAAAATAAGAAAGTGTCAGGTCAACCCTAATGTTAAAAGGAAGTGACATAAATGGTATAAATAAATATCATTATACATTCATTTGATACACATGTCGAATTTCAAAGGAAATCAAAAGTAAAGAAGGTCGGATTTCAAGGGAGGATGGAGTCTTTTGGTGATGTATTTTAAGGTATATTATTTTCAGGTCATCTTACCATTTTCGCTATAACTTTTTTTATAGAACGATTCAGATGGTGAAATTGCTATGGTATTGAGAAGACATATCAAGGTACCTGTGGTAAATGTTTAAGCTCTTGATTCACTATAATTATGGAGATATACTCTATGGAAGATAGGGTTTTTGACCAGTCTTGAAGCTAGTCAATAAACAAGTGTTCCAGGTAAAACAGTCATAACTTATTCATAGAGAATCCAAATGAAGTGGGACAAATTTCATTGGAACGAGTACGAACTTTAGTTTATTGTGTGCGATTTTTAGAATCTAATGTTAAATATTGAGTGTGGGGAATTATGTACAAGTTCGGTCTCTTGAATAAACCAGAATTGAACAAAGTCTACCATTCTCTCTATAACTTCTTTTTGGGGAGGATTCAAGGAGTGAAACTTGGAGAATTTTCAAAGAATACATTGAGTAATATTATTTATAGGATAAGAGTATTCCAATAATTGAATAATTTCATAAATTGAAGAAGTCTCAGGAAGCATTATCAGGTTCTGTGTGATGGTTGGTTGTTGGTGATGATTTAATGTAAAATTTTATTATCTCTCATATATTCTTGGGTGGAAAGAAGGGGCAAGGATGGAGAGTTAAATCCTCTCTTAATATTGGAGGATTCTATCTTCCTCTTATAGGTTTATCCATCCCTTTACATTTGGAATTTGTAGCTACCTTTGGAAATCATTACTTCCCTTGAACAATAACTATTGATTATTTCTCATATATTGTGCATGGTGTATTGTTGTGTATTGGTGTAAGTCTTATACTATTGTTCATTTCTCATTGGATATAGTTGAATGGTTTAAGTATAAGTTGAAAAAGGTTTTAAATTTTTCTTGATACTGATTCTCCCCCCTCTCAGTATCAATAATTGGTTTCAGAGCAGGTTGCCTTCAGAACAGTTTAACGACTGGAAGGAAAATCTTGAGCAACGATGGATGACCATGAGCACATTTCAAATGGGATTCAAAAATTTGATGGAAGAAATTATGCATACTGGAGTGATAGAGTGAAAACTTACCTAATGACTTTGGGAGTAGACATTTGGTACTTAGTTGTAAATGGATATGTAATCCCAAATAATGCTCCAACCGATCCAAATGAGAAGAAGCTTATGAGTTGTAATTCAAAAGCCATACGTGTTATTCTAGCAGCATTGGCCCCAACCATTGCTAGCAAAGTGATGGGCTACAACACTGCCAATGAGGTATGGGACAAACTCAAGAGTATCCACGAAGGTGATCCAAAAGTTAAGCAGGTCAAGCTTCAACAACATAGAGCAGAATTTGAAAATTTGAAGATGAATGAAAAGGAAGATATTGCAACCTATATTCTTATAGTTGATGAAGTTATTAATGCTATCAGAGGATTAGGTGAAGAGATCGATGAATCGTTGGTTGTACAAAAAGTGTTGAGATCACTTCTCTTGAAGTATGATGCTAAGGTCTCCGCCATTGAAAAAACTAGGGACTTGAACAAAATGACAATGGATGAATTACATGGGTCTCTTATAGCATATGAAATGAGAACAGGTACAGAAAGTGACTAGCCAAATAATGAAGCGGCCTTTAAAGACATAAAGAAGACAAAAGACAAGGATAATGACCTTGATGAAGAAATAACAAATTTTGTAATAAGGTTTCAAAAGGGAAGTGGAAGATACAAAGGTAAGTCTCCTCTCAAATGCTTTAACTGTGGTAGAATAGGACATATTGTTGAAAAATGCTACTATAAAAAGAGAAGTCTCAACAATACAAAGAGATTCTACTCCAAGGATGATGACATCTCCTCAGATGAGAGTGATTAAGAAGATAATGATGGAGGAGAAGTCCTCTTAATAACCCAAGAAACCCGGGATGATGATCACAAGAATTCTAAAGAATAAGAAATCATTTGTGAAGAAGATTCAAATGAAGAAACCAACCTTGATTCCTTTTGGGAATACAAAGACAATGCAGAGAGTGAACAAGAAGATGAGAATCTTGAAAAGTTGAAGCACGTTGAAACTGAAAATAGCAAGCTTAGAAACACAAACATAATACTAAAAGGTGAATTGAGTAGTTGTGAAGAAGAGAATTACAAGCTTGAAAAGACCATTAATAGCTTGAAGGAATAATTAGAAGCTTATGAGAAATTGAAATAAGAATTGGATCACACAAAAGGGGAGTTACTATTGACAACATAAAAGTTGAAGAAGTTTGAAATAAACAATAAAAAATTAGATGATATCCTTAGCAATCAAATATCTCCAAATGATAAGACAAGACTAGGATACAATGACAGTTTGAAGACAACAAAAAAACAGAAGGAAGATGAAAATGATGAAACCAACACTCTAGAACAAGTTGAACAAAAAGATAGAAGACTAGAATTCAGAAGGAATGAGACATCAAGAAGATCCTCTCCCATTAGGTATGAAAGAAATCATTATGATGGAAACTACAGAAGAATATATCATGAACCCAGATGGACCACACCACAAAGAAGATCACTTACTCCAAGGTATAAAAAATTATTTCTTGGACATTTTTATACTTGTGGAAATTTTGGACACAAGGCAATCAATTGTAGAATCAATGAAAGGAATAGCTATGCAAGCTACATGAATGGTGAAAATAGTAGATATGGAAATGTTCGTAGACCTATCAACATAAATTATAATCCATTTGACTCATTAATGGATCAAAATATTGTATGTTACAAGTGCAATAATATTGGTCATAAAGCACAAGATTGCAGAGAGATGAAGGAAGATAATCATATGCCAAATGTCTGTATACCAACTACAACATGGAAAATGAAAGAAATTCCACAAAATGAAAATTGTCAAATAACATTGGTCGCTAAAGAATGCAAAGAAGAAGATGAATGGTTCATAGACAGTGGGTGCTCATCTCATATGACCGAAGATCAAAGCAAATTTGTCATCTTGAAGAAAAAGGGTGGAAATGTTACATTTGGAGATGACTCATCTACTAAAATACTTGGAAAAGGAATTGTAAAGCTTGGAAGTGAAAATGTAAATAAGGGAAAAGTCCTATTGGTTGAAGATCTGAAGCATAATCTCCTCAGTATAATAAAAATATGTGATCAAGGATACACTCTTATGTTTGACGCACGAAAATGTAAAATCAAAGAAAATAACTCAGGAAGATTGGTTGCAACTGAAACAAGAAGACCGAAGAACATATACATCCTAGACATGAAGAAGAGAGAGAAGATAGAAGCCACAGAAAAGGGTTCCAAGGAAGAAAAATTCCCAAAGACCAAAAATAAGGATGAAGTATTATTGAGTGCCACATGTTCAGGGGGAACATCCCCAAAGAAGAAGGTCACCTTATGTCATTGAACACGGGGTGAGAAGCCCTACCCTTTTCCATTGATGTCAAAGGGGGAGAGAAATTGGGATCATTATGATAGGGGGAGCATGAGTGTTTCCATCAATGACAAAGAGGGAGATTGTTGGAAGATTGGTTGTTGTCATTGACGTCAACCCTAGTCATGGGTTTTGGACCACAAGATTGATGAAGGTATTTGGAAATGAAGGGAGATGCACATGCATATACAACACCCATGGATGCATAGAATACATCATGTTGTTTCCGGTGGTATGTGGCACGTCACGTGGATCCTCATGGTTGAGGAGAAATGATTTTTTTAATATAACAAAGTGAATTGAAGAAGGAAGTACATGTAGGCCCTGCAGATAATTAAAGAACAAAATTAAAAAATAAGAAAGTGTCAGGTCGACCCTAATGTTAAAATGAAGTGCCATAAATGGTATAAATAAATATCATTATACATTCATTTGATACACAAGTCGAATTTTAGAGGAAATCAAAATTAAAGAAGGTTGGATTTCAAGGAAGGATGAAGTCTTTTGGTGATGTGTTCTAAGGTCTGTTATTTTCAGGTCATCTTACCATTTTATCTATAACTTTTTTTATAGAATGATTTAGATGGTGAAATTGCTATGGTATTGAGAATAAATATAAAGGTACATGTGGTAAAAGTTTCATCTCTTTATTCCCTATAATTATGGAGACACAATCTGTGGAAGATAGGGTTTTTGACCAGTCCTGAAGCTAGTCAATAAACAAGTGTTCTAGGTAAAACAATCATAACTTATTCATAGAGAATCCAAATGAATTGGGACAAATTTCATTGGAATGATTACATACTTTAGTTTCTTGTGTGAGAGTTTCTGAATCTGATGTTAAATATTGAGCGTGGGACATTCTGTACAAGTTTGGTCTCCTGAATAAACCAGAATTCAACAAAGTCTACCATTCTCTCTATAACTTCTTTTTGGGGAGGATTCAAGGAGTGAAACTTGGAGAATTTTTAGAGAATACATTGAGTAATATTATCTATAGGATACGAGCATTCCAATAATTGAAGAATTGCATAAATTGAAGAAGTCTCAGGAGGCATTATCAGGTTGTATGTGATGGTTGGTTGTTGGTGATGATTTAATGTAAAGTTTTATTATCTCTCATATATTATTGGGTGGAAGGAAAGGACAAGGATGGAGAGTTAAATCCTCTCTTGATATTGGAGTATTGTATCTTCCTCTTGGAGGTTTATCCCTCCCTTTACATTTGGAAGATGTAGCTACCTTTGGAAGTCATTACTTCCCTTGAACAATAACTATTGATTGTTTCTCATATATTTTGCATGGTGTATTGTGGTGTATTTGTGTAACTCTTATACTATTGTTCATTTCTCATTGGATATAGTTGAATGATTTAAGTATAAGTTGAAAAATGTTTTAAATTGTACTTGATACTGATTCACCCCCCTCTCAGTATCAACATCTCACCCAGTTGATTTTCTATCATAGGAAATGCATGAATAAAAACCTTCCAATTTGAATTAATAGAAACATTACCAATTAATAAAAACAATGCTTATGATGTTCTTTAAGCTCCTAATTCAATCAATGATAAAATTAATCCTTATGTATTTCTACATTATAATTTTTTCCATGATGATGATGATGATGATGATGATGATGATGATTATTAACGTCCACTAAGACCGAATTAGTCTATCAGACCTTAAAAGGGTAAGTGATTACTTGCGATTCTTTAGAATTTTGTTTATGTGCTTGAAAAGCATTAAGAGAAGCTTTCCAAGATCACCATACTTTTTATGTGTTAAGAGGTTAGAGAGGTTGGTAGTATGACAAATATTTTGAAAATGAAATCTAATATAGGTATAGGCTGGACAATATAAGAGAAAGTGATTTTCATATTCAACCTTCTTAGTGTCACAAAGGTGACACACTCTTTCATCCCATGGAGTTTTAGGAATTGACCAATGCCCAGTTTCACTATGGAGCTCATGAGAATTTGTTCTTATCTTAGCAATGCTTATTTGGTTTTTTTACACTTGGTAAAACAGATAGATAATTTTGTTCTTCTAAATTAGGGTTGATTACATCCTTATAATACCTTAATTTTCTTTTGTCCTCTAACTCTTTATCTCCTTAGATTTTGATTTGACGTTTTTTTTAATAGTATCTTTATTATGCAAAATGGTGTCTTTCATGATTCCTCAATAGTTTAGCCAAGACCAAACATCTTTATGCCATCATCGTTTGAGTCGATGGTGGTTATGAATCGATTTTGAAGCAATTTTAGGAAGTCTCTTGTCTTCCATGTTATTTAACTTGTTCTTATACATTAGGTATCTAGTCATAGCCATGCTCTCAATGGGGGAGAGGCTTGTTTCTAAGAGGAGGATGGGATAGGGCAGATTTCCTTTAATTTTGAGATTATAGGTTATAAAATTCTTTTGTATTTGCTCTATCTTTCTCCAGGATTCACGACAGATACTAAAACCCTAGACTTCACATCCATAAAGAATAACAGGTGTAACAAGAGTCTCAAAGAGGATTTTCTTCTTATCCCAACTCGAAAGATTAGCTGACTTACAATTGTTTTCAAACCCATAATAAGCTTTCCATCCCCCAATAATCCTTTTATCAATGCTATAATTCCAATTGAG
This sequence comes from Picea engelmannii, assembly GCA_009831015.1. Classification (NCBI taxonomy): domain Eukaryota; kingdom Viridiplantae; phylum Streptophyta; class Pinopsida; order Pinales; family Pinaceae; genus Picea; species Picea engelmannii. The sequence continues at coordinate 753,571 of ML776572.1, forward strand.
CTTGTGGTGAATATCAGTTCCAAGATATTTGTATGAATTTACTTCCTCCAAGTTGTTGTTTCCATATATGAAGATATCATAAGGGATCTTATTGTATTTAATAATCATGACCTTAATCTTATCAGTATTAATAGTCATACCCATATTGGAGGAAAAATGCTTGATGATTCTTAGTTTCTTTTCAAGATCATGGGGACTCCTTTCCATAAGAACGATATCATCCACATAAAGAAGAAGATTGATGACTATACCAGTGAGAGTAGGGCTGACACAAGTTGCTTTTTCAAAGTAATCTTCTAATTTGTCAATGTATATGCCAAAAAGGGTAGGGGACAAGGGACAACCTTGTTTGACTCTCATATTGTAGTTAATCTCTTTTGACCATCCCTCAATGTTTTTAAACTTAGCAATAACATTCTCATACATCCTTATTGTAGCAACCCTCAACGCAAGAGACACTTTTATCTCTTCCAACCTATTCCAAAGGTTTTTCTGAGGAACCATGTCAAAAGTTTTTCTAAAGTCAACAAAACAACAAAAAAGATTGGTTTTAGTATTGTGGAACTCCTCTGCAATGATCCTAAAGGTAATAAGATGGTCCACAATTGAATGATATCTCCTAAACCTGGCCTAGCCTTTAACTCTTTTACCATGACTTTCTATCCAAAGGCTAATCTTATTTTCCAAAATAATTCCATAAATCTTGGCTAAAATTTAGCTAATCATAATGGTCCTATAATTAGAGAGAATGTTTCTATCCCCATTTTTAAAAATTGGAAAAATGAGGCTTTGCGTCCAGGGTTTAGGGAAGCCCTTCTTGACTACTAAATTGAAGATCTTGTGTATGTGAGGGATAAGAATTGGCCTTTGATTTTAAAAGTTTAAGCTCGGTAGCCTTCCATGTCCTTAACTTTCCCATTTGCAAGTCGCTTAACCCTGAACTCTATGTCATTTAAAGAAAAAAACGTCTTCCTTTGTAGGGACAATAGGAATGGTGTCCATGGCATTAGGGAACTTGTAAATAATTTTAATGTAAGAATTCCAGTCCCTTAAGGGAATCTTATTATTTTCTTTAGTATTGCATTTTATAATTTGTCTCCAGAACTTTTTAGGATCCAACTTATATAGTTGTGAAAGTTGTTCTTGTCTTTTATTTATACAATACCTTTTTTCCTTTTAATTAGGGCTTTGTACGTATTGATCTTATCGAGTTTTAAGGACTCATTAGAAGCACCCCTAATGGATTTCCTAGAAATTTTACATTCTTTATCATAACAAGGGTTGGTCGTTCTATTATTCTTTTTATGGGACACCTTGAAAGAGAACTTGTTAATAGAAGTGGAAAGGGTAGTTGTAAAATTATGATAGAGTTCTTCAATGTTGTCCTTATAAGTTAGGAGATTTAATTTACTATTTAAGAAAATGTCAACTTTACTTTTGTCAAAGAGAAAATTCCTCTGATTATCAGAATTCTCTTCAATGGAACCCCTATGCATGGAAAATTTTAGAGTTAGGGTTAAAGGTTTATGATCAGAGCTAGGCTCATGGTCATTTAAAAGGTCAAAAATTGTTATTTGGTTGGAAATGGGGATGTCATATATCACATAATTTACAACACTACTACCTAGCCCATGAATACAGGTCATATGGTTGGAGTTTGTCCACTTCATTACTCCATTGCAAATTATTAGGTCTTGAGAGTTACAGAGCTTGACCAACTCACTACCAAACAAATTCTCAATTAGGTCTTCAGAGCTTCTTTTGTAACTATTAGATAAAACAAGGTCCTCATCTAGCCATAAAGGATTATGGTTGGAGTCATTACTTAAAAGAGTAGCTTGTTTAGTTGCAATCCTAGAATTAAAGTCTCCTAGCAGGAGGATATTACCTTCATTTTTCAAACTATAAATATCTTGTTCTAAAGTATTATAGGGACAATTGTTATCTAGATTTTTTTCTTATAAAAAGTAGAATTAATAGGTGCAATATAAGAAATTTCTATATACATCTTCTTAGCATTGGTGTCTGAAATTTCTATCCAAATGTATTGATTGAGAGGGTCAATCTTATGAAGTTGAATGTGAGGAGAAATTCTCTTTCTAATATAACAAAATATGCCTCTTATCCCTCTACAGTGGGATTTTTTGTTCCATGTCAACCATAAGACAAATCCTTCTATGTTAGGGACCTTAGACTCCTCATGCTCCCAAGTTTCAACTAGACAGATAATATCAATATCACTCGGGATCCAACTTATCATAGGACCTTTGTGCCATGGACAACCACGACAATTCCAAAAGAGGATCCCGAGTGTCCCAAATTCCTATTTATTATTATCCTTCTAGTCTTTATCCTTAACAATAGCTTTTGGATTTCTAATTATTGCCCAATTTCCTTCTTTCCTGGCTTTTTTTACTTTTTGAACTTCCTTCCTTAATTCATCTTGGTCTTCGAGAATGAGGTCTTCATTTATAAATATTCCTGACCCTTTTAAGCTTAGAGATTTACTAAGTATGATATATTGATCCGTAGGATCTTTTAATGACTATGGTTGAGTTTTAATTTTGCATGCGTTAATTAACCATTCGAGAAAACTTAGTGAAAGAATGAGGAAAGAAGACGAATTATAACATCCATATACACATATGCAGATCTGAAAAGAAATAATAGACAGCAAACCATAAAACACAGATTGATAACAGAGTTCGACACAACTTTGCCTATGTCTTCGGGCCTTTGTCTCTGTGGGGGAGGCTTCTTTATTTCTGTTCAAAATCTCAAAAGTACATTGCTGCAATGCCAAATGTCTACAATACTGATCTGGGCATGTTCGTCCAGATTTCTAGAACCCTGCAAAGAAAATGACACGCAAAACGGACGTCCGAAGCTCCCAGAAATGGCCCAACAACGTATGCTCCTCAAAAGCTTCCCTGCATCATAATGGCTTTGGCTTAGCTTCTCTTCAGCATAAATCTTCTCTGGATGCTCTTCTATGGACTCAAACAGGCCTGGTTTATATAGATTTGAAGTTGGTTGCTCATCTCCAACTTCCTCCCAAAATTTGGGCTCCAAAAATGCCCAATATCCCCCCAAAATGGATAAAATCAACTAAAAATAGGCTGAATAACAACTAAAAGCCAAAAATTAGGCATAAAACCCATTTTTGCAAGAATAATATGGGCACAGCCCCCAAAAGGCACGCTCTGGGTCATATGGAGGCAGCCATGTGGCCAAGCGCTCCCTGATTGCACGCCCCCCGTCTGCTGGCTCTCGGTCGTGGCGCATAGGCATACGACCACGGGCTAACTGTTGTATAACCACGTGCTCCTGTCGGGTCGACTCTGGGTCTCATGGCATGTGAATAGAACCGTGGCTCAAAAAAACTACCTGCTCGTCCGCTGCGTTAGCTCCTGGCTATGTGATATGGTTACATGGATCAATCATACGTTAGCGCCGAGGGCTAGGGCTAAGCCCTGGCCCTTTCCCTCACTGCTTAAGCTTTGACTCAAACATAAATACACTATATGCCATATGACTATTAAGTCATACCCATGGGGCAGGCGGGTGGTTAGCCCAACCCTGCCAGTCCATTTCCCGGAGTGGAGGTGACGTGTTCGACCCTCGAAAAAACCATAATTTTACATCTAACCAACGAAGCAACCACAGGGTGCCACATGGCAGCCCTTGATTGGGCCCTGTGGCACCTTGATAACCAACCATAAAATTCCATGTGTCAATTTCCAATTGGACCACATGCCTGCCACGTCAGATGTCATACTGCCACCTGTCAGTCAGTGTGTCTGCCCTGTCAGCCTGCCACGTCAGCTGCTGACGTCATCCGTGCCACGTGTCACCCTTACAGTGGTGACACGTGTCACCCTTGGATTAGTCCAGCTGTCTACCCGTACATCCAAATATGCCTGACACATGTCGCCTCCTGGAGCTACCACATGTCGCCTTCTAGAACTGCCACATCAGCTATACGAACCGTACGGTCTACACAGTCAGCATGCCACGTGGACTGTATGTTATGTACAGTCATCCCATTTTTTTTACCTGGTTGGCTTTTCGGACAGAACGCGATATATTTTGCATACAGAGCCTATTTGACGAAGTAAATATAGAGCCAGAATCAAGAAGACGAGATGGACGCAATGGCACTAGTTTCGTTGCATTCCGAGCACTTTCATTTTTGAGCATTTTTAAGCCCTGTCAGGCTTCTAGATCCGATTTCGAATCACACCTCCCCACAAAAAGACTTTTTGGTCCCCAAAAGGTTATTGACCAGTCAACAAGCTCGGGATAGGCCACCCGTCTTGCTCTCTATCTCTGAACTCTGTCCTATGCACCTGTCTCATCAAGATCAATTGTAACACAATCATGACAACTGACAGTATATTGTTAGCCATTTGAACCCTATTACATCTTACTGAAGACACTATCATCCATGTAGAAAACATTGCTAATGACAGTATCAAAAAGACGACTGCAAATGAGCTGATATACTTGAAATATCTGCACGACATGAGCTTATCTTGAAGCAACTTATGATTGATTTTCCATTCAACAACCATGTCTTGTTCTTGCTTAAGATCAATTACTTCATTTGAAACAATTATTGGTTTGTTTCTTGCTTGCACTGCCTTCTTTAATTGTTCCATTGTTTGAAGTGTTTTATTTTCTTTAACACGATGAGCATGCACCACATAAACATGACCTGCTTTAGTGAATTGATATTGATTCTTTGTCCTGTAGAAGATTGCCTTTCGATCATATAAATATGGGCTACCTAAGACCATTCCACATTCTCTTAACGACACTACATCACATGTTACTTCATCCACATACATAGATGAAATTGCAAATTTGATTGTGCACTACTTTGTTATGTGCATTTGATGATGATTGCTTATCCATTTACGTGTGTAAGGCTTATGATGAGTTTGTGTTGTTAATCCCAATTGTTTAACCAATTCTTCTGAGATTAGATTAGATTGAGATCCACTGTCGATTAATGTGTCTATCTTAGTGTGTCACATGATTACTCTTATATGAAACAACTTGCTTCTACAATCAATGTCTTCACCAAATTTACCTGTCATACCAGCCAATGAAATCTTTGACTCATCACCTGAATCTGATCCCAAGTATGTGGGTTTTGACGTCGTTGCCACTGTTTGCGCTCCCTTCTTTTCTTTAAACTACTTTGGCCTCTTCTCAGGATGCAACTGCCAACATCTGTCCTCATCATGTCCCTCTTTCTTGCAATGCTTGCAAGAGGGTTTTCCTTCCTTCTTTGTCACTGCATTTGCATTCTTGCCATGCCTTTTCCTCTTGTCCTCTTTCCTTGAAGACGTTGATTCCCCTTACACACCTGCTTTACCTGCTTCAATATACGTAGCTTGAACAGAAACCTCATCAAGGTTAGTGGGTCCAAACATGAAAACAATGTTTCTAATATGTGCAGGAAAACCTCCTATATACTTCATAAGGGTTTCTTGTGTTTGCAATGGAATGTCTAACATTAATGCCATTTTTCGAAATCCATCAGTGTATTCTTGCACTGTTTGTCCTTTTCTTAGTTTTAAATATTGTCATTCAATTATTGCTTTTTATTTATAACCCAAAGGATAAAACTATTTCCTAAGTGCATAAATGAAACTCTTCCATGATGGAAATACATTACCCACATTTTGTGTTCCTTTTTGCAGCTTGCTTTGCCACCAGATAAGAGTTGTGCCTGCAAGTCTCAAAGATGCCAACTTAATTTGTGTGGCCTCATCCTTGATATATTGCATACTGCAGTATACCTCCATCTTCCTGATCCAGTTGTCAAGTTTTTCTGCATTTACTTCACCATCATATATGGGCAACTCAAATTTTACATCAAGTTTTAACAATGGCATTTCACTTTTATGCTTATGAACATTTTTCTTCTCATTAGATTTAGAACTTGAACTTGAAGAAGAAGGAGAGGAAGGAGGTATTGATGGAGGTGAAGGAGGAATGTGAGGATGGTCCTCTTCCTCTTCACTTTTTCCTTTTGAAGAATTACCCAAAACTGGTCGCTTCCGTTCTAAATAATCTTCGTACAAAACTTTCACCATCTCCGACATAGCATGGAATGTTTTCCGGAATTCTTTCTCTTCTTGAGAAATCCCTTCTTCCGATGCCATCTTCTCGCTGTGAGAAGCTCTCTTTCTCAATCCAATTAATGGATTCTCTGCAACAAGCTCGCCTTCACCACGCTGTAGATTTTCCCTGGTTAACATGCAAAACTCAAATCCAAACGTCAACTAGCTCTGATACCACTTGATCCGTAGGATATTTTAATGACTATGGTTGAGTTTTAATTTTGCATGCGTTAATTAACCATTCGAGAAAACTTAGTGAAAGAATGAGGAAAGAAGAGGAATTATAAAATCCATATACACATATGCATATCTGAAAAGAAATAATAGACATCAAACCATAACACGGAGATTGATAACAGAGTTCGACACAACTTTGCCTATGTCTCCGGGCCTTTGTCTTTGTGGGGGAGGCTTCTTTATTTCTGTTCAAAAGCTCAAAAGTACATCGCTGCAATGCCAAATGGCTACAAGACTGATCTGGTCATGTTCGTCCAGATATTTAGAACCCTACAAAGAAAACGACACGCAAAACGGACGTCCAGAGCTCCCAGAAATGGCCCGACAACGTCTGCTCCTCAAAAGCTTCCCTGCATCAAAATGTCTTTGGCTTGGCTTCTTTTCAGCATAACTCTGCTTTGGCTGCTCTTCCATGGCCTCAAACAGGCCTGGTTTATATAGATTTGAAGTTGGTTACTCATCTCCAACTTCCTCCCAAAATTTGGGCTCCAAAAATGCCCAATATGCCCCAAAAATGGAGAAAATCAACTAAAAATAGGCTGAATAACAACTAAAAGCCAAAACTTAGGCATAAAACCCATTTTTGCAACAATAATACGGGCGCAGCCCCCAATAGGCGCGCTCTGGGTCATATGGAGGCTGCCATGTGGCCAAGCGCTCCGTGATTGCGTGCCCCCTGTCTGCTGGCTCCCGGTCGTGGTGCATAGGCATACGGCCACAGGCTAACTGTTGTATAACTGCGCGCTCCCGTCGGGTCGGCTCCGGGTCTCATGGAATGTGAATAGAACCATGGCTCAAACAAACTACCCACTCGTCTGCTGCATTAGCTCCTGGCTATGTGATATGGTTACATGGAACGGTCATACGTTAGCGCCGAGGGCTGGGGCTAATCCCCGACCCTTTCCCCCACCGCTTAAGCTTTGACTCAAACATAAATACACTATATGCCATATGAATATTAAGTCATACCCGTGGGGCGGGAAGGCGGTTATCCCAACCCTGCCAGTCTGTTGCCTGGAGTGGAGGTCGCGTATTCGATCCTCGACAAAACCATAATTTTACATGTAACCAACGAACCAACCACAGGGTGCCATGTGGTAGCCCTTGACTGGGCCACGTGGCACCTCAATAACCAAACATAAACTGCCACATGTCGATTGCCAATTAGACCATGTGCCTGCAACGTCAGATGTCGTACTGCCACCTGTCATCCGGTGTGTTTTCCCTGTCATCCTGCCACGTCAGTTGCTGACGTCATCCGTGCCACGTGTCACCCTTACAGTGGTGACACGTGTCACCACTGGATTAGTCCAGTTGTCTGCCCGTACTTCCAAATCTGCCACGTGTCACCTTCTGGAACTGCCATGTCAGCTGTATGGACCGTACAGTCTACACATTCAACATGCCACATGGACTGTACAGACTGTACAATCATCCCTTTTTTTTTACCTGTTTGGCTTTTCAGACAGAATGCGATATCTTATGCATACGGAGCCCGTTTGACGAAGTAAATATACTGCCGAAATCAGGAAGACGAGACAGACGCAATGGCGCTAGTTTCATTTCATTCTGAGCACTTTCATTTTTGAGCATTTTTAAGCCCTGTCAGGCTTCTGGATCCGATTTCGGATCATATATTTATGGTCATTACAACTTACACATATCAACCTATCTTTGTGATAAATTATTTTTCCTAGCCTCTTTGCTTCTATGAGGTAAGTTGTATCAATTTGTGATTTATTATTTAATTCTTCTTTTACTATTGTTAGTGTATCCTCCTCTTGTTTTTATTTTATTCCAAAAATTATTATGTTCAAGGCTCTTTTGTTACACTCATGGTCCACTTCGATTAGCTTATTCATTTCCTCTTTGATGGGTTGGATATCCAATTTGTTTTCCATATTACTGAGGGTCAAATTGTTGGTTAGTTTTTCTTCTAGCTCTTTAATTATATCTCTCAAGTTGTGATTTTCTTCAACCCCTCCTTCTTAGGTTGATTGTTTATGTTTTTCCATTTCTTGAATCCTATCCTTCATTGTCTTCAATTCACTCTTGAACCCTAAGAAATTATCCTTTATTTGAGTTTGAATGGTATCTTTAATTTTTTTTTATCAATCATTGCTTCTAGATGCATTTTAGGTCTCTTTCTTCACTCATTTTTTCTAATGTTTCTAACTCTATTTGAATTTTGGCATCTCTCTCTTCTCTAGGGTGATTTTGGGGGTCTATGCATGTTAGGTTGAGTTTTTGGAATAGGTGGTGGAGTGTTCATATTGAAAAGAAGAGAAAAAAAAATGTAACAATTATTATTTTGGATTGACTTTATCTCTCAAATCAACTTTTACTTATGAAACTTAAAATAAAAAATATTTAAATCTCTTAATAGATAATAAATATATTTTAAATTAAAATTGAATCAAAGTAAAAAGTGACTCACCTCATTTCACATGTCCAATTCTAGGTAAAAAAAATAAAAATCAAAGAGAAGTGTTATTCCCACTCAAAACAACAGATATATAATGTTAGAAATAAAATATCTCCTTCAAAACAACAAAGATAACTCTCCACAAACTCTTAACAATAAAAATTTCAAAAAAATAACTTTAATCTCCATCTTCCTTTGTTTTTCATTTTCGCTATATCTCACACTCAATTGTTTAAGGATGATTTATATATTTACTACACTTTAACATTTCGGTGTGAAAAATATTACCTTCTTTATTATTTTTCAACAAACTTAATAATATACTTAAAATATTAAAAAGAGGCAAACTTTTAATTAGTAGTTTCTCGTGGGAGCTTTTTAGAACCATTTTTCTTATTGAATTTTCATATATAATTGTAATCCTTCGATGTTTCATTAGATATATTTCAAATTCATGTTTTGTTATAAGACGTTTTTATTCTAATCAAGCGGAATTTGATAAATTTCCATAATTGTTGTACGTGTTTTTATTTTGGTTTTGAATGACATGAAATTGTATAATGTTTTATGTGCAGTGATTGGTTGGAAAGGTTTAAACACAATTACTTTTGGAGTGGGGCTTGTAATCATAATATTTGGAGCATTTACAGTAAGTACACTTTTACTTATTAAGTATAATTTGTTTAAAATATTTTTTATTATAAAAAATTAAATTTGTTTAAAATATTTTTTATTATAAAAAATCAAATTTGATTATTTTGTAAATACTAAATCTGAGTTATGAAAATAAAATGTATTTAGAGATAATATTGTATTTAAATGTTCAATTTATTTCTTATAAAAATTATATGTTTTTTTATTATTGATTTTTTTTAGATTAAATATATATTTTTGCATTAAAATATTTATATGAAATTTTATCTAATTTTAAGGTTATAAGTTAAAAATTCAAATCTAGAGAAGGATAGGGTATGTACACCTCTAGATTTTAACAGTGAAATAGTTGCGTGAAGGGGGTCCCTTGTCTCATAAACAAGAGGGTCTCATACACTAATTTCGTGTCTGGTTTATCTCTGACCTTAAAATTAGATTATTATTATTATTATATTAATCCTTATTAATTAATAATAAACATGAGTGAGTATAAGCTAACATATCAATTGCAAATTATGTAATATGTATGAGTTACAATATATCAATTACAAACTATGTAAGTTAAGTATATGCAACATTAAACCTTAAATATGTTTAATAAAATTATATAAACATTCAAGAAACATATTTTTTAATTTTTAATTTTTTTATTTATGTATGAAGTATATTTATATTAAAAGTATAATTTCAACATTAAAATTTGTTGGAAATTTAGTATCTATTTTATTCAACATTGGAATTTGTTGGGAATTTAGTATCTATTTTACTAAACATATTCATAATAGGTAAGTAACAACACTTAATTTAAAGTATAACAACAATGCACTACATTCTCTAACTAAGACTTAATTCATCAAAATTATCCAAACCATTTACCATTTCCATTTCCATTATGTATTTCAAGAAATTATCTAATTACATGTCCATAAAAGAAATAGTAACATAACAAAAAACAACATACCATAGTCCATGATGTAGATGCTTATGGCAAAAAAACCCTACCATTGAGACAAAAACTCACTCTAAATTGCATATCATCTATTAATTTCTAACTATACATTATATATCCATGGCCATGTCTCAATGGACTTACTCAGACACAATTCAATGCATATATGCACTAAACGTTCATACTAGTCACTGGCATTCTTAATTGGTCCTTTAACAATAAGACACGATATATAACATTTATAGCTTTTTCTCACTCTATCTCATGCATTTAAATAGATGTTAACTTAATTATTGTCAAAAACCCTATCCTAACCATTAATTATACCTCACATTAATTGTCCATACATTTCACCTTATCCCTAATACCACTAATGGGTCCAATATATTTTTTTCTAGGTAACGTACCTAAAGAAAACCCATAGGATTTCCTCCTCATTTCGAGGATGGTACCCATGGTAAAATATAGATTCTTCAAGGCACAAGGCTAGGTTAACAATGATGAAATACATTACAACAAAATACTCATTATGATCTCAACATATCACTTACATGAATATTGGGTGGGAAGGATAACACTCCATCCCTTGACCACTTGGGCTAGACTCAATTGACATGGGTCTAGTAGTACCAACAAAATCATAAAAAATCCATTTAGTGTACATTTAATGTGATCAATATTTACATCAAAATAAGTCATACTCAATCAATAGTAAAAAACACATACAACATTCATCCAACCTCAAAGCAATCAATGGCCTCACAACTATACTATCCTATATCATGTCCTTAAAAGTCCTTTATCACCATTGCCCACTTAGTTTCTTATAAAAATTATAATTCCTCTACCTAAATTCATCTTCTTAAGTATTCTCTTCATTTATATTATTCTCATCTTGTCTTTGCAACCTTTCTTTATATCTATGCATACTCTTAGATCTCTTAGAATAATTCCTATAAAAAATATAAATGAACTCACATTCATCATCACATTTCACTTTTCATAGCATGCATTCCACAATATTCCTAAAATTTTCACTCATTCTCAAACCCCATTATTCCTAAAATTTTCACTCATTCTTGAGTCCCATTGTCTTCCTATTATATTCTATTTGGACTTATCTATATTCTTGCAACATCATTCTTGACTTGTCTTTTATCATACTGTATGTCCCACTTCATCCTCCCTTTGGTTCCATGGAATCATTATTAGGACTCATAAAGGTCTTCCATCATCTCAATATTCTTGACACCCATGTATTTATCCTCTATAAATTTAATTCATAGTTGAATTTTGTATTCTTGTCTCATTTCATGCAATAATTTGGTTAAGTAAACCCTTGGGAACGTTCAAGGCCTTATTACCTCAATTAATTCCCACTCACCTTATGATGTCCTATTTTGATGTTTCACATAGATTCTTCTTATCCTTAACCACTTTCCCTATACAACTTGGATCCCCTTTCATTCATATTTCTATCATTTTCTAGATGACCTTTTCCTATCATACCTTGAGAAAAAAATTGGTCCTTAATTCTCTCACTCATTCCCACATAGAATTGTTTTTATTGCACCCATGTTGATCATCATCCTTCATTATTTGTAAATCTCATCCTTAGGAAATTTCTTTTCCACCCTAAATTTTCCCCATCAGTGTACTTAGATATTTTATTTAATTGTTCCCTCTATACAATGTACTTAGTCATCACTTGTAGTCTAATTCAAAATCATCAGATTGTGCACAATCAATGTCTACTTAAATTCCATTCAACTATTATTGTACCTAAGGTTGAGCTTCGTTATCCATCCATAAATGGGAATTGACATTTTTCTATTTGATCTTGTCATCTAAATGTGATATCTCCTTTATGCATGGAATAACCTCAACCAAGACACATTCACCCATTAAAGTTTGTGGAACTTTCCATTTTCTCTAAATCAACTAACTCATTCTCATATAATGTATTCAATTTGTATGATCTCAATAATTCATAGTTTAACGTCTTTATCATTATCATTTTTCATATATATCATACAATAAAACTTGTTTTACCTCCACAAAAGTGTATCCCTTGAATCTACTTCCATTATGAAATCAATTAACTCATTCTCATATAATGTATTCAGTTTGTATAATCTCAGTAATTCATAATTTAATATCTTTATCATTTTTCATATATATCATACAATAAAACTTATGTTTACCTCCACAAAAATGTGGCCCTAGAATCTACTTCCATTATGCAAATTCATCCTATAATTTTGAATTACCTAATGAAACACATGCTATGGCGTTTTGTATTTTAACCTCTCAATCTCTTACAACCCATTATTTATCAATTTTTAATTTTTCCATATTTAGTGATTTGTACTCTCGATCTCTTACAACCCATTATTTATCAATTTTTAATTTTTTCATATATAGTACATCGTAATCCTAAGAGAGGAAGAATAACGTTGTATTGGTACGATGGTTTCCATTGTAAGTCACAACTTAAATAGTGTATACACTATATAACACTTCCATGTCATCTAATAGTTCAAAAGGATATCATGAAGCCTATATACCTAGTCTCTTATCTTCAACTCATAAATATTTGTTAATGTTCCCTCTAATTCCTCTGTAGTGTCCATTTATCTTAAGGTAATTCCTTTGTAGTGTTCTCGTCTTTGTCCATTTATCTTTAAGTTGATATGAGATTTTCATATATACAAAAACTATAAGTTAATAATAAAATTAAAATACTGTAAATAATAAAATAATAATAACATAGTCATAACTTTAACTTTTCATTAAGAAGAAGTTTAGGTTATATTTATAGCTGAAGTTTTTTGAAAAGAAAAACCATAATTTATTCATTCATTTTTCATATATTAAATATTATTTTATTCATTTAGTATTATTAATATCAATTTAGTGGGATTATATGCTCCATCGGTATCATAGTTAGAAACATCTATTGTAGACCGTCAATACAATGTCTCCATCATTTATATAGTTGTCGCCTAACTGCAACCACCATCCATACTACCATATAGTATCCTCCATACCACTTGCCATGCAGTTGTCATACAATTAAATTTGTGTCTGTATAGCCACCATAACTTTGGCCACTTGCAATTCATGCCTTCAACCGCCAGTTTTATATAACCTTACATCGTAAGTTTTCATACATATCTACCATACCTTTTTTTTAGAAAGAAAAATATCTTATATTAGTAAATATAATAAGTTTGTTCTCAAAAGGAAATTACATCTTATATGATCTTGTTTTCAGTTCATGACTGTTTACCATCATCAAAACTTCACCAAGACTTATCTAACCATTCATATACAACATCATTTACCCATTACCTTGATTACAAAATTTATCAAAACACAACAAACATTAACTAGTCTTTCGTAGTGAGGATATCCAAACTGTCATTTTCCTTTGTACAAATATTCTTTAACTAGTAGACACTCTTTCATAGGTCCTTGGGATTCCATTTGTAATTTTTGAGTAAAAAATATCTTCCTCATACAGTTGTAGTGCTTCCTTGGACATCTTATCAACAACCTTGTTATATGTTATGTAAATGTGATGTTCTTTGAGTTGTAGAAAACTTCCACTCAACTTTCTGATTTTTTCCATCCATGGCTGCAAAGAGAGCACCTGTAAATTATTATCATTATTAAACCAGTCAATAATGATCTTAGAATATCTTGCTAGCAATAGTCTTGTAACCTTCAATACATTTTCAAAATACAAGATGCACCATAAAGCTAATAGTTCCCCTTTAATATTTTTCCCACTCCCATAGTTCATTTTGATTCGGTAGGTCCCTAATACTGAGAATTTTAGTACAGCCCCTGCCCCACACTTTTTTCCCAAATCTTGTGAGGATCCATCAAAGAACCCCACTACTAAATCCCAATCCAGACATGGAGTTCTATCAATCCTTAATTTCTTTAACTTCTGGACGGGTTTGTATTATCCCAAGGCCTGTAGGATGCAACAACATACTCTTCCCAAACTAGGAAAATCATTTTCAAAAATAATAAGATTTCTATGTTTCCATACCTCCCAACAGATGTAGCAGGAAATTTCTTCCCTATTGTCCTTTTTCCCAATCCAACTTTTAAAGCAATCTTCTATCTCTCTACCCACCCAACCACTATGTAAATTTAAATCCTTTGAAATAGTGGCCTAGATGGTTTTAATAAAGCTACACTCAATAAAAAGGTGGTTTACTATTTCCTCATGAATCCCACACAAAACACACTTGCTTGGTCCAATAATACCTCTTTTCCTCAAAATTTCCCAAGTGAGAATCTTCTGTTCTAGAAATAACCAGATAAACAATTTTAATTTTAGGGGTAACTTCCAGTTCCATAGTTTTGTGTACCAAGACTTAGAATATTCAACCCTCTCCTTAATTAGTAGTGCATTATATGCTAGCTTTGCACTTACCTGGCCCTTTTTTGTATCCCAAGACCACATCAATACATTTTTTTCTTCATTCAAAACTATTCTTTCTCCACTTAATCCCTTTGTAAAGTTTGTCCACTCATGTTTTAATTCACCTTCCAACCCTAGCATCGTAGCTTGTTTCCAACTAGTATGTCTTGTAACATCCCCAACTTGTGCCAAGAAAAGAAAGACATGTTCCTTCAGTGCCAAAATAAGATTAGATGTCAGTTTATAAAAATTATAACATCCCACCATAAGGTCTACCCCTAAACGAACTATCATTTCATTACCATGATTCCATGCTAACCAATCTGAGATAACAGGTAATGAAGAAATTAATGCTCTCCAGAAATTTGCGGATCCAACCCAAGTTTTGTTTTCAAGCCTAAACCATGTTTCCACAGACTTCTTTTGTAGGTATTTTTTAATAATGACCTCATGCCACAGACCAGGCATCATCAGACATCTCCAAAGACTTCTTGTTGCCAATGCTTTACCAAAAGTAAAAATATTTTTTATGCCCCACCCACCAATCCTTTTAGGTTTTGAAATCCTTTTCCAGTTAATCAAATGCATACCTTCCTTATCTTTTTCTCTTGTCCACGGGAATATGAACATCCTTCGTTTTATACTATTCATAACACTTTTTGGTATCTTGGCCAATGATAATCAATATACATAAATACTTTCTAGCACTGCCTTCACCAATGTGACCCTTCCTCCTAAGGAAATCCACCTATGTGTCCAGTGTACAATTCTTTTCTCATATTTCGTTTCCAGCCATAACCAATCAACACGATTATAACAATTTGGTTTTATTTAGTAGCCCAGATACTTAAACCCTTCATCAACTAATTTTACATCAAATGGTAAGAACTCTTTCAACCATCCAAGTTCTTCAAATTCCCAACCTGCTTCTAAAAAAACTGACTTCTGACTACTAAAAGACATACCTGTAGCCTTACAAAATAGATCCAAAACCTTTTTATAAGTTCCCCATTCAGTCTTACAACAGATCCCAAACATAACTACATCATCCACAAACATTAGTTGCGTTATTCTAAGCCCTTTGGCTATTGGAATTCCAACAATATTATTTGCACCAATCCGTTCAAGTAAAGATCTACTTAGTCCTTCCATAATAAGAATAAATAACAAAGGTGATAACGGGAAGCCTTGCCTTAATCCCCTGGATATCTTGAAGAAATTTGTTGGTTTACCATTGATCAAGACCACAAAGTTTGTTGATGTCACACACCCCATAATCCAATCTATTTCCTCCAAGCTCAGTCTGATTTGTAATAAAATAAGCCTAAGAAAACCCCAGTCAACTCTATCATATGTCTTTATTAAATTCAATTTTAGTACCAAATATTTTATATTTTTGACCTTTATGATGTGCAAATCTTTTTGTACCACTCCAATTGCATCAATGATTTGTCTACCCTCTAAAAACCCAAACCGTTTGTAACAACCCTAGTTAAATAACTAATTGTCAAAGTTTAATAATTGTTAAAGGTTTATTAAGTTTAATTAATTGTCCTAATGTATATTAGTTAATTAATGATTTTTTATTAATAATATTAATTAATTAATTAATTAATTATTGTTTAATGTATATTAATTAATTGATTAATTGATTAATTAACTCATTAAATGTTTGGGTAACGAATTTAAGTTTAATAAATTTTATTTTATTAAGAGAAAACTTAACGTATTGAAAGAGGGTTGGCATTGAATGGAGGGATAAGGTGGTTGGCATTGAATGGAGAGGCGGTGAATGGACGGGGCGATATGAGGGGGCAAAGACATTCAAGAGGGGACTTTTGATTTTGGGGGGGCAGGGAGAATTTGGGGAGATCAGGAGATTGTATTGGAGCATTTTTCTAGGGGAGGGATTGGAAAACTGTATTTTCTGGTTTTAGGCTTGAGGAATTTGTTGCATTGTTACAAGGGAGCATTGGTTGTTGGGAATTTTGGGCTCAGGGGCCAGGAATCCTTACAGAATCCTGGAGCTAGGGAGCCGGATAGGCTCTGTTCCTAGCTGGCTGGGAGGAACGATTCAGTTTTGGGCAGAGTTTGGCAGAGCAACTTGGTCAGAGTTTGGGCAGAGCAGCGAGGACAGACGGAGTTGGGGAAACAACATCACTGAGAGGTATTTATGTCATTATCGTTATGATGGTTCACTATTTTACTAAGATGTGTATAATTGTTTATATATATATGATTTTTATATCATGTTGCTCATTTATAATCTGTTGAACCATGAATTGTTAGTTTGTTAGCTTGTTGAATATAAAACCGTAAAGAATTTATAAATATCAATGTTATGTATTAATTAATTAATTTTAGGTTCTGTTAGAGAGGACATTACACATGGCATCAGAGCCCTCGTTTAAAATATGGAGCCAAGGGCCTACCTACCCACCTTATCCCCTGTATGGAGAATTTTCCCAGAAGCCTAACATTGAAACATCCTTATTACTTAACAGAGAGAGAGTAGAACCTACATCTGATTGTTTGCAAACAACTTACAGTTAAACAAAGAATATTATTTTAATATTTCTTTGTTAGAATTTAAACTCATAAAATATTGAATTAAATGTTTAGTCGTGAGCCGTTCATAATGTATCTTCAGAATTCAAAAACCCTATTGGCTGAAGTCAAGTAACAAGGATATCATTTCACCGACAAAAAAAAAATGTAAGGCATATTAAAAGCCCGGTTTTCAAAAGACCGTGTTAGAAACTTAAGGGTTCACTACTATAATTAAAATTTCAGGACTTACGGTTCAAATTTCAACTTTAAAGGAATAAAAGTAAGAAATTTGGAAACCCTAGCATTGAAAAATGTCCATAATTGAGGTTAAGAGTAAATTTTTTTTTTTAGCCTGCAGGTTATTTACCAAAGAAAACTCCATTTAAACCTTAAGACCTAGTCTGAATACCAAAGAAAACAAGTGTCGAGGCTTATATCTACAAGTGTGACAAGGTGAAATCCCACATGTTATCACTGCACTACACGTCTCCACCAGAATAATGAAAAAAAATAAAATAATGAAAAAAATAATAATAAATAATGAAAAAAAAATATGGTCTCCACCAGAATCAAACTGAGACCTCTCTACTAAGCCAGCTCACTTACCCAAACACTCAGCAGAAGCCATGAGAAATATGGCGGTCAGTGGAAATGGAGCCCCGACCTGCCAACTTCAGCAATGACTTAAATAACACTGCAACATAACAAAATATATTACTACATGATAACATTGCATATCAACATAACTATAGCTAAAAAAGAAATGGTCAAAAGAAAGCAATGTAATCTTATAAGATCCCAAGAACCGAGAAATACAAAACCTCATCTCATGCATATAAAATTTATTAGTAAAATGCATGG
The DNA here is from genome assembly GCA_009831015.1 of Picea engelmannii. Classification (NCBI taxonomy): domain Eukaryota; kingdom Viridiplantae; phylum Streptophyta; class Pinopsida; order Pinales; family Pinaceae; genus Picea; species Picea engelmannii. The sequence goes on from ML776572.1 coordinate 771,822, forward strand.
CCTTTCCTTCGAACAAGCCCGAATAGCTTTGAGCAGGAAATCAACACAGTATCTTCATGCCAAACATATCCCCAGAGCTCTTGAGACAGACACCATCCTGAAGGTCGAAGATAGGGCTGTCATCTAGGAAGAAATGGTAATTATCATCACAACATACTGCAGATTCCATCTTGCAACATCCCCATGAATCGCAGAAGCCACTCATGGAGTGCTACCTTTCTGAAAGATAAATTCAATTGAACAATCACGATTGCATCTCGTCCAAACATAATTTTTGACAGGTCTAGTGGTGTTAATGAAAATGGAAGAGGAGCCCACAAGGGGTGCAAAGAGTGCTTAGCTCTGCCCTGCCCTTAAAACAACACAAAAGACACAAAGTGCCAAGCCATGAGGAGGAGAGCGCATTAAGTAGTTCTGCACAACACATCATCTCAGCGCAACCATTGAGCCAATAACCTAACACAACAACACACAGTCCAGCGCACCAGCGCCAACCCACGTGACCTGCAACCACAACACACGGTAAAAAAAAAATAAGTCACCATAACCAAGCACAAGTGCCAACCCACACGACCTGCAACCACAACACACAGTCAACACATAAGTCACCAAAACCAAACAAAAGCACCAGGCCTTACACCCACAGGTCGACGGTTATGCCCATAGCGGGCCCAACCTCCATTCCTCTTTGGTGTACACAAATACAGTGGGAGGGGGGCGCAGTCCTTTTGGCATGGATTATAAGTATCAATGCAAGTGATGAATGGGAAAAACCTTACCAACAATTCCTCTCCTCTGCATCAAACCTAGTCTGCCGAGAGGGAGAGTGCAGAGAAGGGAGGCGACAGAATGATAGGCGAAGCGAGGGTTGGGCGCATAGAGTTTAGGGTTAAGATAGAGAGTCCAGGAGGTGTGTAGGGTTTTAGGTAGTGAATGGATGGTGGGGGGGGGGGCATGTGGGCCTCATGCGAGGACCCACGATGCCCGTTTCAAAATTTAATTTTTTTTTTTATTGTTTTAATTTCATTAACTATTTTATTTTTAATTTTTTTTTATCATTTTTTATTTTTTTTTAATTATTTTTTTAAATTATTATTAGATTTAAATGTAAATTGTTTAAAATTAGTTAAATTTGAATAATTAAAAAAAAAATTACATATTTAAATTTATGTTAAAATATAATTTAAATTATATTTAAATTTAGGTTTAAACATATATAATTTAAGTTTTAATTATACATTAATGTGATTAATAAATTAATGCAATTAATTAAAAGTGGTTAATCAATTGAAATGGTTAATTAAATTTGCGGTTAATTATGTACTTAATGAATTAATAACTAATAATAATACTAATTTTAGGGATTAAATTGAATGTGTGAATTAAGACGAGTGAACTTAGGTTAAAGTTTAGTCGATATTTTTAGTTCTTAATAATTAATCAACATTAGGTTGAAAATCACATTAATTAGTTTTAAACGAAAAAGTTTAAGGAATTAGACCAAGATAAGCGGGAGGGGGCTTCATGCGCACTAGGTAGGTAAGTTAGAGAAATTGGCGAGTATGGTGCAATCCTAGCATAGCTACCAGGTGAGGGAGTCAGTAGTTTTCTTAGGTAAAGACATCAAGCTTAGATGCTTTAACCCTAACTTAGCCACCTCCCCTAAAGAGAGTAACGTTTGTTTACAGACAAGTAAAAAAAACTTATGCCTAACCCTATTTTCTAGTTTAAGTTGCGTAAATGTGAAATGTCCTTGAACTCACCAGACAACTTTGGTTGATGCAAATTAAATTATACAGGATGGTTAGGAATCGAGGAAATCGAGGTAGAGGGGCATCGTCACAGGGACCGCCAAAGCCGCCACCACCATCGCCTGAACTAGTTCTCATACTAGGCTCTTTGGAGGCCATAAATGAGACTTTAAAGAGGCGTCAACCAACAGGGATCGAAGTGGATACCCCACCATATCGAACAGGTAATCCTTAAGTGTCGAGGGATTCAGGGGGAGGACCTCCACCCGAAGACATCACTGGAGAAATGCAAAAGATCAAACTTCTAGAGTTTGTCGGGGGTCGTGCCAGTGAATGTGTTGAGGCATGGTTGGAAGGCATGACAAGGTGTTTTTCCTTAAGAGACTATGCATCCACTTCAAAGGCGAAGATAGTGATTTTTTAGTTGAGAGACAGTGCCTTGAACTGGTGGGGCAACCTGGAAAGGCAACTGCATCTTACCCCAGACACTATATCTTGGGAAATTTTCGAGGAGAGGTTCCGAAGGAAATATCTACCAACTTACTATGAGGAACAATAGGTGGGAGCATTTCATGCTCTAGTACAAGGAAACAGGACCATAGAAGAATATGAGATCAGGTTTATGGAATTGGTCAAATATGTTTCATACATGGATAATGACCAATGACAAGCATAACACTTTGTCTATGGGTTAAAACCTAAGATAAGGGCCATGGTGAGGATGTGGAAACCATCTTCAGTAGCAGAAGTAGTGGAAAATGTGCGTTATGTGGAGGAACACATGAACTTAAATGGAGGTATGAGATCGACCTTTCCGCATCATCCTGGATTCGTGGGGAAGACCCCTAAGACATTTTCCAGGGGAGAGAGCTCAAGGCCACCTCCATATGGTAATAGAGTCGCACCAAGGACAGTCGCCACAGGTATTTCAATGGTAGCGAATGAAACATCTCGTTCATCACCAATGACGCAGGCAGGTCCATGGCCATCTCAGGGAGCAGCTAGTAGGGGCAGGGGTTCCAGGGGAAGGAACTAATTTTAGAGATAGTCACATAATAGTGCGCAGGTTCAATCTCGTGTTACCTGTTGGGGATGTGGAGGACCCCATTACCAGCATGACTGCCCAAAGTTACAATCAGGATTTGTGCATAGAGAAGGAAAGGATCCGATGGGAAAAGCAGGTGGCAGCCTCCAGATTTACGCAGTGGTTAATAATCGCCAGTCAGAACATCAATCCACAGTGGTGGAGTCATCAAGTACGCTAAATCATATCAACGTTAAAATTTTATTTGATTCTGGTGCTACAGATAGTTTCATTTCACCATCTACATTAGAAAAGAGTGGGTTGGAAGCCTACGAGCACGATGACTTTAAACAAGTCGAGATGGCTTCGGGGGAAAAACAAGCAGTAGGACCTAGTGTTGATAATTGTATAGTAGACCCAGGAGTGTGTACTATCAGGTTGAAGGTATACGTCACTGCTCTCGGGACGTATGACCTAATCATTGGAATGGATTGGTTAGAATCTCATCGAGCTTTGGTATATTGTTTTGCAAAAGGGGTGCTTTGTGTTGACGATGAAGGAAGACTAGTAGATATCCACAGTGTACGAAGACGGGTGTGTCTACACTTTATCTCAACTATGAACGTTAAGCGGTGCATGAGGCAAGGGTGTCAAATGTATGTAGTGGAAGTAGTGAATGAAAGGAAGGGACACTCCTTGGATCAATACCCGGTATTGTCAGAATTTAAGGATGTTTTTCCAAACGAGTTACCAGGGTTACCTCCTGAGAGGGAGCTTGATTTTACTATTGAGATAAAACTTGGAGCATAACCAATTTCCAAGACTCCGTATCAGATGACAGTGCTAGAAATTTGTGAGTTGCAAATGTAGTTGAAAGAGTTACTAGACTTAGGGCTAATAAGGCCCAGTGTCTCACCTTGGGGTGTACCAATAATTTTTGTGAAGAAGAATGATGGTTCCTTATGATTGTGTATAGATTACAGGGACTTTAATCATGCTACACTGAAAAATAGGTACCCAATGTCGTGAATAGATGACCTCTTTGATCAGATGAAAGGAGCAACGATATTCTCAAAAATTGATTTTCGATCAGGGTATCACTAGTTAAGGATTAAGGAAGGTGATATTCTTAAAACTTCCTTTCGAACTTGGTTTGGACATTACGAGTTCATCGTAGTACCTTTTCGATTGACCAATGTGCCAGTAGTATTCATGAGCCTCATGAACGGAGTATTCTGGAAGTACTTAGACCGTTTTGTACAAGTATTTCTAGATGACATCCTCATCTATTCCAAGAACGAAAGAGAACATGAGGAACACTTGCGAGTGGTGTTTTCCTGCCTTAGAGAGAACAAATTGTATGGGAAGTTGTCGAAGTGTTCCTTCTTCCATAAATAAATCCACTATTTAGGTCATATCATTTTTGGTGAAGGAATCTCTGTGGACCCAGAAAAGGTAAATGCCATTATGGAATGGCCAGTGCCGAAAAATTCCCATGAGGTAAGAAGCTTCATGGGGCTAGCAGGTTATTATCGGAGATTTGTGGAAGGGTTCTCTAAAATAGCCAAACCCATCACCACTTTGCATTGCAAGGGGTTCAGGCATGAATGGACAGAAGAATGTGATAGTGCATTCATCGAGCTTAAGAGGTTACTAACTAGTGCACCAATTATATGAGTGTTGGATATGGAAAAGGACTTCACAGTCTGCATGGATGCCTCGAAGCAAGTGTTGGGGGTCGTGCTAATGCAGGATGGAGGAGTGATAGATTATGCATCAAGGAAGTTGAAGAAACACAAAGAGATTTATGCTACTCATGATTTGGAGTTGGCAGCTGTAATGCTAGCTCTGAAACTTTGGAGGCACTATCTCGTGCGGCGAAACTTTGAGCTCAAAACGGACCATCAAAGTTTAAAACATCTCTTCACTCAAAGGGATCTGAATGGCAGGCAAAGGCGATGGAGTGAGTTTATGAGTGAGTACGATTTTTGTATTTCATACATAAAAGGAAAGGAAAATGTGGTCATAGATTCCTTGAGTAGGAGACCACGTGTCTTCTCCTTGGTACCTTTAAAGGTCAATCTGAGGGAACATGTGTTGATGCAACTCCGAGGAGATAGTTGGTATTTAAAGGTTACTTCAAACCTCCAGAGTGGGAGGAAATTAGATCCAAATTATGAAGGATATAATATGGAAGTAGACATACTGTTAAGATATCGAGGAAGGATGTATGTCCCCGAAGGTGGGGATATTCGAAGCATCATACTGAAGGAAGCCCATAGAGAAATTTATTGTGCGCCTCTAGGTGTGAAGAAGATGTATGCAGACATGAGGAAGCTCTTCTTCTGGGTAGGCATGAAGCGCGATGTAATCCATTTCGTTGCCAAGTGCCTAGAGTGTCAACAAGTGAAAGCTGACCACCACCACCCAACATGCCTCCTACAACCACATGATGTTCCTATGTCCAAGTGGAAAGTCATTTCTATGGATTTTGTTGTGGGGTTGTTGCTCACATCTCATAGACACGATTCCATTCTTGTGATAGTTGATAAGTTAACCAAGAGTGTTCATTTTATTCCGGTTAGAGACACTTACAATGTCACTGATGTGGCATGTGTGTTTGTGAGTGAGGTCATCCGTTTGCACGGGATACCTAAGAAGACCATTTCAGATAGAGACTCCAGATTCACTTCTAGGTTTTGGACAAGTTTTAAATCAACGTTGGGGACTCAGTTGAACTTATGCACAGCTTATCATCTTGAAACAGATGGGAAAACTGAGAGAGTAAATCAAGTCATGGAAGACATGCTTAGGATGTATGTCATGGATAATAAAACCCATTGGGATAAGTACCTACCTTTGGTAGAGTTCGCCTACAATAACAGTTTTCATAGCTCCATCGGAATTCCACCCTACGAAGCTCTGTATGGAAGGCCATGCAGAACTCTGTTGAGTTGGGATAGATTAGAAGACTGAGTAACAGTTGGGCCAGAATTGATTCAAGAGATTAGGAAGAGAATTGATTCAGATTAGGAAGAGACTAAAGGAAGCATGGGATAGATAGAAAAGTTATGCGAATGCACACAGGACTGATCGAAGTTATAAAGTGGGAGATTAGGTTTTCATTCATATCAGGCCTAATAAGAGTACAATTCGGTTCAGGAAGGGGACAAAGTTGTCACCTTGATTTATAAGACCGTTCAGAATCCAAGAGAAAATTGGACCCGTTGCCTATCGTATCGTACTGCCACCCCACTTGCATAAAACTCATAATGTTTTTCATGTATTTGTTCTACGTCATTATGTTGCTGATGAATAACATAAACTAAATTGGAAGGAATTGCAGGTATCAGACACGGGAACCCTCATGGTAGAACCGTTACGCATATTGGGTCGTAGAGTCCGACAGCTTAGGAACCATCTGGTAGACCAAGTTAAGGTCCAGTAGGACAAGTATAGTCCAAGATTTTCTACTTGGGAAGATGCCGAAAAGTTACAACGAGATTTTCCCTCACTTTTTTGAACACCTTGAGAATATGTTTCTCGAAGGTTGGGTGTATGTAACACCACCTTTTGACTTAGACAACCAGGATTACCTAAGGCCTAAACACCTTTATTTTCTATTCACAGTGAAACTATTAAATGATACACTTGAAATTTTAAGATGTATGAACCTTTATGGATGTTTAAATGTATTTGAATAATGATGGATATGATGCAATATATTGTGAGAATGTAAATTTTATGAAAGATTAAATGCTATTTGAATGATGTTGGATATGATGTGATCTACTATGTGAATGTAAATTCTATGAATGTTTAATTGTTATTGATGATGATGGATATGATGTGATATATTGTGTGAATGAGAATCCTATGAAGGTTTAAATGCTATTTGAATGATGTTGGATATGATGCAATCTATTATGTAAATGATAATTCTATGAATGGGTAATGTTAATTGAATTATGGGATATTATGAGATTTATTTCTAACTTGAAAACTTTGATGTTAAAGTTGTTGGTATGAGGATACCGAATTGAGATTTTAGTTGTATGTAATTACATGATTGTTAGGACCACATATTGTACCTTTTTGCCCATTCTTTTTTCCATTATTATACCCTTGATCACCTGTATTTAGACTCATAATATCATTCCATCTGATCATTCCAAGGTATACAACGTCTTTTCTCATTTACTATATGCTTAATCTGTTTTTCATAATATTTTACATTACTTTTGTACTTAACCATTGATTAGAAGTGCATAAGTACCCATAACTGCAGATTAGCATCTGAGGCCTATGCTGAAACACAGAGCTGCTACACAGTCTAAGGTCGCATATGCCGAAACACGGAACAGCTACATAGTTCGAGGATGCAGATGCTGAAACACGGAGCTGTCACTCAGTTCAGAAATGAAGATGCTGAAACACGGAGCTGTCACTCAGTTCAGAAGTGCAGATGCTGAAACACAGAGGAGACCGCCACGATGCTGAAACACGAACCGTTAGCAGTCAAGGCCAACACAATCAGAGCGCAATTCACGTGGCTGAAACAGCCCGTGAATTGTGATGCTGAACAGCAGCAGCAGCGATGAAAAGGAGCTGTTACACCAGCCGTAACAACAATTACCTCATTCAGCTCCTATATTAGCATTCGGTTGCGTGAGAATAGGACATCCTATGCTGATTTAGAAAGAAGATCCGATTTAGTGTAGGATTCAGATATTCTTTGTAATGATTGTATCAAAGGGATTTCCCCTTTAAATTGAGGGGAAATCACCATTCGAGGAATCCAAGTTTTAATGTATTGAAGAACTTGAGAGCAGCGGGACGCATTCGGTACTTCCAATTTGTAATGTGATATTCTGACAGATGAATATAAGATTGCTTTGAGTATCCTCCTGTAGCTTTTCGTTCAGGGGAATCTTGTGAGAAGGGAGGGCCCACCTTCTTCACAAGATTCACCCATTAGTTAGAAGTGTGTTTGTTTACTTTTTGTTTATGTTTTGTTTAAGTGTCATTTGCTGAAACACTGTTTTAATGGATTTCGCTTTGCTGAAACACTACTGAATCTGAATGAAATTTATAATCCTTTTTATCAGCAGACTTGTGTGATGATTCTGTGAGATTAGCAGAGAATTGGTTAAAGGTCCCTACTCAGACAGAAAGGGATCGGGACATCATACCCTCTGTAGAATTTGTTTATTGCTGCAAGTATACTAGAAGAGATTTGGTTAAAGTGTTCCTGCTCAGATAGAAAGGAACTACATCGCATTGTCTTATGTAGACTTCCTTTACCCCTGCAAATAGGCTAGCCAGAGATTTGGTTAAAGTGTTCCTGCTCAGACAGAAAGGGACGGCAATACCTTGTCTTCTTTAGGTTTCATTTACCCCTGCAAGTGTGCTAGCCAGAGACTTGGTTAAAGTGTCCCTGCTCAGACAGAAAGGGATACAACATCCTGTCTTCTGTATGTTTCATTTACCTCTGCAAGTGTGTTAGCCAGGGATTGGATTAAGGGTTCCTACTCAGAACGGAGAGAACCAAAACATCCTGTTCACTGTATACTTTCCTTGGTGTTAGCCAGAACTGGGTTAGAGATCCCTGCTCAGAAAGA
>ML776572.1:792634-803032 GCA_009831015.1 Picea engelmannii
ATAGATTTCTTACTACAACACTAAGTGCTTTTGGAATTGAGCATATATAGTGCGTGGCTACCTTTGAAACAAAAGACTTCCCTGGGTTGATAATTTATGTTTCACTTGGTTGTTTAAAATTAATTAAGCAATTATAGTGACCAACAATGATAATAATGCATAGATGTGTATGAGTTTGTGTTATAGACTAATCTATAGGTCATTGGGCTATGAAATATCCAAGGGGTAATGATAATGAAAGTGGATGTCATGATCACCGACTGAGAAACCAAAATGGTATGAATCTTTGTATGTGAAATTATATTGGTTTGGATGAATTGCTATGATATGTGGACCATTGCAAGATTTCAGGTGGTGAGACTGCTCAAAACTGAATAAACGATGAAAAAACTCCCAACAACACGGTGCCACTGTGCATTCCATTGTAGGGTGTGGACCCTAGTCATGATTAGGAGGGGTGGAGGCATTTCCCACCATGTATCCTCTGAAACCTGAAGTCATGGGAGGACAGTGTTAGCTCACGCTCCCCTAGATGTGTGATGATGATTGTCAGTTGCCTGCTAGGGAAGCTTGGTCAAGATAGTGACACTTTCGCTTACGGGTTCTATTTGGAGTTAGGTCAATATAGTTGATTCTCCAAGATAGTCCAGCAAAGGAAGGATATGAATGGAAGATGGAAGTAAGTTAGGGAGGAAGGATGAGTAGAAATAGTTGAGAATGTATGGATATTTGTCTTATGGTGGAATTTATTGTTTTGTTTCCTTCTAAAAAGAAAATGGGTATATATGAATATTCATAATTACGTAACTGAACTACAATTGTCTAAATAACATTGTTAAGATAGATAATTGTAATTAAGGGATTTCACAAACATTTGACTGGTTTATTGTCTTTTATGAAATGAATAATCTTATTGAATGGATTGGATGCATATGGAAATTACTATAGAGATGATAGTTATTGTTATTAGTACATGTAGGAGACTTGTATGTACTAGGTACACATGCATTTCTTGCACATGTACACTAGTATGTATGAGTTTTCTTGGCTACTTACTAATAGTATCGGTTATTTGTTATGAATGTGAGAACTGTGTGTCTTGTCCCTTGTATCATAAAAAACTTTAACTTCGGGATGAAGTTTCCTGAAGGGTGGGTGTATGTAACAACCCTAGTTAAATAACTAATTGTCAAAGCTAAATACTTGTTAAAGGTTTATTAAGTTTAATTAATTGTCCTAATGTATATTAGTTAATTAATGATTATTTATTATTAATATTAATTAATTAATTATTGTTTAATGTATATTAATTAATTGATTAATTAATTAATTAACTCATTAAATGTTCGGGTAATGAATTTAAGTTTAATAAATTTTATTTTATTAAAAGAAAACTTAACGTATTGATGGAGGGTTTGCATTGAATGGAGGGATAAGGTGGTTGTCATTGAATGGAGAGGCAGTGAATGGAAGGGGGGATATGAGGGGGAAAAGATATTCGAGATGAGACTTTTGATTTTGGGGGGGCAGGGAGAATTTGGGGAGATCAGGGGATTGTATTGGAGCATTTTTCTAGGGGAGGGATTGGAAAACTGTCTTTTCTGGTTTTAGGCTTGAGGAATTTGTTGGAATGTTACAGGGGAGCATCGGTTGCTAGGATTTTTGGGCTTGGGGGCCAGGAATCCTTATGGAATCCTGGAGCTAGGGAGCTGGATAGGCTCTGTTCCTAGCTGGCTGGGAGGAAAGATTCAATTTTGGGCAGAGTTTGGTAGAGAAACTTGGTCAGAGCAGGAAGGATAGATGGAGTTGGGGAAACAACATCACTGAGAGGTATTTATGTCATTATCGTTAAGATGGTTCACTATTTTACTAAGATGTGTATATATATATATATATATATATATATATATATATATATATATATATGATTTTTATATCATGTTGCTCATTTATAATCTGTTGAACCATGAACTGTTAGTTTGTTATCTTGTTGAATATAAAACCATAAAGAATTTATAAATATCAATTTTATGTATTAATTAATTAATTTTAGGTTCTGTTAGAGAGGACACTACACCGTTCCTTTGAAATTCCCATAGAAATGAAATATTTTATTCTAGCTGCTATGATCTTAGTAATAATCTTATAAACCAAATTACCGAGTGCAATTGGTCTAAACCCCCCAAATGAATCAGGTTTATCACTCTTAGGGATAAGTGCTACAAAGGTAGCATTTAACACCCCTGAAACCCTACCCTTCCTCCTAGTTTCTTCCACCATACCTAAGATGCCTTCGCCCAAAAGATAAAAAAAAAAACCCAGAAAGAACTCCACCATCCAACCATCCAGACCTAGAATTTTTGAAACCTTAAATCCTTTTAGGGTAGTTAAAATTTTTGCAAGTGTAATAGGCTCAACCACTTTTAACCCTTCTTCCATAGAGAAAATCCTCAGATAGTTTTTTAATATTGCAAGTTGATCAGTAATTACAAGATTATCTTGTGCCTTAAAACTTTCTGAAAGTATGTAACAACTTCCTTTTGTATATTTGTAGTCTTGTTAATGACAGTTCCATCCTCTTTTGTAATATCCCAGATAGTATTGTTCTGCTTTCTAGAATTGGTGAAAGCATGAAAAAACTTTGCGTTCTTATCTCCTATTGCCAGCCATCTCACCCTATTTGTTTGCCTCCAGGTCTCCTCCTCCTGCTTTAGTAAATATAATTTTCTTTTTTCTTTGTCTTCCATCATGGCCTTTAAATCATCTAGTAAACATCCACAGGGAAATCTGAATAAAATTCCTCCATGTCCAATTCTATTTGAAACAATTATGCCTTTGTTTCTGCCTTTTTCCTCCTTTTCCATTGTGACACTATGGTCTTTAGTAATTTTTGTTTAGTCACCAAATAATCCATAGGGTTTAGAGATTCTTCTCCCAAGAGATCATTCCACTTTTTTTTTACCAATTCAACAAACTCTAGATCCTCGATCCAAACAGAGTTGAATTTGAATGGATAGTTGGCAATTCATGTATCTTGTTCCATGTGTAGGATCACTAGCATGTGGTCTGAGATCTTGTAATTACACACCCAAGACCTATATATTAGCCCAACAGTAACCAACCTCTCATCTAGCAGAAACCTATCTAGTCTCTTGGTAATGTACTCCTTACCACATCTACCATTTCTCCAGGTAGGAAGTAATTTAGTTAGCACCACATCAACTAGAACCCCCTCTTGTATCATCCAACTGAAATAAATTTGAAGGGGATCCGCTCTGGCACAATCACCCCAGACATCCCTACTTGAGGTGGTGAAGTTTAAATCACCACCTAAAATAAGGTTAGGTTCATTAAATAATCCATCATTCTTTAATGTCCCCCCAAAACCCTCTCTATTGGTGTAAGGCCCATAACAATTCAACAACTTCAAACCATTAATGAAAGTAACATCTTTAACTGACCCTTCTAGCAATATGCCTGTAGGGGTCAAGACAACAGAAATATCAGCTACATGAGGTTTCCAAGATGATAATAAACCTCCTAACAAACCATTTGAGTCCACCACGCACATATACCAATTTGGTAATAGTTTAACAAATAACTCCCTTGCATTTGTCTTGCTCACCATAGTTTCTTGTATAAATAGAATATCAGGTTTAATCTTCTCTAGGAAACGATTGAGGGCTAGTTTCTTTGTAAATTAGACTACTTAATCAAAACAGTAAACAACGAACTAATTGACCTGGAAACGCTCCAAGTCTTCCCTGTGCATGACAACTTCTAAGCTGATCGGAGGAGGAAACTCGCACCGAATTGGTTCAATAGCTTCTCGTAAACGATAGGTTGTGCTACTCCTTGAATTGTTTTACAGGACAAACAAGACATAAAAGAAAATCATAACAATCTTCTGATGATAAATCTCTGTAATAAGGGAAACCTATTATGCAGAAAACTTATATGTAACAATTCAATTTATGAAGAAKACAAAGCTATCATTCACAAACTGAATTAACAATTGTTATGTCTTTCATTTATCTGGAAGCAACAACATATGAATAACAGTAATTAAAATTATATCATTTGCATTTGATTTAGATAGCTAAAGTAATCATAAACCATAAACAAAGTGATATACAAAACTCGAAACAAAATGTTGATATATTGAGAAGCTAAAGCTATGACAAAACATCAATTTTGCTCCAGTTTGTATCAGAATTACATATCCTTGTTCTCCCACAAATGAGGATTCTAATTATTACAAAAATCATAAGTATATATAGGTTTCTCCACAGGGTAAAACATCCCTGTGGATAATTATCAAACAGTTTTACATAATCAGGAAAAGATCTCAAAATCTCCTAAACTAAGTAACTAAAAATGCAAGTGAAATCCTTGAGATATCCTCCAACTGCATATAAACTCAATTTAAATTCAAATTTACATACAATAGAACACAAAGATCAAATTAGAAAGATATTTGAGTGAAAAAATACAAAAAAAATGATCCTACAGACTTAGCTACAGAATCATCTGATTCTGTAGCTAGTCTAAAATAGCATATAGAATCAGATAACAATCAAATAAAATCTTAAAAGAAATCAAATCCAATTTAATTTTCTTTTCATCATCAAAACGAATTACTAATAATTCAAGTGAAATTACCTTTTAAATTAAACAATATCAAAATAAATGCAATCAAAACAGAGTACAAAATGCTCTGTTTTCAGTTACCATAAAACATGGTCAAACTTTGGCAGGCCTGTTTGTATCAAACGAAATTAAGAAGTGAATCAAGTGATATGAGATACGATGTAATCATAATCAACTAAACCATAATTGAACATAATCGTATACAAGATATGATATGCCACAACATAACGAAAATTGATATTAATTGAACACAACATATATGTTACAGCTGTAGCAATATACATAGATTTCATGTTGTTTCAATCCATAGTAAAGATAGGCAGGCTGTAGATTATGCATAATATTCATTCTATTGTAATCAAATATGGGAAGGCTATTACGATATACTCAAAACGAAACAAGCGTAACAGTATTGACCAAAAATCACCATCGATTTTAAATGCTGGTTGTAAGACAGTCAAGGTCGAACAGCATTGATAACCATAAGCTAGACAGTAATCAAATAAAATCGGGTCTGGGTTAATTATAGACAAATTCATCATCCTGAGTACGATCATTTTGTTTTTCAAATCTATTCGTAACTAAAAATACATTGTCATTCTAATTCAAAATAGAACAGGGTCGATTGAGTCAACGGACCGCAGGGAATTGACTGGCTGGGAGTTGTATGACAGTTACGATTTGTATCACTTCACGATTTGGCAAATAAAAAACTAAACCATTTTTTTTTAAAACATGATCCAAATTCTATCCAGGCTGATCAAAGTCATATAAACTTGCAACAGACAACCATCGTATATGTGCATCATAACCAATTCAGATCGCAGCATAGATTGCGCTTCAAAATTTGAAATGCAAAACGATTTGCCTAAAATAGATGCAACAGAGCATTTAATCGAAACTAATTTAAAACAATCAAATCCATATTATGATTAATAGAATCAAAACCAAATCCAATAACAAAATTCGATTTACCAAAACAAGTTATATACAACAATGCATGTTTATGTGACAGAGCGGGTCAATCGTGTACACAGAGTTTATGAATGTGCCATATAAATGGGTGAAAGTTATACCAGCGAGGTTGCTAGGGCTATGTTAATTTCGAAATGACAATTTCCGTGGCTGACTCGACATTCTTGAACAGAATTGAACCAGTTGTTCGTTGCTTCTTGTCAGTGGGTTGCACCTTCGCATCGTGACCAGTGAGTTTTTCCACTTGGTCTTCCAAAGCATGGATTCTGGATTGCAACATCGACACATCTAGGTAGTACCTCTCCAACCATAAACCACACTGCTCGCATGGTGATACAGCTGGTCGAGCAGAAGAGGGTTTCGATGAGTCTCCGAGGGTTCCACGAGGTAGTTCAATGCCAGGAAAATTAGGATCATCCCGCAGATAAGGTGGTAAATTCTTGACAAAGTCATAAGCAGGTTTGTCACACAATCCTTCTGAGTAAGGATACTCGTTTGCGAGAAAACGTTCAATCTCTGAATCAGAATCTTCACTGACCACGATAAGCTCAGAATTGGCAGGGGTTCTAGGTTTATTTCTCGCCATGCGAGAAATCAATCGAGAGTTTTTCTTACCTTTAGAATTAGCACCAGTTTTAGCTTTAGGCTCTTTGACTGTGGGTTTAGCAATTTTGACCTGTTTGGTCACAGACATGGGCAAGTTCGTAGGTGGGTCGGGTAGAGGTTTGGGTAGCAAAACATTGTAAGGCACAGGGGGGATAGGTTTTTTTTCGCTCACCACAAGTTTATCAACCTGTGGTGGTCTTGAGTCTTCAAAGCCATTACGACTGAGAAAATCACCCCAACAGTCATGACGTAACCCCAACTCATAAACGATAATCATTTTAATCAACCCCAAATGGAAGAGACTAGTATCGGCCTGGCTGCATTTATACCTTTTAGCCATCTTAAACAGACTTCTATGCAGATAGTGAGGCATATTGAGGTCGTAGCCTATAAAAACCATCAATAGACGAAGGTGAAACAAGAAAACGAACCCATACCTGCCCTCGCAAGTAATGAATTGCTTGATTATAATTAGCAGGTCATGCCAGCATGGTTTTAACATTTTCGTAGGCAAACCTTTGTCGCAGGAGTTCACCATTCGGGATTGAAAGATCAATGTCCATGGGACATCTTCCACCTTGCAACTCTTCGACCACTTCTGTCCCATAGCAGGCAGACTGGTTGTCGAGCTAAGAAATTGCTCATTAATCTCTAACTGCACATCCCCAATTTTGGCTCGGCAGCCATCGAATGATAACGCAAATTGTCGAGCCACGATAGGGTTATAACCATCGAATTTTCTTATAAACGGGATCCATCCACATTTCTTCAGGTCGCTATGAGCGCTATCAAACATGAGCAGTGCTTGGAAACCATTAGGCTCGGCCCTTACGACAGGAGACATGGCCTCTGTCCATAGTAGGGTTTGAATAGAACAAAACAATACACAGGGACGAAAATGGTTACGGCTAACAACTGCACAGCTCAAAGAGGAAAGGATTAATTGTATGCGTGTGAAGGTGGTGGGATTACCACCACCATGCAGGATAATAATGACACAGTACAGTGTTGTTCCATCCACATAATGTCGTTTAAACCATATGAATCGGCCAACTGAATAATTTAGGCGGTGGATGTATCAACTCGCCATACCATATATTATATCAATACGCCATTGCATAACTTAAAACCATTAAAGAAAAACCCAACGTTAACCAACGCACCATTGTATTAATCATGAAATCAAAACAAACATTTAACCAATGTTTATCCAATCGTGCCATCATAACTTCAAACCTTTGCCTTTCAACCTGAAATCGAAACTCATACATTGATCATGCGCTCATAGCATAATATATAATCAATGTTTTATAAAACATTATGACAAATGGTTTTATAAAATCGATAAGTCAAGAGCTCAAAACAATAAGGATCATATCACATAAAACCAACATCAATCATGACCCTTATAGAATCAAATGTAACCAATAAATTATCATGCTCAATGGCTTATTAATCAAGTAAATCCAAATGTGCAATCAAAGTAAGAGTTGGCCAAGGGACATAGTTCGAAAGAACCTGTGCAGTCATGTGATAAGACAATGGTAAAGTGCCCTTCAGAAAATTAATAAAAGACTACGACAGTCCACACAATGATGGATGAGTTTTCACACTGTCAGTTGTGAAAACTGAATCGAAACCAAATTGTAATTGTCGCAAAAAATGAAACAAATGTCTAGTTGCAAAATGCGACGATGACTTGTCGTTTAGAAGACAATAGGTGTAGGCATCTTTTTAGGGTAATAAAAAAAAATTGAATTGGCTGCCAACAATGGCGACCCACTGGGAGAAGTAGTTATCTCTGTCAAAAGGAATGAATTCAGATCAGGACAGCAAAGAAAAATTCATCTTAAAACAACAACCAGAAAATCGTACTAACATCATCATCAACTATCTTTTCCAGCGATGTTTCAAAAGATGCAAACCAAAAACAGTCTTTAAAATCAACAAGTCATGATTTTTATGATAAAATCTTCAATACTGTTGGCATGGCCACTGCTGCCAGCAAACGTCCATAGCCTCGACAGGGTTGCCATTTAACCCACTCGGATGTATTTATCCTGTCAAGAAGTTCTAGATTAGAATAAAGGACTTTTTCAAAGAGGTTTCTTATAATTTTACAGATTTTCATTTAGCCGACATTCTTCGCTGCCAGCGGGCCTGTTCAGTACCCCGACGAAGTTGTCTTGGCGCCATGTTTGCATTTACCCGCTGCTAGAAGACCTGTTCAGTATCCCGACGGGTTTACAAAGACTTCCCACAACTCTTATTAATATTTTTATTTTGTTTTTCTTTTATAGATAGCTGAGCAGGGTGCGCTAAAAAATCTTGATCTTTTCTCATATTTTTCAGACCTCGTCAGAATTTTTTAGATACTGTCCTTTATTCAGCTCCAGAAATGTTTTATTTCTAAAACAACTTACTTTGACAGGGAGATATCCTTTTGAGTCATTCCTTTATCATGACAAACTTCACTCAGAGATTGAAATTAGTAAACTTCTTTCAAACAACATTTTCCAATATCATTTTCAGAAATATATATCACTGATGTTTGTACAATCTTTCAGAAGTTATTTCAGTGAAGAAATTTCCTTATAGTCTTTGTCTGAATGGATCAATGCATAGGCATGAATATGTTTCAAAACACACAGGAACACACCAGACTAATCAATCAAATCAAAATCAAAAGAAAACAAAGGCAAAAAATAAAAACAAAAGAAAATATTTACATAATATACAAGGATAAAAATTAGGCAAAGTATCTTTTCAGGGCCTGGCCATTCACCGGATAGGTGTCAGGATGTCCTTCAAGATTCTGCAAACGAAAGGAACTAGGACCCAAATTTTCAGCAATCAAAAATGGCCCAAGCCACAAATTTTGAAATTTAGTGTGTTCACCCTTCCCTTCGTGTGGTTTGTCCCACTTTAAGACGAGCTCGCCTACTTCAAAATTTCTATTAGAAGCAGAATTAGAATCGAACCATCTTTTAATCAGTTGTTGATGTTGATCTAGTTTACGCTTGGCTTGGGTTCTTACTTCTTCTAACTTCATCAAAGCATTAAGACGACTTTCTAAAGGGGGACATTCTTCTTCATGGACCTTTTGTGACAATTGGAGCGAAGGAAGAAGAACATGAGGAGGAAAAATGGCTTCTCTGCCATAAACGAGGAAAAAGGGGGAATTACCTATAGTGGCTTTGGGTGTTACTCTATCATCCCACAGTGCATTAAGCAGAGCGTTGTGCCAGTTCTTGTGATTTTCAGCCACGGTTCTCTTGATAATCTTGATCAAGTTCTTGTTTGTTGATTCTGCCAAGCCATTACCTTGGGGGTAGTAACTAGAAGAATACTTAAGCTTTATTCTTTTCTCTAAGGTGAACTCACTCATATCAAGAGAGGAAAAGTATGAAGCATTATCAAAGACTAGGCAATCAGGGATACCAAAACAGGTGATGATATTCAAGTTTAAAAACGCGATCACCTGACTTGTGTTAACAGTTCTTAGCGCAGCGGCTTCAGACCATCGAGTAAAGTAATCAGTGGCTGTCACAATATACTTGTGTTGTTGTGAGGATGGAGGGTTAATAGGACCAATGATATCAAGGCCCCATTGTTGGAAAGGAGAATCGACTGTAACGGGCTGCAAAGGGAAGGCTGGTTTTTGCAATCGCCCTGACGCTTTATGACAAATGATACATTTACGGCACAAGGCGTGGGCATCTCTAAAAAGCGTTTTCCAGTAATAACCAGCTCTTAAGACTTTATGAGCAGTGGTATCGCCACCGAAGTGACCACCAGCTTCTCCTGCATGCAACTCAAGCAAGAGTCTTTCTGCTTCGTCTTTTTCAAGACAACGCATCAGTACGCCGTCAAAATTTTGATGAAACAGTGTACCGTTAATTAGATGAAAGGAGGCGGACTTTAGTCTCAAAGCTCTTCTCTTGGCGGGGTCAAGGTGACAGGGTGTTGATCCATGTTGAAGACAAAATCTAATATCGTCGTACCAAGGACTTACGAGGTTTTGTGTGCAACAAATCAAACTCTGATCGCATTGTTCTAGGTCTGACGTATCACTAACTTCTTGTTGTTCAGTTTCTGAATCAACTACCAATTTACACAACCCTTGGCCTCTCACAATCTGAGCTGGAGTGATTTCTAAGTCATACT
>ML776572.1:809339-1083657 GCA_009831015.1 Picea engelmannii
TTTTCATAATCAAAATGAATTACTAATAATTCAAGTGAAATTACCTTTTAAATTAATCAATATCAAAATAAATGCAATCAAAACAGAGTACATAATGCTCTGTTTTCAGTTACCATAAAACATGGTCAAACTTTGACAGGCTTGTTTGTATCAAACGAAATTAAGTAGTGAATCAAGTGATATGAGATACGATGTAATCATAATCAACTCAACCATAATCGAACAGAATCGTATACAATATATGATATGCCACAACATAACTAAATTCGATATTAATTGAACACAACATATATGTTACAGTTGTAGCAATATACATAGATTTCATGTCATTTCAATCCATAGTAAAGATAGGCAGGCTGTAGATTATGCATAAGATTCATTCTGTTGTAATCAAATATGGGAAGGCTGTTACGATATACTCAAAACGAAACAAGCGTAACAATATTGACCAAAAATCACCATCGATTTTAATTGCTGGGTGTAACACAGTCAAGGTCGAACAACATTGATAACCATAAGCTAGACAGTAATCAAATAAAATCGGGTCTGGGTTAATTATAGACAAATTCATCATCCTGAGTATGATCGTTTTGTTTTGCAAATCTATTCGTAACTGAAAATACATTGTCATTCTAATTCAAAATAGAACAGGGTCGATTGAGTCAACGGACCACAGGGAATTGACTGGCTGGGAGTTGCATGACAGCTACGATTTGTATCACTTCATGATTTGGAAAATATAAAACAAAACCCTTTTTTTTTTAAACATGATCCAAATTGTATCCGGGCTGATCAAAGTCATATAAAATTGCAACAGACAACCATCGTATATGTGCATCATAACCAATTCAGATCGCAGCATAGATCGCGCTTCAAAATTTGAAATGCAAAATAGTTTTCCTATAATAGATGCAACAGAGCATTTAATCGCAACTAATTTAAAACAATCAAATCCATATTATGATTAATAGAATCAAAACCAAATCCAATAACAAAATTCGATTTACCAAAACAAGTTATATACAACAATGCTTGTTTATGTGACAGAGCAGGTCAATCGTGTACACAGAGTTTATGAATGTGCCATATAAATGGGTGAAAGTTATACCAGCGAGGTTGTTGAGGCTATGTTAATTTCGAATTGACAATTGTCGTGGCTGACTCGACATTCTTGAACAGAATTGAACTAGTTGTCCGTTGCTTCTTGTCAGTGGGTTGCACATTCGCATCGTGACCGGTGAGTTTTGCCACTTGGTCTTCCAAAGCATGGATTCTGGATTGCAACATTGGCACATCTAGGTAGTACCTCTCCAACCATAAACCACACTGCTCGCATGGTGATACAACTGGTCGAGCAGAAGAGGGTTTCGATGAGTCTCCGAGGGTTCCACGAGGTAGTTCAATGCCAGGAAAATTAGGATCATCACGCAGACAAGGTGGTAAATTCTTGACAAAGTCATAAGGAGGTTTGTCACACAAGCCTTCTGAGTAAGGATACTCGTTTGCGAGAAAACGTTCAATCTCTGAATCAGAATCTTCACTGAACACGATAGGCTCAGAATTGGCAGGGTTTATAGGTTTATTTCTCGCCATGCGAGAAATCAATCGAGCATTTTTCTTACCTTTAGAATTAGCACCAGTTTTATCTTTAGGCTCTTTGATTGTGGGTTTAGAAATTTCGACCTGTTTGGTCACAGACATGGGCAAGTTCGTAGGTGGGTCGGGTAGAGGTTTGGGTAGCAAAACACTGTAAGGCACAGGGGGGATAGGTTTGTTTTCGCTCACCACAAGTTTATCAACCTGTGGTGGTCTTGAGACTTCAAATCCATTACGACTGAGAAAATCACCCCAACAGTCATGACGTAACCCCAACTCATAAACTATAATCATTTTAATCAACCACAAATGGAAGAGACTGGTATCGGCCTGGCTGGGTTTATACCTTTTAGCCATCTTAAACAGACTTCTATGCATATAGTTAGTCATATTGAGGTCGTAGCCTATAAAAACCATTAATAGATGAAGGTGAAAGAAGAAAACGAACCCGTACCTGCCCTCGCAAGTAATGAATTGCTTGATTATCATTAGCAGGTCATGCCAGCGTGGTTTTAACATTTTCGCAGGCAAACCTTTGTTGCAGGAGCTCACCATTCGGGATTGGAAGAGCAATGTCCACGGGACATCTTCCACCTTGCAACTCTTCGACCACTTCTGTCCAGTAGCAGACAGACTGGTTGCTGAGCTAAGAAATTGCTCATTAATCTCTAACTACACATCCCCAATTTTGGCTCGGCAACCATCGAATGATAACGCAAATTGTCGAGCCACGATAGGGTTATAACCATCGAATTTTCTTATAAACGGGAGCCATCCACATTTCTCCAGGTCGCTATGAGTGCTATCAAACATGAGCAGTTCTTGAAAACTGTTAGGCTCGGCCCTTACGACAGGAGCCATGGCCTCTGTTCATAGTAGGGTTTGAATAGAACAAAAAAATACACAGGGACGAAAATGGTTACGGCTAACAGCTGCACAACTCAAAGAGGAAAGGATTAATTGTATGCGTGCGAAGGTGGTGGGATTACCACCGCCATGCAGGATAATAATGACGCAGTAAAGTGCTGTTCCATCCACATAATGTCGTTTAAACCATATGAATCAGCCAACCGAATAATTTAGGCGGTGGACAATGTATCAACTCGCCATACCATATATTATATCGATACGCCATTGCATAACTTAAAACCATTAAAGAAAAACACAACGTTAACCAACGCACCATTGTATTAATCATGAAATCAAAACAAACGTTTAACCAATGTTTATCCAATCGTGCCATCATAACTTCAAACCTTTGCCTTTCAACCTGAAATCAAAACTCATACATTGATCATGCGCTCATAGCATAATATATAATCAATGTTTTAGAAAACATTATGACAAATGGTTTTATAAAATCGATAAGTCAAGAGATCAAAACAATAAGGATCATATCACATAAAACCAACATCAATCATGACCCTTATAGAATCAAATGTAACCAAGAAATTAGCATGCTCAATGGCTTATTAATCAAGTAAATCCAAATGCGCAATCAAAGTAAGAGTTGGCCAAGGGACATAGTTCGAAAGAACCTGTGCATTCATGTGATAAGACAATGGTAAAGTGCCCTTCAGAAAATTAATAAAAGACTACGACAGTCCACACAACGATGGATGAGTTTTCACATTGTCAGTTGTGAAAACTGAATTGAAACCAAATTGTAATTGTCGCAAAAAATGAAACAAATGTCTAGTTGCAAAATGCGACGATGACTTGTCGTTTAGAAGACAATAGGTGTAGGCAGCTTTTTAGGGTAATAAAAAAAATTGAATTGGCTGCCAACAGTACATTCTTTACACTCTATAGTTAATTACAAAAACTCATAAGACAAAATCACAATTTGTATAGTCATACAGTGCAGTTCGTATGGTTTATTAATTGATTGTGCAATGCGTATTTGGTGAAATAGGATGTACAATTGAAATCAATCAACCAATTCGTTCAAAAATTTAGAAAAATCAAGGGGTATAGCAACAAATTGACTTAGTCAAAATTGAGCCAAAAAACATTCATCCCATAACCAGAGAAAAAATATTCATCCCATAACTAGAGAAATGGATGAAATTAACTCAAGAATTGAGAAACTAGAGAGATATTCTAAACAAAATTACAAAAAACTTGAAGAAAAAATTGATAAAAACTAGAAATAGTTAAGAAAATAAATTCATAAAAAAAATGAATATCTTAAACATGAGTTAATGCACAGTCTCAAAGATGAGATCACTACAGATATAAAAAAATATAATGAATCAAAAGTATGGATAAGATGAGAACATATATGACATAAGAAATCAACAAAAAAAATACAAGACCAAATGGTTTCGGGTTAGATAGAATTGAGAAATACCTAAGAGACAAGGAATCCTTGGCCCACACAAACCCACATAATACAACTCTTCAACAACCCATCTCTTCAAGCACCTCTACCAATCCTCCCAAACCTAACTATGACTACAACATGAAAATGATCATGTTTCCTAATGTCTTACCAATTGTTAATATCAACCAACCATCACTCTATTCAACTTAATCAATGTTTAGATACCTAATGAGATTGAAACTAGAGTTACCCAAATTTGAGGGAGATGAAAACAAGAGTGTGACTTGGATCAGTAAGGTAGAAAAATACTTTGAAATACATAACATTCACTTCGATGAGGGGAAAATAAAGTATGCTTCTATACATCTTGAAGGTCATGGATATAATTGGTATGTGAGGTAATCCGCTATAGTTGGGCCAAGTTCAAAGATGACTTATTTAAGAGGTTTCAAGGTATAACATAGAAGGAATTATTTTCAAAATTCACCAAAATAAACAAAAATGTGATGTAGATGAGTACAATCATGAATGGTAAGCATTTGCAACATGAGTGTCTGAATTATCAGAGGATCAATTGCATCATACTTGTATGTATGGATTAAAACCTTACATAACAGAGGAATTACAAATTCATAATATCACAACCATGGATAAGGTTCAACATAAGGAAAAAATCGTTAAAAATAATTTTAAAAGGTCATCTCAAAAAACAAAAAGACTAGGTTTATTCAAGGTGGAAGCCAACCCAAAGCACATATTTTGGAAATTCAAGGTTTCTTTCATTTCATTTTAAAGAACAGGAAAAGTATAGTTTGGAATACCAATGAAAAAAGGAGGTAACTTCAAATATTGTGGATTCAAGTGGTCATCAGGGCACAAATGCAATAATCAAAAGTCATACAAATATGAAGATTAAAGTGAATCGGGCATTTCCATAAGAAGCTCTGGTGATGAGGAATAAAGGAAGGAAACCAATTGTCCTAAATGTGGTAACAATTGGTTTCCAAGCCATAGATGTGCATATAATCACCTATATCATTAAAAAATTATAAATGGGAAGGAAATAGAGGTTCTTACTGAGGAATCCATGTTAGGTTCTAACAAAGATAAAAAAATTAGCAAATGTGTCATTAGCATCAACCACATGCATTAGGAAAAATAGTAAGGAAGATGAATCAAGGGGCTTTAAAAAGGTTATAGTCAAAGAATAATAAGTACAACCACATATAACACATTGTAACCCACCTCATCTAAGGAATAGTGGTACCATCCATAATCGTTAAGATGGAAAACCCATGATATTTATTGCCGAAATTACAGGAAAAATGGAGCAAAAACCCTAAAATTCAAGGGAAGCATTAAGGGTAAAAATATCACAATCTTAGTAGACTCATAAAGTACAATCAACTTTGTGAATATTAATCTCACAAGACGATTAAATATTTGTGTATACCCTATAAGGAATCATGTGGTTATAATATCTAGTTGTCAACAAATCAAAGGATTGGGATGATGCCATAAGGTTTATGTACATATACAAAATCTAGAACTACAATCTACATATTAGTGGAATGGACATGGTTTTAGGACTGAGAATTGTTGATGTAATTGGGTACCTATGCCAGAAACCTACAAGAACAATTTATGGAATTCAAATGGCAAGGGAAAAACTACAAAACTATATGCAGAAGAAGGCTTATACCATCCATTAAAAAAACTCACAAGTATTTAAAAACAAATTTGGAATCAAGAGACCTCTCCACAATGGAATAAAAATTCATCCGATATCACTTAGAGGACAAAACATTCTTTAAAAAGAAAAACAATGATATATTGATATATCCTAAGCTATTAATTAATTAATTAATTAATTAATTAAGATAATAAATAATTAAATTAAAATACAATAAAAGATAAAATAATAATAATAAAGTCATTACTAAAACATGATGATGTTCTTTAAGAGGAATCTTAGGCTACATTTATAGTGTAGGACCTCTCAATGAAACATCATCATTCATTCACTCACTTTTTGTCTATTAAATATTATTTTATTCCTCTCAGATCATTGAGAAACATTTAGTGAGATTATACACTTTAAAATCACATGAATGTTGGATAGGAATTTTTGAAAAGTTTTGGGATCTGAGCCAGAAGAATTCAAAGAATAAAAGGAAGTTGGAAGAGGGACCAGAGCACATGACAAGAGCATACTTTAAGGAGTCAAAGCATGCGACAAAAGGATGCATGACGGAGCAACGTGCAAAATATGGAAAACGGTTATAGACCATTAAGACTTTGGGGACATTTTTTCCACTTTGTAACGGGCTTAGCCCTATTTTTTATGTATAAATATGTAATAGATTTTTGGGTAGAAAAAGTAGGTAGAGGAAGAGAGAATTTTGGGAGAGTTTGACATATGAGAAGATTTGAATTCTAGGTAGATATGACCGAGGACTTAATCTCGCACTGCAATAGAATGGCTAGGCAAGTTTGGGTAATGTTACTATTGCATATTTTTTTAGCGTAGTGTGCAGTTGTAAGAGAACTATCAATTAATAATATAAGAATCCAGTCGTTTTGTATGTAGGCCAAGTTGGGTGAACCACGTTAAACCGTGTATTGTGATATATTGTCTTTGCACTTTATGATGTTTAATGTTATTGTGGGAATGTATTGTTTACTTATGATGTTATAATGTTGTGCACAAAAGTATTTAGTAACTGAATGAATGTTTAATGAGAGAATGTGGCACACAAAATAGGTTGAATGTTAAGTAATTGTTAAGTAATGAGAACTGTGCACATGAGAAAATGGTAGTAAGAACATGTTGAATGCCTATCTTCCCCTCATCATTGTAGAACCTTGGTTCCTGCAACCCCTCTAGATGCCTCGGGTGAGACTTCACGTTCTCTGCAGTTGATGCCAAAAGGGACAATTCCTAAGGGTTTTGTTGGTATATAGATCATTAACCTCAGGTCTACCCACTGTGCTTCCAACAAATGGTTATGTTTCCAGGACCAAAAACTGTAATTGAGGGGAATGTTTTGAAGGCCGAATAAGGAAGAAATTGAAGAAGGGATAATGAGGAAGTAATGATACTTTGATAGAAAATAGAATAAAATCCTCAACTGAGTGATGAACAATGGATACAAAGGTATGTATTCACAGATCTCCATGAAATATTCTTTGGTGAATTCCTGGTAATTTTGACTGAATGGTTAGCAAGGCTAGTAGAGAACATTGGGAGATATAGAACTAAATCTTTGAGAAAATAGACTATTGAATTGATTAGAAAACTAAATATAGTAATTTATCGAGTCTCTTGCACTGTTGATTTATGGTTAAATAGTATATTGCGGGGTTATATTACAGATTTTGCAGTAAATTGTACCCAGTCTTATAGTGTCACAAAGAGGGACTTTTTCAAGGGTCCACCTAGAATATATTTGAGCGCATTATCTTTGTGGATAAAAATGTTACTATGTGATAAGAATGTCACGAAGATGGAGTCTAACAGTTAGTCACATTCACACATGTAGGGGGGATAGGGGATGACCAACAGAAGTTCTAAGAGTGGGAAAATGAGTAAAGATCAGATGGGTTGAGGATGTCGAGAGAAGAGTATATTGATTCTGATGTAGAGATTAGAGTATTTCACTATGGGAAAAGGTTTATATATAGTAAGAAGGATACCATGGTTGGGAAAGGAGAGAAACATGGAGAAATCGAGGAAAGTGACCCATGTGTAGTACTTCATATAACACCATACGAAGAAAGGAAAAGGAAATAAAGGTATCCTCTATATTGTCCAATAGAAGAAGGAAGTCCATCTCAGATTATAATATGCATTGAACCCATGACCCTATGTGTGTCACTAAGAATTGAAGCAGGAACCGAGACTTGTTTAAGACAAATTTTAGTGATTAGAGGAAGTCAGAGAAATAGTCAGAATAGTGGAAGTAGCGCAGCAAACCAAAGTCATTCAGATTCATCAAGGATAAGTATAACACCTAGAATGATGGCAAGGATAGATCATATGTTGATAATTCTTGAGTCTCAGGGAATGAGGTTGGAGGAACCTGAGCAAAACTTGTTTGTATGTGACACAATATGGACTGGGAAGAATGTCCAGTATGAGGCAACACAGATCACGCAGTTGTCCACGATGTTTAGAGGTCATGAACTCATGTGGTATATGAAGTTTCATATGACTACACCAGTAGGAAAGTCAAGAACTTTGGAAAATATTGGACAAGCATTGTTGAAGGAATTTCGAAAGCCAAAATATGAGTCTCAATATATCACAGAACTGAAAGAGATTAATCAAGTACAAAATGAAATAGTGTGGGATTATGACCAAAGATTTGAAGATGTGACGGGTAGATTGACCTTTTAGATCTCTAATGAGTCGCATCGAGAATGCTTTATTGCAGGTCTATTGCCACACATTCATTGTTTGTTAAGACAACAGAAGGTCACATTGCAACCAAAATCATTGGAGATAATGATGAAATTGGAAGCATCTCCTATAGGATATGGCACAATTATGGCACAAGTACAGTCACAGTTGGCTTTGTTGAGAATTAAACTATTAGAGATAACAAAGGAAAAGGAAAAGCATGAGCATGTTTGGCCATCGGAAGGAAGAATTTCCAACATTCACGTGGTATATGTCTATGGGAGCACCAAAACCACTGGATGGAGGATTGGGGTATTGCAATATATGTAATACATGGGGACATCATCCGACTGATTTTCCCTTATTGCAGAAGTATCAAATTCCACCAAGAAATTTATTCTGTGATTTTTGCAAATCCATAGGACACGATGAAAAATATTCTCACACATTTTATTTAATGAGAGAGTGCACCTTATACGGGTACATAATCCAAGAAGAAAATGACACAACATAAGGAGGAGTTCCACAGTACAACACTCTGGGAGGATTTAATCAAGGTGGACGTGGAATATTTGCAGAGGTAGAGGATGTGGAGGATTTGGTCAAGGAGGAAGAGGACCGATAATTTGTTATAACTGTTGTTGATACTAAGAGGGGGGTGAATCAGTATTAGGTAAAATTTAAAACCTTTTTCAAATTATACTTAAACCATTCAATTATATCCAAACAAAAATGAACAATATTACAAGAGTTACACCAATACACCACAATACACCATGCACAATATATGAGAAATAATCAATAGTTATTGTTCAAGGGAAGTAATGACTTCCAAAGGTAGTTGCAGCTTCCAAATATAAAGGGAGGGATAAACCTCCAAGAGGAATATACAATATTCCAATATGAATAGAGGGTTTACCTCTCCATCCTTTCCCCGTCCTTCCACTCAAGAATATATGAGAGATAATAAAACTTTACATTAAATCATCACCATCAACCAACCATCACATAGAACCTGATAATGCTTCCTGAGACTTCTTCAAATTATGCAATTATTCAATTCTTGGAATACTATGATCCTATATATAATATTACTCAATGTATTCTCTGAAACGCTTCCAAATTTTACTCCTTGAATCCTCCCCAAAAAGAATTTATAGAGAGAATGGTAGACCTTATTCAATTATGGTTTATTCAGGAGAGAACACTTGTACATAATGCCCCGTGCTCAAAATTTAACATAAAATTTTGAAAATCTCACACAAGAAACTACATCCCGTACTCTTTCCAATGAAATTTGTTTCACTTCATTTGGATTCTCTATGAATAAGTTATGACCTTTTTACCCGGAACACCTGTTTATGACTAGCTTCAGGACTAGTAAAAAACCATATCTTCCACAGAGTGTATCTCCAAACTCATAGTGAATTAAGAGCTGAAATTTTTACCACAGCTACCTAGATATGTATTCTCAATACCATATCAATTTCACCATATGAATCGTTCTATAAAAGAAGTTATAGTGAAAATGGTAAGATGACCTGTAAATAACATACCTTGGAACACATCACCAAAAGACTTCATCCTCCCTTGAAATTTGTCCTTCTTTACTTCTGATTTCTTCTGAAATTCGACTTCTGTGTGTAAAATGAATGTATAATGATATGTATTTATACTCTTTATGTCACTTCCTTTTAACATTAGGGATGACCTAACACTTTCTTATTTTCTATTTTTTTTTTAATTATCTCCAGGGCCGACCTGTACTTCCTTCTTCAATTCACTTTTTCATCTTCAAAAATTCATTTCTCCTCAACCATGAGGATCCACATGAAGAGCCACCTAGCAACATAAAGAACATGATGTATACTATCCATCCATGTATGTTTTGTTTTCATGTTCACTGTCCTTCATGTCCAAATACCTTCATCAATTTTGCGTTCCAAAACCAATGACTAGGGTTGACATCAATGACAACAACCGATATTCCAACAATCTACCCCTTTGTCATTGATGGAAACACTCATGCTCCCCATGTCATCATGATCCCAATTTCTCTCCCCCTTTGACATCAATGGAAAAAGGTAGGGCTGCTCCCCCTGAGTTCAATGACATAAGGTGACCTTCTTCTTTGGGGTTGCTCCCCCTGAACATGTGGCACTCAATAATACTTCATCCTTATTTTTGGTCTTTGGGACTTTTTATTCCTTGTAATCCTTTTGTGTGGCTTATGTATTCTCTCTCTTCTTCATGTCTAGGATGTATATGTTGTTCGGTATTCTTGTTGCAGTTGCAACCAATCTTTCTGAGTTATTTTCTCTGATTTTACATTTTTGGGAGTCAAACGTAAGAGTGTATCCTTGATCACATATTTTGCTGACACTGAGGAGATTATGCTTCATATATTCAACCAATACGAATTTTCATTCTTTTACATTTTCACTTCCAGGATTTACAGTTCCTTTTCCAAGTATTTTGGTAGATGAGTCATCTCCAAATAAAACATTTCCACCCTTTTTCTTCAAGCTGACAAATTTGTTTTGATATTCGGTCATATGAGATGAGCACCCACTTTATATGAACCATTCATATTCTTATTTTCATTCTTTAATGACCAATTCTATTCGAGAGTTTTCATTGTGTGGAATTTATTTCCTTTTCCATGTTGTAGTTTTTATACAGACATTTGGCATATGATTATCTCGCTTCATCTCTCTGCAATCTCGTGCTTTGTGACCAATATTATTGCACTTGTAACGTACAATATTTTGATCCATTAATGGGTCAAATGGATTACAATTTCTATTGACAAGTCTACAAAAATTTCCATATCTACTATTTTCACCATTCATGTAGCTTGCGTAGTTATTCCTTTCATTGATTCTACAATTGATTGCCTTGTGTCCAAAATTTCCACAAGGATAACAATGTCCAAGAAAGAAATTTTGATACTTGGGAGTAAGTGATATTCTTTGTGGTGTGGTCCATCTAGGTTCATGATCTATTCTTCTGTAGTTTCCTTCATAATGATTTCTTTCATATCTGATGGGAGAAGATCTTCTTGATGTCTCATTCCTTCTGAATTCTAGTCTTCTATCTTGTTGTTCAACTTGTTCTGGAGTCTTCTATCCTAGTCATGTCTTGTCGTTTTGAGATCTTTGACTGCTAAGGATATCATCTAATTTTTTAGTGTTTTTCTTCAAACTTCTTCAACTTTTCTACTGTCAATAGTAGCTCCCCTTTTGTGTGATCCAATTCTGCTTTCAATTTCTCATAATCTTATAATTTTTCCTTCAAGCTATCAATGGTATTTTCAAGCTTGTAATTTTCTTCTTGACAACTACTCAATTCACCTTTTACTATTATGTTTGTGTTTCTAAGATTGCTATTTTCAGTTTCAACATGCTTCAAGTTTTCAATATTCTCATATTCTTGTTCACTCTCTTCATTGTCTTTGTATCCCCAAAAGGAATCAAGGTTGGTTTCTTCATTTGAATCTTCTTCAGAAATGATTTCTTCTTCTTCAGAATTCTTGTGATCATCATCCTGGGTTTCTTGGGTTATGAAGAGGACTTCTCCTCCATCATTATCTTCTTCATCACTCTGATCTAAGGAGATGTCATCATCCTTGAAGTAGAAGCTCCTTTTATTGTTGAGAGTTCTCTTTTTATAGTAGCAGATTTCAACAATATGTCCTATTCTACCACAGTTAAATCATTTGAGAGGAGACTTACCTTTGTATCTTCCACTTCCCTTCTGGAACCTTCTTACGAAATTTTTTATTTCTTCATCAAGGTCGTTATACTTGTCTTTTGTCTTATTTATGTCTTTAAAGGCCACTTCATTGTTTGGTTGGTCACTTTCTGTACCTATTCTCATTTCATATGCTATAAGAGACCCATGTAATTCATCCATTGTCATTTTGGTCAAGTCCCTAGTTTCTTCAATGGCGGAGATCTTAGCATCATACTTCAAGAGAAGTGATCTCAACACTTTTTGTACAACCAAGGATTCATCGATATCTTCACCTAATCCTCTGATAGCATTAACAACTTCATCAACTATAAGAAAATAGGTTGAAATATCTTCCTTTTCATTCATCTTCAAATTTTCAAATTCTTCTCTATGTCGTTGAAGCTTGACCTTATTAACTTTTGGATCACATTCGTAGATACTCTTGATTTTGTTCCATACCTCTTTAGCAGTGTTGCAGCCCATCACTTTGCTAGAAATGGTTGGTGCCAATGCTCCTAGAATAACATGTCTGGATTTTGAATTACAACTCATAAGCTTCTTCTCATTTGGATCGGTTGGAGCATTATTTGGGATTACATAGCCATTTACTACTGAGTACCAAATGTCTACTCCCAAATATTTTAGGTAAGTTTTCACTCTATCACTCCAGTATGCATAATTTCTTCCATCAAATATTTGAATCCCATTTGAAATGTGCTCATGGTCATCCATCTCTACTCAGGATTTTCCTTCCAGTGATTAAACTATTATGAAGGCAACCTTCTCTAATACCAATTGTTGATACTGAGAGGGGGGTGAATCAATATTAGGTAAAATTTAAAACCTTTTTCAACTTATACTTAAACCATTCAATTATATACAATGAGAAATGAACAATAGTACAATAGTTACACCAATACACCACAATACACCATGCACAATATATGAGAAATAATCAATAGTTATTGTTCAAGGGAAGTAATGACTTCCAAAGGTAGCTACATCTTCCAAATATAAAAGGAGGGATAAACCTCCAAGAGGAATATGTAATCCTCCAATATGAAGAGATTGTTTACCTCTCCATCATTTCCCCTTCCTTCCACCCAAGAATATATGAGAAATAATAAAACTTTACATTAAATCATCACCATCAACCAACCATCACATAGAACCTGATAATGCTTTTTGAGACTTCTTCAACTTCTTCAATTCTTCAATTCTTGGAATACTATGATCCTATAGATAATATTACTCAATGTATTATCTGAAATGCCTCCAATTTTTACTCCTTGAATCCTCCCCAAAAACAAGTTATAGAGAGAATGGTAGACCTTATTCAATTCTGGTTTATTTAGGAGAGAGAACTTGTACAGAATGCCCCACGCTCAATATTTAACATCAAATTCTGAAACTCGCACACAATAAACTAAATCCTGTAATATTTCCAATTAAATTGGTCTCAATTCATTTGGATTATCTATGAATACGTTATGTATGTTTTACCCAGAACACTTGTTTATGACTAGCCTTAGGACTAGTAAAAAACCCTATCTTCCACAAAGTGTATCTCCAAAATTATAGCGAATAAAGAGATAAAAATTTTACCACCAGTACCTAGGTATGTCTTATCAATACAATATCAATTTAACCATATGAATCGTTCTACAAAAAATGTTATAGCGAAAAATGGTAAGATGACCTGTAAATAATATACCTTAGAACACATCACCAAAAGACTTCATCCTCCCTTGAAATCCGACCTTATTTACTTCAAATTTCCTTTGAAATTCGACTTGTGTGTGTAAAACGAATGTATAATGATATGTATTTATACTCTTTATGTCACTTCCTTTTAACATTAGGTCTGACCTAACACTTTCTTATTTTTTAATTTTTTCTTTTTAATTATCTTCAGGGCTGACCTGTACTTCCTTCTTCAATTCACTTTGTCATATTCAAAAATTCATTCCTCCTCAACCACGAGGATCCACGTGATGTGCCACCTACCACCAGAAACAACATGATGTATAATATCCATACATGGGTGTTGTGTTTTCATGTGCACTATCCTTCATGTCCAAAACCTTCATCAATATTGCAGTCCAAAACCAATGACTAGGGTTGACATCAATGAAAACAACCAATCTTCCAACAACTGCAATCAACCACGACATTTAGCAAGACATTTCCCAAATCATTGAACGACGTGCACATATTACAGAGAATTAGATAATGCTATATAATAATATCCTCAACTAAAATAGAAGTGTCAGGCGAGAGGGAAGTAGAATGAACATCGGAATAATAACCAAAACCTCCAGATGATAGTCACTAAGGAACATGATGATCATCCTAGAGTAGAAGTTGTTACGTGCGGTGTGACAAGAACTAGACTAGATGCAATGGAGAAGAGAAAGGGAGTTGAGAAATGGATAAGGAAAACCATTGATCCCATTCCATCATTCAATCTGCATAAAGAAAGAGAAACCTATCATTGAGCAAGGAAGGAGATACTAGAACTAAACTGGATAGCATCAACGTCAAATACAACACCAATATATGATATGTCATTAGTTTATGATCGCACTATTCTAGAAAGGTCAGTCGAAAAGGTAAATAATTTGAAATAACTTATAAAGAGTTCTTAGAGTTTATGCAGGATGAAACAACACCGAATGCATTGTGCAGAATGTTCAATCAATACACTCTAGAGAAAGAAGTACCTATGACATAGAGAGTAGTGAACCAATTCTTACAGAAGAAGAGGACAAACAAAGAGTTCAAATTAAGTGTGCAGATAGGAGAATATGACATGGATAATTTCATCTTGGACTTAGGATCAAATGTCAATGTTATTCCAAGAAAGATGTGGGAGATGATGGGGAAACTAAAGCTAGTGTGTTCAACTTTTCAGTTGAGGTTGGATAACTAACATAAGATAATACCGATCGAAATACTGGTAGGAGTACTTGTGAACATAGATGGAGTGGGTAGTGTAGTTGAATTTGAATTCATTGAGATTGTGGACTTCAATAATTAGGTAATTATTAACTTGAAGAAAAGAGAGATGATTTTTGAAGGAGGAGACTTAAAGTTCACTGCATCATTAGACCCTATGGTGGAAAAGAGATATGTGGAGTCTACGAGAAAGGAAATTGATAAATTATATAATATGACAACATGTATGAATGACTACGTCAACCCCACTGTAGATGGTGAAATTATTTGGATAAGCATAAGCTCTTGCACATCAGACTCAGAAGAAGGACTTCAACACTAGCAACATCAGTTGCATGAAGTATTGACCAGAAGGTGTACTCACATTACTCTCTCCTTACACTGGATTGGAATAGAGGTACATGATATAAACAAATTTGAAGTATTAACTGAGGTAAGTTATTTTATCAATGAATTCGAGTTGCAGATACTTGAACAACAAAGTTTGTTAGCATTAGATGTTGCACTAAGAGCAACTCCAATGAGATGGTGGGAAAACCACAAGGAAGGGATAGAGGATTGGCAACATTGTAAGAGGTCGATGCAAATCAAGTTTGGAACATAAAAAATTATGCACAAGTATACAAGGATGAGAAATCCGATGATCATGTTTCACGATGCATTATAGCTTGGAGGCAAGTTTCGAAGCAGGAATGGATGCACAGGTTGATACACACACTAGAGACAGTTCCTAGGAATCAATATTTAGAACTAGAAGTGCACAAAGGAATGATGGACTGGGAAGAGCACATCTAAATATTTAAGGTAAAATTTAATTTTGAAGTTGAGTCACCTATAGTAGATGCATCTTTACAAGTCATTAGAGGTAAAAATTGTATGGAATAAGGTCAGTAGAAATAGTACCTACATGCAGTGCGCACAGAGTGTCTGTGGCAGTTCATGAAATATTAGGATGTTATAATGTTATAGAGGTGGAACAAGAAGAAGAAGGCCCAAGAAATGTACAGTTACTAGAAAATTAAGGGGAACGTGACATAGTAGGTCCAACACTTGAATATGATGCATATGTGAAGCCCTTAAGAGTGCGCAAAGTGAACATTGGCATGAAGGAGAAACCAAAGTTTTCAAACAATGGTGACTATTGAAACGATGAGATTGTGGAAAATATTGGAGACCTCTTGCACAAGTATCATGATCTCTTTCCAACAACCTTTTCAGATATGAAGGGAATAGTTGGAGAATTGGGTGCGATGAATATCCCCTTAAAATGAGATGTTAAGCTAGTAATATAGAGACCTTACATATTGAATCCAAAGCACAAGGAAAAAGTGAAAGCAAAGCTTGACAAGATGATAGAAGCTAGTATCATTGAACTCATCGCATAGTCCGAATGGATAATTCCAATGGTGGTTCAAGATAAGAAAACAAGGGGTATTAGAATTTGTGTATACCTTAGGAAGTTGAATGATGATTGTTTGCATGACCTGTTTTTGACCCCATTTACAAATGAAGTATTAGAAAATGTAGGAGGGTAGGAGGCCTACTCATTCATTGGTGGATTTTTAGGATACCATCAGATAAACATTGTGCCAGAAGATAGACATAAGACTACATTTGTGATAGAATGGGGAAGCTACCAGTACACAATGATGTTTTTTTGGTTAAAGAATGCACCTGCGGTGTTTTTTAAAGTAGTTTTCACAGCCTTTAAGGAGTTTATTCATAATATTCTTGAAGTGTACCTAGATGATTAGATTTTCTTTGTCCTATTGAAAGATCACATAGAAACTCTAAGGTTGATTCTTGATAGATATAGATAATATCAAATTTCGTTAAATTTGAAGAAATGCATTTTATGCACACCGTTTGGGATATTGTTAGGTCATGTGGTATGCAAGAAAGGTTTGTTAGTGGAACCGACCAAGATAGCAATGATTGTTAATATTCCACCACCTCAATCAGTGAGATAGTTGAGAAAAACTTTGCGTCATATAGGTTATTATAGGAAAATTTTTAAAGATTATGCACATATTACAGTCCCAATGAAGAAGTTAATCAAGAAAGAATCAAAGTTTCAGTGGAAGGAAGACTGTCATAAGGGTTTGAACATGTTGAAACAAAAGTTAGTAACTGCACCCATTCTGGTGTTCCCAAATTGGAAGAAGGAGTTTCATGTTCATGTGGATGCATCTTCGATAGCGCTTAGTGAACTTTTATCCCAACTAGGAGAGGGAGAGTTAGATCAACCAATTGCTTTCGCCAGTAGAAAGTTGTTGATCATTGTTGTGAAGAATGACATGAAGATGGAAAGGGAAGGCTTGAAAATGGTTTATTCCTTACAAAAATTCAAACACTACTTGTTGAGGTCCCATTTCAATATGTTTACAAACTACTCTGCACTTAGATGTTAAGCCCTTAATAGTGGCATATTACCCCTTAATTGGGGAATATTACATTAGTAATGTTATTTTATTTATGTCGGCTTGGGTCCATTAGTTGTAATTGTACCTCCTAGTCTCCTATATATACCAAGGAGACATTTTCATTTGGAATCATCTCGTATTTGGAAATTTATGTGGTGTATAAGGAGGTTTCCCCCTCGAAGAGGCTTATTATATGAAATTATATATTTTTCAAGGCATTTACTACTTAGTCTTACTTTTTTCTATGCTATCTTGATATTTGGTTCTTAACATTTGGTATCAGAGCTCAAGGTCTTAGGGTTTCGCTGCTACATCTAAGACACCTTGGAATTTTCCCTATAATTGTTTTGTTACCACATTTCAGAAGGAACCCCTTGGAGGATATTTAGTAGAAGGATCAAGGTACGTTGGGTTCAAATTTAATCTCCCGAGGCCTTATACTTTTGGAGATACAACCTATGTAAGATAGGGTTCTGGAATCATCTTGAATTTAGTCATCGCAGAATTTTCTCTATGAATTTTTTTGTGTAATGTTTTCAACTTTGAAATATGGAGGATATTCACATAAATTATTAAGGAATCAGTGATATAAATTTCATCTTCTGGTTCATCTTACATTTGTATATACACCCTATGGAATATAGGGTATCTCACTAGTCCTATTGACTAGTCTCAAGAAGGTGTTCCAGGTAAAACAATATAAATGATTCCTTGAGTATCCAAATTGAGTGAGACTAGTTGCATTGGATATTGGACAATCTGTAGTATTTCTGGTACAATTTTCATAATTGTATATCAATTATTTTGTGTTGGGCACTCTATACAAGTGATAGCTCCTCAAAAGGAAAAAAATCAACAAGTTGTTGGTATGTTACCATAAGTTTCACTCGGAACATCCAATTTTTATCAGACCTGTGGAATTGCAGAGAAGAGATATCAGAGAACTACAAAAAATAAATTTTCATACCGAGAAGGGCGGAAATTTTGGAGATACAACAAAATAAAGATTGTCTAGCAAAACCACCTTAAAATCAAGGTTTAAAGTGATACTTGGCCAACATGCCACCAAAAAAGGGAACTTCTACACCAAATCATCCTCCAGACAGTTCTACTTGGACTCTTGATGAAGGTGAAGAAATGCATAGGGACATAAATGATTTACAAAATAAGACAGTAACAAAAGATGAACTACAAGAGATGATAGATTCAACAGAAGCTAAGTTTGAGGCAATAAATACTAAGATGGACGCTTTAAAAGGGGAGATCATGGAAGGATTGAAAAATTTCCTAATAGAGAGGACACCTAAAATTGAAAATGTATCCCATGAAATTCATGATGAGTACACAAGGAAGATGAATCAAGGATGGAGAAACTCTAACCTTGGGTTGAAGACCAACCACTTTCCTAAGATTGATATGAGGAAGTTTGATGGCAAGGACCCAATCACATGGATACTTCAGATGGAGCAATTCTTTGATCTACATAATGTGCCACATACACAAAATGTATGAATTACTTCTTTATATTTAGAACCTAATCAATTTGTGTGGTATCGATGGATTTGTTCTCTCAAATCACTCTCCACTTGGACAATTTTCATGAAAGAAATGATAGCACACTATGAGGATACAAGGAGAAATACCTTATTTAGCCAATTGATAAATCTCAAGAAAAAGGGTTCAGTTACAGAGCACATTGAGAACTTCCAAATATTGAATATAAAAGTAACATATATTGTAGATGAGCACATGATTGATGTATTCATAAGAAATTTAAGGGATAACATTCAACATTAGGTTCACCTTTGGGAACCCAAATAATTGGAGAATGCATTTAGGGTGGAAAGAAATGTTGAAATTAAAAATATGGCTATGGATACTAGAAGGACCACTCCTAACATCTTTTGAGAGAATAATGTTCCTTCTTATAAAACACCTCAACCTACAAGGTTGACACCTCAACAATTGGAGGAAACAAAAAAAAAAGGTTTATGCTTTATTTGTGAAAGCAAGTGCAATAAGGGACATAAGTGTGGTGAGAAGAATTTATTCTACATAGATTGTGAAGAGGAAGAAGAACAAGAACTAGAACAATAATCATCTCAAGATGAAAACTTAGAAGTGATTTCTTATGAAGAGTTGACTCCCACGATATCGTGTAATGCATTGGATGAAATTATCACTCCTCAAACCCTCAAGATCGAAGGGTATATCAAAAAAACAAAGGTAATAGTCCTAATTGATTCTGGTAGTACTCATAATTTCATTCACTATAAATTATCCAAAGCTCTCAATTGCTTTGCATATCTAGCACTAGAGTTTCAAGTAATGATTGCAGATGGAGGAACTATCATTTTCCCAAGAAAATGTAATAGTATCAATCTTACTACGGGGGAATATGTAATGAATATTACAATGATTTATATACCCATGGGTGGTGCATATTTCATGCTAGGAATCCAATGGTTACAATCATTAGGCACAATGGATTTTAATTTTCAAGAACTTTTCATGAAATTTTCATTGGAAGTAAAATAAATTGAGTTAAGAGGTATCACAGGGAAACCCAGTAAGGCGATAAGCTCTAATGGCATGAAAAAATTATTGAAAAAGGGGAATCAAGGTGTAATTGCACAACTATGATCACTAGATGTTCAAACATCTAAGCCATCCATTCCCCTAGATCTCCAAGGGATCATTGATAAGAATTCCAAATTATTTGAAGATATTCCCAAAGGTCTTCCACCGACTCAAAATCATGATCATGATATTCACCTAACTCCTGGGAGTGTTCCTCCTAACATCGGGCCGTACATATACCCTTATGCCTAGAAGAGTGAAATTGAGCATATGTTTGAAGAAATGTTAGAGGCTGGAATTATTAGACCTAGCCAAAGTTCTTACTCTGCATTGGTGGTAATGGTATTCAAGAAATATGGTTCATGGTGTATGTGTCCATATTATAGAGAGATCAACAAGATCACTATTAAAGATAAGTTTCCCATTTCTGGCATTGATGAATTCTTAGATGAACTACATGGAGAAATCTATTTCACAAAGTTGTATCTTCGTTCAGGGTATCATCAGATTAGAATGAAGGAAGAAGATATCCCAAAAACAACATTTTGAACTCATGAAGGCTATTATGAATTTTTGTTCATGCCTTTTGGCCTTACAAATGCACCTTCCACATTCCAAGGGTTGATGAATTCCATTTTTAATCCCTTCCTTCGCAAATTTGTGTTAGTGTTTTTTGGTGATATACTAATCTATAGCAAGTCTTGGGAGGATCATGTGCGACATGTTGACAAGGTGCTACAACTACTAAAGGAGCAACAAATATATGCCAAACCATCCAAATATTTCTTTGGGGTGAAGGAGGTAGAGTATTTGGGTCATATTGTATTTCATGAAGGTGTCGAGGTATACCCTAACAATATTAAGGCCATGATGGACTGGCCGATTCCCAAAACATTGAAGAATCTTAGAGGATTTTTGAGTTTGACAGGTTACTACCGCAAGTTTGTTCGAAACTATGGGAGAATAGAAACACCTTTAACGACACTAACTAAGAAGGATGCATTTTCATGGACTCCAGAGGCAACTAAAGATTTTGAACAACTTAAATAGGTGATGCGTATATCTCATGTATTGACCACACCAGACTTCACAAAAACCTTTATTGTGGAATGTGATGCCTCGGGAAATGGCATTGGTGCTTGTTGGAAGTAGGTCAAAGCGAAAAGAAAGGCGATTTTGGGAAAGAAGGCATGCACAAGGAAAGCGACAGCTGGAAGGAAGAGAAGCATGCATGCATGCATGGAATACCTAAAGACGTTAGGGTTAGGGTTTTTGCAATGTATTGTAATGGCTGAAGAGCCAAAAACATATAAATATAGATACCTAGGTCTCATAGGGGGATAGGTTGAGATAGAGAGACGAATATGAAGAAGCAGAAGCTATGTAATGTTTTGATGTAGGAACTAATTTTGTAAGTTGTTGATCTAGAGAGGATTGAGGAGGGTATATCTTGAGGGTTAGATCGCAGGTTGAGAAGCTTGGTGCAATTTAGTCCACCTCAGAATAGATCTCAACCCAATTGAGAAGATTTGTAAAGCGCGTGACACTGTAGTTTAAGAACTATTATAATAAAAGAACTAAGAGACAGATCTTTGTGGACGTAGTCTAGGAGGGGGTGAACCATGGTAAATATTGTGTTATGTGATTGAATGCATGTGTTTCTTTATTGTCTTAAGGAGTTATCTATATGCTAGATGAATGAGTTATTATATTTCTTGTGTAATCATAATGACAGTGTATTGCATTAATAAGTTATAACAGATCCATTAGCGTATAGTTCTCATATTCTCCACTCAATCCTAGGATGCAAACACATGAGTATTGTAGCCACCCATTAAGACTATCTCAAGTGAGACATCACAGTGCACTCTGTGCGCTGCGTTGCCTTTTGGTGTACCAGGAGGGCCAATATTTTTAGAGGCTTTGTTGGAACCCCGAACATACATGAACCCTGGGTCATGAAATATGAACTCAGACAAGATATACAAGTAACCAACAAATGGTTCTGTTGTCATTGATAGGAACAATAGAGGATTGAGTAGATGAGATATGTTGAATATATATTAAAAGATACGTAAGATCTGCAGGAGGTAGATCAAGAGAATATTAAGGTAGAGAAGAAAGCAATGAGCCACTAGAAGGGGATGTTGAGACCATGGAATCCCACAAAAGCAGAGATCGAAAGTTTTCTAAGGAAAAAAGAGCTGGAGTTTGCACATAAAGATAACAAAAACCCTAGAATAACACCTCACAAATATCTTGAAAAATACGTGTTTATTGATTTGCATGAAGTCTTTTTCTATGATTTTCCACACTCATTGAAGGAGTGGACACTAAGGTTGAAGGATAACCATGCAACAAACTGAATCTAAAAGTTAGAGTGGACCCCAGTACAGATTGAGCAGTTACAATAAGTGAACAAAAAATTCACTTGCGTAGTAGATTTTTGGCTCAACAGTATTGCGACAGGATTTATAACAGAGTTTGCAGTAGATACAATGAAGACATACAGCGCAATGGAGCAAGTGTTTCTACGTAGAGGTGCATTACATCGTTGTATACTTCTATTAAGCTATTGCTATATAACAAAGGGGTAATGACGATGGATTCAGACAACTAAACATCCCTGCGTGCATGGGGGAATGGGGGAAGCACTGACAGAAAGAGGATAAATGGGAGGAAAGTATAAGGGAAAGGAGGAACCCTTGTGTTATCACACTAATTTTCCTTGCGTCTTTAGACCTTAGTTTTATTTTTTCTAAGCCTTTAGATTTTTAATTTTGATTTGTTTTCTTAAAGTGTGATTTACTTAGGTTACCTTGAATAAATGAAGGCTTAAGTGATGACTCAATTTTTACCCTCATATAGATTTTTGGCCTAGGATCATTTTCTTGGCTTATGTTTTGACCCAATTCATGACTTGACACTAAGCTTGACTCAGCCCAGCACCATATTGACTTGACAGGTCACTCTCCTCACTCATGCCTTCATATCCTTTCCATGTTGTCCCTTTGTCCTGTTAAAAAGGTCAAATCAGTTTTTTGAAAAAAGAGCGTTGCTAACTCACGAGGAGTTTCTGTAGCACACTCCATGTCCTTCATGATTTTCCATGATTCATTATCATAGTGTTGATGTCATCTCTGCCTTTTTTTTCAGCACCGTGGTTAGTTAAAAGATGCCTTCAAGAATTTGATCTTTATGAGCTTGCTAACAGTTTTCAAAGTTTGAAATGTTAAAAAAAACTTGGCGCTGCTAAAAATATCAGTTCAGACCAATTGACAAAGGCACTACGGGATCGGTTGTTGAGGTGGATTTGGACGCCGAGATGCTCATGATACTCTCCTAAACATATGCAGAACTCCAAATTATCATCGATTTTTCCAGGTATCCCATGGTTTCCCTCCTCTGCATATCAAATTCGAGATAGTAATTGTCACCTGGAGCTTGGGTAGTGATCGTCTCTATAGGTCGTCCCTTCCTTAACACCTCTTATACCCTTCCTCCTATACAAACCTGCAGTCATTTCCACCTGGCACTCAGTTACCAGACAACCATTCACCTTACTTTCGAAGAGTTGAATTTCCCAAGCAACATTTGCTCCTTCTATGCGCGTTGCGCTACCCAAAAGTGTTGTTGAACCTCGTTGTTGTTTTCCCTGCTTCATTCACCTTTGGATTGGAGTGATTCTA
Source organism: Picea engelmannii (assembly GCA_009831015.1). Classification (NCBI taxonomy): domain Eukaryota; kingdom Viridiplantae; phylum Streptophyta; class Pinopsida; order Pinales; family Pinaceae; genus Picea; species Picea engelmannii. Next base: position 833,049 of record ML776572.1, read on the forward strand.
ACCATTTTTCAAAGACCATCACAGCGATTCCCTTCACCCATTTCCATTCTTTAGTTTGAGATATGTAAGCAGTTAAAGGGAGGGAAATTTGTAGCCATTGTTTTCCAAAGCTAGCAAGCATTTTGAGTTAGGGGAGAGTCATGGGAAAAAGAAATCCATTGTTCACTATCAATGTCTTATTGAATTCTACCTCCATTTATTTTTCTTGGCCTTTATTGCACCATAGATTTGACCTTTAATCCTAACCTATGGAGACACCTCAAAAGAATAAATCTCACAAGGGAGGTATTGTGGTTAGAATTGAACCTGTAGGCATGCATTTATTTGAGGCAGAGCCCATGGTTAGATATTTTTTTCAAAGGGTGGACTTCCTTACCTTCCACCAAAACATGTAGAGGGGTCATCTTGAGGTGTCAAGGAAAATTTCCTCACATTTTGATGGCCTGAAGACCAAGGTAGGGGACCTAGAGTTTGAGGTGTCAGAGGCCTCTGTTTCAGCAGCCACAGGGATTCCTATCACATGAGAGAAATTGTTTAAATCCATGGCTTTGAATGTAGCCTTTTCCAAAGACTTCCTTAAGACATATTATCATAATGACAACCTATGCAAAGGACTACCAAGCAGTCATTTGGTTGGATATTTTGATAAAATGTTGAAGATCATTCAAAGGTACTTCACATGTGAGGGGAGGTTTAATACACTATACCAGTACCATATAAGGATTCTTCTTCATTTTAATGGTAAAGATGAAATTAACATTCCTTTCTACTTGTTGAGAAGCATAGGGAAATTGTCAGATAGATTTCAATCCAAATCAAAGGCTGTGGATACTAACATTTTTCATTCTGGGTTGATTAGAATGTTGGTTTCAGAAGAACTGAGAAAGAGGAACATCTCATGGGAACAATTCATTGTGTCTACTCACATGAAGTTGGACATAGCATCCACTCCTCAGTCAAATATACCAAGTCCTTTTCCATCCACTAGTATTTCTCCAATAGGAACCATCAAGAAAAGAAAGAGTAATGCCCCTATTCAAGACCAGGAGGTCATTAAAGAAGTTGCAGAGGAAGAGAAGGAGGCCTACCACTCTCCACAGAGAGACCTTTCACCCCCTCCTGCACCAGAATTAGAATAGTTCCCTTCCTCTACTAAAGACACAACCAATAAAGGAAGGAAACTACATTTCTCTTCATATCCTTCAACAGTTAGTGCAAAGGTTGGAAATCCTTTCACAAGATCATCAACTATCAAAGAGGTTGTTGAAGTACAAGTCCTACCAAAGGCTTCCATTCTAAATAAGAAGAGAGATAAGGGAAAATGCATTGAGAATCCTAATGACATGGTAGAGGTAGTCCTTGTGCAACAGGAAGATGAAGATAAAGCCATAAAGAAGTTTGTTGAGAATGTTAACATCACCACTCCACCTAGCAACCAAATCTTCAAAATATTGATTAAACAACATAGGGAAGCTAGGAAGGAGGTGGCTCATTTGAAATATGAATCCCTATCTGAAAGGATTAAGATGAAAGACCTCATGGATGGTTACAACCACACTCTTGATTTAGAAATATTTGCAGCAAGAGGAGCCTAGCCTCTCCATAGGAAACTCAAGAACCTTTATAGGCAAAACATAGACTTTCAGTCTCAGAATAGAAAACTCAAAGAAGAGTTGCAACAATTCAAGGATGGGATGGCTCAAAGAAATTTGAATGTCTTGCTTGAAGCTGCCATTGAAAAGGAGAAACCAGTAGTCAAGAAAAGCACACTTCCAGTGAAGAAGCCTGTTACTGCAAAAGGGAAGCATGTTGATGTGCCAAAAGGAAGTCCTCCTTCCACAAGAAGGAGTGTCAGGTTGATGAAGTGAATGGTGAAAGGTGAGCTCCATTTTTTAGAATGGCCCCTTTTTTCAAGGATAAGTGATTGAGGAATTATTACTTTTTTCCACTTATACAAACTTTATAGGCTTCTAATGCATACAACTCAGGATTTTTGTTGCTTTGAAAAGAGTTAATCTCTTCAACAGAAATAACACAGACATTCTGTAGAACTATGGTGCTATAGAATTATCTAATTCACATATACTATCAGTCAGCTACCTATAGCGCTACCTAATCTCCTAAGGTTGGTGTAGCGATGGCGCTGCAAATTCCATAGTGTGCTACCAAAACAGTTAAGCAGTGAAATTTTGTCGCTGCAAATTCCACAGGGTGCTAGCTATTTGTTTTGAGGTTGGGCTCTACCAAATTGCACACACAGATACACAGGTATGGCACTACCAAAATTTACACAGAAAATAAACTACACAGGATTTGGCGCTACTGAAATTTTAACAGAGGTTGAATTACACAAAGAGACACATAGGCTCGGCGCTAGCCATTCTGAAATCCTATTTTGGAGGTTGTGCTACAGAATTACAGAGAGTTTTGTGGAGGTGATACAAAATCTCTCTACCCAGAGCACTACCAAATGATGCTACCAATAGGTACCTGAAATCAAGGGGTTCGATTTATCATCCTTGTGAGTGGCTGATGATGTGGAGAATGGATGAGATGGTAGCTCACAACATGATGAGAGTTTACAAGCCTCTGTAGGACACTTGGCATGCAAGGAGATGCGCATCAAAGAAGATCAAGTCATTTTAAAGTTGGTTTGATCAGTGGCCAAAATTTTCCTTTTTTGTAGAACAATTGTTAGTTTAGTTGTTAGATGAAATAACTATTTGGAGAATTTCATGGGAGGAAGGCCATATCGCACCTCCAACTGTTGCCTTCCATTTTTGTTATAAATAGATCTTCCAAATGCTTTAGTAGGTTCGAATGGTTGAGCTAGGCTCCCTTATTTTGTAATATTTTGATGAAGCTATTGATTGACTGGTTATGTACTTGATTTGAGACTTCTTGATTAATATAAGTTAGCTTTCTTATTCCATCTTATTTTCCTCTGATACTAAAGTATTCATGATTGAATTATTCACATGGATTGTTGCAGATGTATTATGATGAATGTTTGATTATATTACTATTATGATGTTCTTTAGTTTCCTTAAAATTTGAATTCAAGAAGATCTTGTATTTGAGATTTTCCTCCTTAGGTTGCTTGAAGACCCAATGTCCATAGAAAACCTCTACATTTCCCTCACCAAATTATTCCTTCTATTCACCTTTACTCCCACTTACTAACTGAAGTTGATCAAGACCCCAATTTCTTATACATGCTAGCCCAAATTTTTGATTTAGAACATTATTGTCTTAAGTCTTATCCATTTGACCTCATTAAAACTCATTTACATTTACATATAACCTAATGGGTACTGGGTTTACCTTCTATGCAATATGTGGGTGATTCCTAGTGGTAACACCTTCAACCCAATCATTATGGATGATGACTAGATCAAGAGGATCATGGCGACAACTGGAAAGACGTGTAGTAGAGTACCCTACCAATACAAGGTGAATACCAAAAAGAGAGTTGTAGCCACGAGGGAAGGCTTGGCAAGCGACGAAGAAGAGGTAGAGGATCTCCGGGCTGTGGAGAAGATTGAGGAAATCCTGTGTGCAACATATGAGAGGAAGACGAGAGGTCCAAAAATGGGAAGAGAAGGCATAGATCATATCTATATTAATGTTAGTGTGGAACCCATAAACCCATGTGCAACTAATACACCAAAGAGAACACCACCATTCAGACAACCAAATTTTGGGAGAAGAAAGACAGTAGGAAGTACATTTACACAAGGGAAAACAACTGGAGGAGCCAGTTCAGGAAGCACTAGTCAAGTATCTACACCACGCATAGGTAGCATTTCAGCATTCAGAATGGTAGGGCACGATCCCATCATCGGTTTACAAGAATTTGAAGGAGAAGTGTCGGAGGACCCAGAAAAACATGTGTTCATCTCTGAGAATATTTGGGAAGCAAAACAGATCATGGACGAAGATAATAAACTGACATAGCTAGCAATTACACTAAGGGATCACGCACTAGATTGGTACATGAGTTTAGCTACAAACAATCCACCAGGGACAACTAGAACAATTGCAGACATCAATAAATTGTTGATAAACAAGTTCCAGAAGCCAAGTTTAGAAGATCAATACATGAACGAGATGATCGAAATTAGAAAAAAACCAGGAGAATCTGTATGGGAGATTGACCAGAGATTCAAGCGACTGAAGGGAAAGTTGAAATATCTCAAGACCAATATGCAACATAGGCACCTATTTGTTAATTCACTGCTACCGCACTTAAAATATCCATTGCGACAACATAATTTTCAGACACAACCAGAGGCTCTACAGGAAGCCTTGCAACTGGAAGAAAACCAGTACCAATAGACGGATCTATCCATCGATTAAATGAAGGAGGAATTGAAGAAATTAACGTTCCAGATAAACCATAATAAAATTAAGGACAAATGAGAAGTCGTTTGGTGTACTACATGCAGGATGAAAGGACACCACAAGAACGAATATCCAACATTCGCGTAGTATATGGTAGTAGGAATGCCAAATCCATTAACAATAGGAGTACTATCATACGAAATATGTAAGAAACTGGGCCATTATCCATATCACTTCCTGATGATGCAAAAATACCAGACAGTCCCAAAGAGTTCATATTGAAACTTTTGCACGATAGTGGGACACGACGACAAAGATTGTAGAACTATGGATTTGATATGAGAGAGGACATCATATGCATATAGAGTACAGGCAGAAATGATGATTAGGAAAGCCACACCACAATTTAACCAAGTTCCATCCCCATACAACACTGTGCAGCAACAGTATAATACTGCACAACAACCATATAATACCTCACAACCACATTACAACACAACGCAACCTCAGTACAATACCGGGAAGTATAATTAGGCACCTCAGTACAACACACCGAGAGGAGATCGAGTGGGCTACAGAGGTGTAGGACGAGGGAGAGGTGGTTTTGGAAGAGGTATAGGACCAGTGGTATGTCACAATTGTCAACAACCGGGACAATATGCAAGGGTATGTCCACTTCCACCAACAACTTGTATGTATTGTCTAGCATCGAACCATGATATGGAAGAATGTACAACATTATTACTAAAGATCTAGGAAAAGAGGAACCAAAACAACCATAATGTTCAGTGGATTTCATCTGAAGCGAGGGACGAAGGATGAAACATCAACATAGTTACCTGCGGAGGAGCTAAAACAAGAAACGAGGCAATCTGACAAGAGCCAGTACAACACCAGTGGGTGAAGAAGAACGTCGAACCAAGGAAGCAGTTTGACGGGCGGAATGAGAAGGATATATTTAAGAAAGACATACAAGAATTTCATAAGGACGACATTGTGTCGACCTCATCTGTGCAACAAAGAAAGAAAGCACCGGAGTACGATATGCCTCCATTATTGGATCATACCAATAAAATGAAACCCATGGGAAAAGTAAGTAAAATCAAAGGATTTTTGCAATCATGTGTAAAAGTATTAAATGATCCATCATCTATCAAAATATTGCAAAACAATTTAGAAATATGTAGTATAGAGACGGAAGAAAAACTAGAACAAAAAATAGTCAATCACCTACATACAAGGAGAAGAACAGGTAGGGAGTTTAGACTGCATTCCAACATAGGATATTTCAACATGGGACATATCATACTAGAACTATGATTTGAAGTTAATCTATTACGAAAGAAGACATGGAAATGCATGGGAGAGCTCACATTAGGATATTCACCGGTTCAACTGAAACTAGCAAATCAACACAGAGTCCTACCAATTGGTAGACTGAAAGGAGTGATAGTAGACTTGGATGGAGTGCGCACTAAATAAGACTTTGAAGTGATTGAAATAGTGGACGACACAACACCATATCCAACGTTGCTTGGTTTGGATTGGGCATTTGAAAACCAGGCCATAATCAATTTGAAGACATGAAAAATGACATTTGAGTCAGGTGAATACAGGGTCATCGCGCCATTAGACCCATCAGAAGGGGAAAGGTTTGTAGAACCCACTTTCTTATACTTAGAATAAATCAACCATTTGTATAGAACAACTACGCGTGATGAAGATTACGTGAACCCAACTGTAGGGGATACTCAGTTGGCGGAGCATTACTTCCTATGCGATAGACTCAGATACCGGTTTAGAGAACTAGAAACAAAGGCTACATGAAGTTTCCACGAGGAGATGTGCACGAGGAGATGTGCACGAGTAGATCCTACAAATATTGCAGTAATTGTTAACTTGCAACCACCAAAAACATCCCATCAACTAAGAGTGACATTGGGAAACACATGATACTACAGAAAGTTTATCAAAGGGTAAGCACAGATTACCATGCCAATGTAAAAACTGTTAAGAAAATATACAAAGTTTCAGTGGAATGGTGGTTGTCAATAAGGTCTAGATACGCTGAAAGCAAAAATGGTCACTGTGCCAATACTAGTATTTCCAAACTGGGAGAAGACATTCCATGTACATGTAGATGCATCAGCCATAGCGTTTGGAGCTATCTTGGCTCATCCAGGAGCGAGATATTTGGATCACCCTATAACATTTGCAAGCAGAAAGCTATCAACATCAGAACATAACTATAACACCACAAAGAGGGAAGGCCTAGCTATGGTCTACGCACCGCATAAGTTCAGACATTACTTATTGGGAAAACTCTTTAAGATGTTCATAGATCACTCATCCCTTAAATACCTAGTCAACAGGCTAGTGTTGGGCAGAAGAATCTATCGATGGTTACTATTGTAACAAGAATTTGATTTTGAAGTAATAGTCAAGCCAAGAAAATTGAATGCAGGACCTGACCACCTATTAAGGGTCACAAACGGAGAAGAACCTATGAATTTAGAGGACAAATTTCCGAACACACATTTATTTCATTCCATATTGATGATGAATACTTTGTAGATATCATTCAATACTTGAGCACGGGTACTGCGCCGCAAGAATATAACACTCTGCAGAAGAAAAACCTGGTAGTTCGACCTGCAGACTATCAATTGATCGCAGGACACTTATAAAAAATGGGTGCAGATAACATCTTGTGAAGATATTTGTTAGAACACGAAATACCAAGAGTTTTAATAGAATCCCATGAGGGAATAGCAGGAGGACATTACACAGGAAAAGATACTGTGCAAAAGGTATTGCGAGCAAGACTATGGTGGGCATCCATTCACAGAGACTCGAAAGAGTACTGCCAGAGATGCGATGTCTTTCAAAGGGTTGGTAAACCTAATAGAAGGGATGAGATTCCATTATGACCACAAGTAACATTGTAGGAATTCGATAAATGGGCAATATACTTTGTTGGACCAATCAACCCACCAAAAAAAAGAACAGGAGAAAGGTACATTATCACCGCGACAAAATACCTGACAATATGAGAGAAAGTATCACTTGTGAAGGATTGTAGCACAGAAACAACATCACACTTTCTATTTGAACAAGTAATCACTAGATTTGGGTGCCCAAGAATTTTGATGAGCGACCAAGGAACACACTTGATTAACAACACTATCAAGGCTATGAATGAAGAGTTTGAAGTCCATCATCATAAGAGCACACCATATCACCCACAGGCAAATGGAACAGTAGAAGTATTTAACAAAATCCTTGAGAATTCACTGACAAAGATCTGTAATGTCAACAAGGATGACTGCAACCTCAAAATACCAGTAGTATTGTGGGCCTACAGGACCATGTGCAAAAAGTTGATAGGGCACATGTCATTTAAACTGTTATATGGCCAAGAATCAATGGTGCCATTAGAATTTTTGGTACCCAGTTTGTGCGTAGCAACAATTACACACATGACTGAATGAGGCACAATACATGAGAGACTAAATCAATTGATGACCATGGAGGAAGATCGGATCTTAGCAGGGTTCCACCAACAAGTTCAGAAAACAAGGGACAAAGCTTGGCATGACAGACACATCAAGAAAAAAAAATTCAAGGAAGGGGATTTAGTGTTGATGTATGACAACAAATCCATTCAACACCCAAGAAAACTCAGAATACACTGGTTAGGACTGTATGAAGTAAAACCTATCATAGATGGAGGATTTGTATAGTTGAAAGACTTATCAGGCGCAGAAATGAGAGGGATGATCAACGGGAGTCGACTGAAGTCGTACAAAGACAGTTGACTACCCACAACTTCAAAGTCGTTACGCAGCAAAAAAAAAAAGAAGGAAAGTGTGACAAAAGGAGAAGGAGCACGCACACTTAGGAATACAAACTCGGTGAGGACAATGCCAACGACCAAATCAAAATGGAAACAAGCGGGAAAAGTAAAGATGGAAAAAGCAGTACTAAATGACGAAGATATGTAGAATTGAATGTCGAAAAGGATCGAAGGGACACCACATTAATCATGCCAACTGGAGATGGAGAGGGAGAGTAATGGAAAGTATGAAGGAACCGAAGGTTCATTGAATCCATAATAAAGTTAGTGTCTTCAACAAGCTTCATATGATTCCCATACAAAGCACAGACATGGGAGAAAACAATTTATTGTGAAACTGGAAAAGACAAAGAGCGAGAGAGAATATGAAGAACAAAGCAAAGTTCACATAGGTTACAAAGACCATTGAACTCAACGAACGATTGACATTCACCACCATGGCACCACCCAAGCAAGAAGAACCAAGCCATACTGCCCAACACTCCAAAGTTAGAACCAGGGCATAGGTACAATCGTAGGAAAGTTAAGAAAAACCGTGAGAGGTCGTCAATGTCGACAAAATACCATCACCAGATACAACACTGATGAACACCACACCCATGATAGAAGAAACCCAACAACTAGCACCTGAGGGCATGAATGTGGATATGCCATAAGAGGAACAAGAGCAACAAAACTGGGGCACAAACAGCCTAGTGCAACTAGAGAACCCCGAAGGATATCCGAGAGTCAATGGGATGGCTACAAATCAGGAAACAACAGTCGAGCTAGAAGAATCTCAAACAACCGTGTCAGACCACCCATAGGAAGGAGTAGTGGAATATGTTATGGACTGGCTAGAATGGTATGCCGAATTACGTCCGATGGAGGCTAGAACCTCGAGCCAGCCACTATCGAAAAAGGACAAGTAGTAGGTACCTAGGTCACTGCGCAAGCAACCCATCATAGCAATTTTTTGCCATGTATATCAGATGGGCTACGAGTGAAATCATACTTGATAGGTTCTGTAAAGAAGCTAAAATACTCAGACCACGATGTAACGAACATGGGAAAGTTCATGGAGTTCGAAAAGAAATTCTACCTGTAGACTGTGGGTCTGGATGCATTCGGGAAATCAGTTAATCAAACACTCCAGTGGGTAGCAGGATTGGAAAAAATGGGGATTTTAGGTCTGCTATAGCTACTACACTTTGGTAGAGAACAATACGCAATCAGTTGCGTCAAAAAATTAATGGAAGTCACACATGGTGGGGATATATGGTTGGACAAGATCGTTTCAATAGACGTGGAGCTCATTGCGCACATTACAGGGCTACCATCCCGGGGCATGGATCCTGTGCAATTTCTCGACAAAAAAACAAAGGAGAAATCACTCATGGAAGATATGAAAAAGAAATATGGCACTGACAGCGGGATTTGAGGAATAATCATCAAAAGGATCAATGATGCCACGACACAAATGGTCGCGAAAATCCTGTCCTATAGGATGCTAAGAAAATGTTGCAAGGAGGAAGTCTCGGTTGGGGTCGTCGCAGTTGCAGCACAATGTGTCGAGGGCACCATAGTTGGTTGGGCACCCTATCTTTTGAATTTGTTTTTGGATGACTGCAAGGATGCATAGTATATAGGAATAGAATTTCATAAGTCATGGTTTCTCATGTTGATAGCCATTATGAGATGGAAGGAACTGAAATATGCATATTTCACTACTAGACCCAAACCTAATCATGGATAAATATATTTATTTCTTTGCACCATGTCATATGCCAGGAACATAAAGATGAATGCATCCATATTCGAAGGATATCTACGTGATCTACAGGAGGCCATCTCTAACCTTTGGAGAATAACACTTCAGGTTGTTGCATACTATCGGGACATCGCTAACTTCAAGGCCACTCGACATGCAATGTGGATACAAGCATGGAAGGACCCCAACAAGCAGTGGCTACAATTGCGCTACGGCATCATAGAGGGCGACATCGAAATGGTTATCACATATTGGGAGGACGACTAGAATATTCCAGTCCTCACCCAAGACATACCTACAAGGACAACGAAAGAAGAGGAAGGGCATGAAGAAACACAGCCTCATGAAGTCCCAGTGCCCAAGAAACTAAGGATGGACTGGACCAAAACAAAGTAAATGAAATAAGGGACAACTAAGATGGGAACCCAGAAGGGGAAGATGAATAATACGCAGTCAACCCAGGTACAACAGAAATAGGCATAGGCGGCGCAGGGGACTACACCAAGTCCCAATCCACAAGAAATAAGCCTGACCAAGATACCAATTACTCAGATGGGGGATGCGTGCAAGAATATGAAGGCGTAGAGAACGCCTCTGGAATACACAATCATGGAGGATGATGCAGAAATGATAGCCCAAATGGTTCAGGATCATACATCTAAATATTTTGAAAATGTTGTGCACCACAGGAATAGAATTAAAGAGGATATGACAGACATGTGATAGTTCCTCAAGAAGATCAAGGAAGCTCAGGCAGCAAGAAGAAACATAGGAACAGGGCCATCAACATCATGGACATGAGAAGAACCTGAAGCAAGGGAGTGCGATACAGTCCACACAATACCGCAGTCAAGTGCAACATTCCACATTACACCCATCATGTTGCGCATGGACGAGATCATGGGGAAGACACCCCTAAAGGACTTAGCTCAACTCCAATTGGTATTTTTGTGGATACCATCCAAAGCTCTACACAAATTGCAGGTTAGCGTTACCCAAGAGGTACAGTCTCGTGCACACACAAACATAGAAAAATTACAGCAGGAAAAGGATAAACAGGACGTGCTAGAATTGATATATGAGAAGGCTAAGTTCGAGACCCAAGAGGAGAGGGAGTGCGTGAACGGATTGGAAAAAAAAGTGGTCGGAACTTATGAGAAGATTTGAAAGACCACGCAGAGGGACGAACTCACAAAAACAGAGAAGATTGATTATATAGTGTAGGAAATCTATCAATATCAGAAGTAAATAGAGAATCTCCATGAGAAACGCACACCTACCACTCCACCAGAGGTAAGGGAGAAAAGGAAGCAGGAAGCAACACAGTAGCTACAAGAGATAGAGCAACAGGTTAGCGCAGTAGCCAACTTGTTCGATAAAGAAACACATATTTGGATGAAGCTAGAAGAGGATGAACAAATCCAGTAGTGGGACAAGGAAGAAGAAAGGATAAGCGCATCTATCCAGGACCTCAAGCATAGGTAGAAGACAATGTCCATCACAAAGCATGTCAAAGGGGTGCATGATATGAATAAACTACAGGAAAAAATCACCACTATGCAAACATAGAAAAAGGAGCATCAGGATCAAATGGAACTGCTTCAAGAGAGAGTATTAGAAGTCATTGCACGGCTAGAGGAAGCCAATACATATATGGCATAGACCTAGGTAGAGTGCGCAGGTTTGATCAGTGATGAGATTGTAGTCCAGATAGTAGATGCACTCAAGGAGAAGACCGTGCAGGCTCAAACACAAGTAGCGGAGCTCAAGGAAAAATTCCATACAATCACCAGGGAGATCGACGAAGTGCATAGAGGTTAGGTGGCTCGGGACGAGCCACATCTCAGTGTTGGGGGCCTATTGGAAGTAGGCCAAAGTGGAAAGAAAAGCGATTTTGGGAAAGAATGCATGCACGAGGAAAGTGATAGCTGGAAGGAAGAGAAACACGCGTGCATGCATGGAAGACCTAATGACATTAGGGTTAGGGTTTTTTCAATGTGTTGTAATGGATGAAGATCCAAAAATGTATAAATATAGATACTTAGGTCTCATAGGGGGGTTGGTTGAGATAGAGAGACGAATACAAAGAAGTGGAAGCTATGTAATATTTTGTTGTATGACCTAATTTTGTAAGTTGTTGAGCCAGAGAGGACTAAGGAGGGTAGATCTTGAGGGTTAGATCACAGGCTGAGGAGCTTGGTGCGATCTAGTTTGCCTCATAATATATCTCAACCCAACTGAGAAGAGTTGTAAAGCATGTGGCGTTGTAGTTTAAGAACTACTATAATAAAAGAGCTAAGAGATAGATCTTTGTGGACGTAGCCTAGGAGGGGGTGAACCATGATAAAGCTTGTGTTATGTGATTGAATGCATGTTTTTCTTTATTGTCTTTAGTAGTTATTGATATGCTAGACGAATGAGTTGTTATATTTCCTGTGTAATGATAATGACAATGTATTGCGTTAGTAAGTTAAAACAATTCTCATATTCTCCACTCAATCCTAGGCTACAAACACATGAGTATTGTATCCACCCGTTAAGACTATCTCGGGTGAGACGGTGCAGTGCACTCTACGTGCTGTGTTTCCTTCTGGTTTACCAGAAGGGTTGATAATTTTAGAGGCTTTGTTGGAACCCCAGATAGACATGAACCCTGGGTCACTCAATACGAACTCAGACAAGATATATAAGTAACCAAAATTGTTGTCCTAATGTAAGAAGGAAGGCCCCTAGATTTTGAAAATCGGTCACTCAAGGGAAAGGACTTACACAAACCCATTTATGAGAAGGAAATGATCGCAATACTACATTCATTAGAGAAATGGTGCCCTTACCTAATATGTAGGCACTTCAAGGTCAAAACAAATCATGATAGTCTCAAATACTTCTTGGAACAAAGACTATCTTCAAAAGAACAACAAAAATGGATGACCAAGATATTGGGTTATGATTTTGAAATCATCTATAAAAAAGGGAAGAAAAATGTCATGGCAGATGTACTCTCAAGAAAGGATGAAGATGGTGAGGCCTTTCTCTATAATATCTCGATCATCCAACCCGATTGGATAATAGAAGCGAGGGATGAATGGAAGAATGAAAAAAATGTGTGGACTCTCATTCAAAGGTTGCAGTAGGATTCCAGTGCATCATATACATTTACATGGAAAACTGATTCACTATGGTACAAATATCACTTATATTTATGTAAGAACTCCCAACTCAAAAAAAAGGTACTATTGGAATTGCACACCTGTCCGGTAGGAGGGCACTCAAGATTTTTGAAAACCTACCATAGGTTCAAGAAGGATTTTTTTTGGGATGGCCTTAAAATTGATGTTCAAAGGTTTATAGGAGAATTTTTGGTTTACCAACAAAACAAGGTGGAAACAATTAAGACCCCGGGTCTTTTACAACCATTAGCCATCTCAAGTTAGTGTTGGGAGGAGGTTTGCATGGATTTCATCATAGGGTTACCAAAGTCTGAAGGAAAGAGTGTCATCATGGTGATTGTTGATATACTAACCAAGTACACACATTTTTGTGCACTCTCTCATCCCTTCAAGGCCAATACATTTTCCACTACATTCATAGAGACAGTTCAAAAACTACATGGAATCCCAAATATTATTGTAAGTGACAAAGATCCTATATTCAATGGACATTTTTGGACATAATTATTTTCTTGTTTGGGTATTCAATTGGCTCATAGCTCATCCTACCATCCTCAATCTGATGGACAAACCGATATAGTGAACAAATGTTTGGAAGGATATATTCATTTATTTGTCTCTGATAAACAAACACAATGGTTCAAATGGTTACCCTTGGCAGAATGGTGGTATAACACTTCCTTTCATACTGCAACAAAAATGAAACCATTTATGGCACTCTATGGATACCACTCTCCTTCCATCACTTCTTATCTAAGAGAAAAATATAAGGTTCAAGTAGTGGAATATCACATCGAGCATCAAAAACAAGTTCTCCAAATCTTAAAGGACAACCTTACCATGGCACAAAATCACATGAAACAACAAGAAGATCAACATCGTAGTGAAATAAGTTTTGAAGTAGGGTATTGGGTGTTTTTAAGACTACAACCATACAAACAGATGTCCCTCAAGCAATCCAAAAAGGATAATAAATTATCACCAAAGTACTATGGCCCTTATAAGTTTTTGCAAAAGATTGGTAGTATGGCATACAAATTGGATTTTCCTGCATCCTCACTAGTACACCCAGTTTTCCATGTTTCATGATTAAGGAAGGTTATAGGTGACAAGATTCTAGTTCAAACTATATTTCCATAACTTGACGAGGAAGGAAAAATCATATTGGATCCTGAAGCCATCACTGACACAAGAATTCACTAGCTAAGGAATAGATCCATTTCAGAGTATCTCATTAAGTTGAGGAAACTTCATGTTGAAGATTCCACTTGGGAAGATGAGTCTTTTATACAGAAGCATCCAGAATTACTCAAGCATTGTGGGAAACACTTGTCTCAAGGGGAGGGGCATGTTAAGCCCTAAATAGTGGCACATTACCCCTTAATTGGGGAATATTACATTAGTAATATTATTTTATTTATGTCGGCTTGGGTCCATTAGTTGTAATTGTACCTCCTAGTCTCCTATATATACCAAGGAGACATTTTCATTTGGAATCATCTTGTATTTTGAAATTTATGTGGTGTATAAGGAGGCTTCCCCCTCGAAGAGGATTATTATCTGAAATTCTATCTTTTTCAAGGCGTTGAGTACTTATTCTAAGGTTTTTCTATGTTATCTTGATATTTGGTTCTTAACATTAGATATCTAGTCAACAACCAGTTTTGGGGGGGAGAATCTACTGATGGTTATTGTTGTTCTTGGAGTATGATTCCGAAGTTATTGTGAATATAGGGAAACTAAATACAATACTAGAAAATTTGTCATAGATATTGATATGAGAAGACATAGGGAACCTAGATAATAATTTATTAGATGCACATTTATTCTCAGTTCAAATGGTAGACGACCATTTTGTAGAAATTTTCCAATACTTGAGCAGAGGAGTAGCCCCATCTGATATGACGGTAGCATAGAAGAAACAACTAGTAGTTGAATAAGCAGGTTATTAGTTGATCGTAGGAAATCTATACAAGTTATGCGTATATGGAATATTTTGATGATATATACTAGAACACGAAAGACCAATTATCCTAGCAGAGGCACATGATGGAATTGCAGGAGGTCATTATGTAGGAAAGGATACAACATAGAAGATATTATAGGAAGTGCTATGGTGGCCAACCCTCCATAATGACACAAAGGAATATTGCTAGAGTTGTGACGTTTTCCAAAAAATAGGAAGACTATCACAAAGGGATTAACCACGATGGATTTCTTCAGGTAGATTAATCCACGAACGAGGAGAAAAAGATCCAGGTACATAATTACCATGATAAACTACTTGAAAAGATGGGCAGAGGTACAACCATTCACAAATTTCAGCGTGGAGACAATTGCGTGACTCTTATTTGAGAATGTAGTTACAAGGTTTGGATGTCTGAAAGTACTGATGTGCGACTAGGGGACTCACTTTTTGAACAAGACAATTGTAGTACTGACAGACAAGTTCTAGATTTAGCCTTGGAAGAGAACATCATATTACCCTCAAGTAAATGGAACTGTGGAGGCCTTTAATAAGATATTGGATATTGACCAAGGTGTGTAATGTAGGACATGATGACTAGGATTTAAGGATCCTTGAAGTGTTTGGGGCTTATAGAACTACATGCAAGAAGCTGGCAGGATAAACACCCTTTAGATTAGAATATGGTCAGGAAGAATTCATTCCCATGGAGTTTATTGTACCAAGTCTGTGTATTTCTATGATTCCTGACCTCACGAATTCTAACTTAGTAGAAGAAAGGCTATCACAGTTACTAGTGTTAGAAGAAGATTGATTTATTGTAGGGTTCCATCAGCAAGTACAAAAATCATGTGAAAAGGCATGGAATGATAGACAGATCAAGCATAAAAAGTTCAAGATAGGATATCTAGTACTTATTTATGACAATAATTTCCTACAAAAATGAGCAAAGTTCAAGACACACTGGCTAGGGACATACATGATTAGATATGTGACTGACGCAAGTGATGTTTAGTTAAAATAGTTCGATGGAAAAGTCATGGAAGGACCATTAAATGGGAGTCAGTTGAAACTATACAGGGATAGTTGTCCTTCCATGCACTAGGTATTTGTGTAGACAAACTTGTATCATAATGTATTATAGTAAGAAAAGGCAGAAAAAGAAAGAAAAAAGTAAGTTAAATAGGAAAAAGAACGAAATTGGATTAGAAAAGAAGTCGAAAGTTTAGAAATTCAAGAAGTTAAGGTGAGCATATAAAGAGGAAAAGTAATAAAATATCATGGAAGAGAAAGAAAAACGTACAAGGCTTCATAGATTAAGGAAGAAAGACTGTGTATAAGAGAAGAGATTGCGCAAAAGAGAAGATATCACGTAGAAGGAAGAGATTGTGCCAAGAGATGAGATTGCATAGATGAAAACTAAGAGAAATTAAGACAATCCATGACAAGACATGCAATAAAGAGTTACCATGACGACAAATTAGTGGCATGACATAAAATTAAATTCCAAAGAGATTGACCAATTTCCTAATCGAACGGAGAATTCACCGAAGATACAGAATAATGGAGCATTAAAGCAGGAAATGAATGCGAACCACTATTGAATTAGAAAGAAATTTTAGGCGCAAAAGGAAGTTAACAACTGGATATGTAGTATAAAAGTGCACAAAGGGCCAACAAGGTAATTTTATTGTTCATTAGAGTTTTCATAGAGAGTCGAAGTTTCAGAGCCGAAGAGCCGAAGAGCCGAAGTTACAAAGTCAAAGTCCAAATTCGAGTTCCAAAACCTATTTGAAGTTGGGACTAGCATCGCAGAAGAAGATGGAACCTAAGGCAACAACACCATCAACATCAGTACCAAACAAACTGTGCAACCAATGAGAAAATTTGATGGTAGTAGAGGAGACATAGGAGGCATCATCCTCAACATAAATATTCCCTAGGGATTATATCCCATCGATAAATCCATCAGTGAAACCAGTCCATTTATAGAAGGATGAAAATTACCCATTAGTTGAGTCATTGATTCTATAGGTAGTCATTGTGGAAGGGAATATGTTAGGTCTCATACCATCTCTAAAGTATGCATACCATGGCATCACTAATGAGAAGAAGCTTCCAAAACAGGAACCCAACAAGTTCTTCAGGAAGTTCATCAATCCTGATAATTATATGATATTCATAAATCCACGAGCATGGGATAGGGGGTTATAGAAATCAGGTCTTCTAAACCTGTTTGATATATTGTATTTTGGACGGAGCCAAGAGATCAACGCTAGTGTGGAAACGATGCTATGTTCTGTGCATGGGGGATACATGTGGCTTGATAGGTCAGTGTCCATTGATATTGATTTAATAGTGCACATAATAGGTCTTCTATCATAGGGGGATCCTACACCATTGTTTTTTGACAAGAAGCATGAGAAATATCTTGTGGAGAACATGAAAGAGAAATTCCATACATTCCATGGATAATGTAGTTTGGATGTCGCTAGCATCTGTGACCCAATGATAAGGTTTGCAATGAAAGACTTAGCTTGTAAATTGTTTAGGAAATGAAGAAAATACCAAGTACCAATAGAAGTGATAGTGGCCATAAAGAAATGTGTAGAGGGTGTCTAGATGAACTGGGAAACATTTTTTTTATATCATTTTTTGGTCGATTATGAGGAAGCAAGGGACAAGGGGAACAAGTTCCACTACTCTTGTTTGTTGATTCTAATTATGCTATCGATTTGGAGAGATGAAAATGATAGTTATCTTTTGGGAGTCAAGGAGAATCCTTGCTTGGTCACACACTATCAGAACCTTTGGTATACTACACATAAAGTACGCCAGATGGATATTAATTTTAGATTCTATATTTACAAAGAAACTATCAAGGATAGCATAGAAAGGACACCATGCATACCACCTCAGGTGGTCGAGGCATACAAGGCAATGTCACATTTTAAGGCAGGGCATCACCACATGTATGTTCAAGCAAAGAAGCACCCATATCAACAATGGCTATCAACCCAATACAGATTGACATAAGAAGACACGAGCCACATTTTGGCTGACTAGGAGGATGCAATATGGAAGATTCCACCCGCAGAGATAGGGATACTAGAAAAGAAAAACCAGAAAATATATGAGGTCAATGAGGAGGAATAAGAAGGAGATGATCAGGATAAAGAGAAGTGCCTAGAGGACACAACGCCATAGCCAGTATCGTGCAACAATAGGAAGATAAAATCTCTAGAGACAGGGAGACCCAGGCAAAAATGACTGAAGAGAAAAGTTGTTAAGGAAGTGGCTATTTAGGGATTGACAGAAGAATATTTAGATAATATAGGTGACCAAGTAAAATAATTCACTAACGACACATTTTAGCGCATATCACAACAACAACAAAATATGAACATACACATGCAATCATAAATGGATGATTTGCGATAACTATTACAAGCTACAAATATCACACTAGGGCGACAAACAAAGCAGGAACCAACAAAAAGAAATACCAAGACTTGAGAGACAGGGCCAACAATATCCCAGTCCTTAGAAGTCATAGGAGAATGATTTTGATTAAGCTAAGAGATGCACGTGCATGCAGAGAAGAAATGCAGTGAGTTGGTGAAGATTACAACATAAAATGTTGCATTAGAGACAGAGTACAACAAAGTGAAACAGGAGCACGATGAGGCCACACAGAAGGTAGAATGAATGTAGAAGGAATTCAAAAGGGTATACCAATAACTCCCATAGGCACAGGCAGAGAAGGAGGCCCTGGTGGAATATCATGTCATGAAGATAAGTGAATCCATTCAGGTCTTCCATGCATGAATAATTGATCTAGAAGCACATGTGACACTAAGCACTCCACCTAAAGAGAGGGAAATGAGAATGCAAACTATGACAACAACGGTGGAAAGTATAAAGACTCTAGAAGTAGAGTGTGCACAACTGTATATAGAGACTATGGGTTTTTGGACACAAATGAGTGAATACAGGGTACTACAGGAGATAAGTCAGAAGATTTATACTGCACAGGGAAAGGTGCAGAAATTACAAGCAGTTATGGGCGCGTTATAGCCAACAGAGGTGGTAATTGTGATAAATGAGAACCAAAAGTTGTATTCAGAAATGAATCATCTAAGGGAAGAGCAGCAGGCTCTCACACAACAAATAGAAGTATTACAGGAGGAAGCATACCGAGTGACAGTGACCTTAACAACAACTCAAGGAATCATCAAACAAGAAGCTGAGGAAGGTGTTGAGAAGGTGTAGGCTCACATCACTATAGAGATAGTTGATCAAATTTTGCAGAAGGAACTAGAGGTCAAGGAAAAGGTCACAACAGTGAAGGAAACCTTCAACGCATTCATTGGGCGCTGTAAGAAGGCCTGAGTGTCTCGGAATGAGCCACAAATGACTGTTGCAGGTCTATTGGATAGGAATTTTGGATAAGTTTTGGAATCTATACTAGAATAATTCAAAGAAAAAAGCATTTAGAAGAGGGACTAGAATGTGCGACGGGAGCGAACTTTAAGGAGTCAAAGTGCACGATAGAAGGATGTGCAATGGAGCAGCGCACAAAATGAAGAAAATGGTTATAGACCATTAGGAATTTGGGGAAATTTTGTCCACTTTGTAACAAGATTAGCCCTATTCTTTTATGTATAAATATGTTATAGGTTTTTGCGTAGAAAAAGTAGGAAGAAGAAGAGTTAATTTTTGGAGAGTTTGACATATGACAAGATATGAATTCTATGTAGGTATGACTGAGAAGTGAATCTTGCACTGCAACAAAATAACTATGCAAGTTTAGGTAACGTTATTGTTGCATATTTTTTTATCGTAGAGTGCAGTTGTAAGAGAACTATCAATGAATAATATAAGAAGCCAGTCGTTGTGGACGTAGCCCAAGTTGGGTGAACCACGTTAAATTGTGTACTGTGATGTATTGTCTTTGCACTTTATGATGTTTAATGTTATGGTGTGAATGTATTATTTAATTATGATGTTATAATGTTGCACACTAAAGTATCTAGTAATTGAATGAATGTTTAATGACATAATGTCGCACACAGAATAGGTTGAATGTTAAGTAATTGTTAAGTATGAGAATTGCACACATGAGAAAATGGTAGTAAGAACATGTTGAATGCCTAGATTCCCCTCATCATTCTATAACCTTAGTTCTTGCAAGCCCTTCTAGATGCCTCGAGTGAGACTTCATTTTCTCTACAGGTGATGCCAAAAGGGCTCGTGTCTAAGGGTTTTGTTGGTATATAGATGATTAACCCCGAGTATTCTCAATGCGCGCCAACATTGAATATATTAATTAACTCCTTAATAAAGTTCATTATGAAATTATTTCCACTATTTTATGTGATATGTATCAATCATCCAAACCTAAAAATACAAACTCATAAAATTTTTAGCTATGGTTCCTATTATGTCTTTATGGAAATTACATTCCTCTTTCCACTGTAAACAAGTTTATTTCTACAAGGATATATCTCTATCATGTCATCTTTGGTAGACAAAATGCACTAATATAGTACAATGTTGAGTGCTCAAAAGTTTTCCTTCTTATGATGGGATTCAATATGTGAAAGTAACATACCTTAAATTTGTGATTTTCTTTCTAGCGTTACTTATTTATTCAAAAAATTGAAATAGTCCCAAGAAACATATTAATAGAACAAATTATAGTTTTTGTGATGTGTCTGTCATGGATAAGTGTCCTCCCACAAACTCATAATGTTATTCCACCATCAAATTCTTTATGTTTGTCTCAATATCATGTCCATTTCAAGTCTGTATAAAACACTAGAAACAAACCTATTCAATTCCACTAGAAACCTATAAGTTCAATCCAAGTTTGTAATCCTAATCTAAATATATAATTCCATTCCATATCATGTCCATTCCAAGTATATAAGCACATTTTCTAGATATCTAAAAAATCCTTATACATGAAACATATTTGCATTAGTAAAGTCTCCCTCTCATGTTTTCTAGTTCTCTATATTTTATATGAGAAAAATGAGTTGGTACCACATACACTTTCACTAGCTTAAAAAAAATATGATGATATATTCTTAGAAAAGCATGAGCTCCACACTTAAACACACTACTTAAACATACTATTAGAATCAACTTATTAACAATATACTCAATATTTTGATGGCCCAAAAAAATCCACACTTAAACACACTATTAGAATCAACTTATTAACAATATACTCAATATTTTGATGGTCCAAAAAAATGGAACTTGTTACAAAGAAAATAATGTTGAAACTTCGACAAAACGTGTATCATACCCAGTGCTTCTCTTTATAGTTTTATAACTATTATTTTCATATGCCACCAAATTCCTTCTAGAAAAATGTATTTAATAGTTTACTCATTACCCTAAAGTATACTAAATGATGGTTCATATAGTCGAACAATGCCCAATCATACAAATATACTAATTGATAATTTCCTTTAAAATATTCCTTTGGATTTGAATTGTTGGTTTTCATAAACTCCTTATTAGGCTCGTTATTGTTATTTTCCTTTTATTGTAAACCTTCATCATTTTCAATTGAAATCTACAATATTTATGTCCCATATTTTACTACTACATTCATATTCTTCATCACTTATGCATTATGCATTTTAACATTAAATAGAAACAATCCCTTAATCTTTAACATAGACCTTATAATTACCGCCAAATAAAACTTGCATATATGTTATAATTAGATATACTTTGAAAACCAATACTATCCTATTTTTTTAACACAAGTTGTAATTCCATTGAGGAAATCTACCTACAATATTTATCATGTTCGGGAAAAGCACAAGTTAAAAGTAAGAATAAAGCCATCATTCACCATTAATATCACCAACTTCCACTCCTTTTGCATGAACTTTATTGTTTCCCTTTGAATTGTTCAAGTTATCAAGATATTAACTCATCTCATGTCCTTTCCATTTCAAATTGTCACAAACACTAAATTCACTACTCAAAGCTATTTTTTTTTTATTAATTTATGTAACATTTATAACGGAATACATCACATATCCTTAATTATAAACACTAAAGGTTTATCTCCTAATCTCGTATTGTATAAGTAATTTATTCAAATCATATATGTTTAAAGGGATAAACCACATTTTGAAGTAGAATTATTACAATATCAAATTACTCTAGGATTAAATCTTTTTGATAGATCCAAATCCTGATTAATTGTAATTGATTGTCTAATGTTTCGTATTTCTCTTGTTTTACATCATTTTTATTTCATTAAACATACTATCAAGAGGTTAGTTATTTTGTAAATATAACCAACTTTAAAGACCATTTACATTTTTAATGACTTGAAATTATCTAATAATCTAAGAACACATCATCCAAGTTAACAAATGATTGTGGATTAAGACTTATCATCTCTCTATTTAGAATCATTCGATCCATTCGTATTTTAGTTTATAAATACTAAACATGACTTCTAATATCTAAGAGAACATTCTACTCAAATAATCAAAATATTTATCTCTACCCTTTATCAATAATATTATTCATCAATCATACAACCCTTTATCAATAATATTATTCATCAATCATACAATTATAGTTGTCTGAAAAATCCTAATTATATCATAATTCCAATTAGATATATAAATGTTGCATGATATCATGGATTTGTAATAAGTATATTAAGAAAACCAAAATGAAACATACTAACCCAAAATTAGGATTAAAAATACCAAGATTCAACAAATAATTCAGCAAGACACTTGATCTCACATGCCACAAGTTCATAAACCATTTATTGGATAAGAAGGATACAAAAGGAGTAACTTTTTCCATGGGATAGATTAAGAATGAAACTGATCTAGATGGTACTATATAGTTTGAAAATATATATCCAATGAATGCAATGAGGTAGATTTCAATACAATTATATATGAATATATATATATATATATATATATATATATATATATATATATATATATTGAATGAATGCAATTAGGTAGAATTCAATACAATTATATATTAACGATGTTAAAGAATTATATATTAACAATGTTAAGGAAATGGATTAAAACTAAAGTATGACATCTAACCAATTTCAATATTAAAACAAAAGTATGACATATAGTTAATTTCAATAATTTCAATAATGGAATCATCACATATGAAAATAAATAATTAACTAGAATATAAATGTATTATTTTAAATATTTAATTAAGAAGAGTACATGGATATTTAACAGTGGTAGGAGGTTGAAAATCGTCCTAATTTTCCTTCTCCTTAGGATACTAGCGATCTTCTCAATGGTACCATGGGCATAGGGGAATATTACTTTATGTTGAACTTCACTACTCTCCCCATGAAATTTTGGATTTTTATTAGAATTTTGGAATTTCTTCATAACGTTTCACTCATTTTAGTAACCTTTATTATTCACGATGTTAGTGAAATGTTTTTTTCTTGACCTAAGTGTACTTCATTAAATATTTTTGGGCCCACATAGACAAGGTGTCGATGAATCGTCACTTGGAGATGGTCGACTATAAGAAGGAAAACAACAAATAAAGTTGGGTTATCCATTTGAAGGAATGGATGATTAACTAATCATTGGATAATTTATTGACCCTAATTATGCTAAGAATGAAATGAGATACAAACAAAAATATAGAAAAGAAAAAAAAAATACAATGAACCACAACTTCTATTAATGAATAAAATAGAAAAAAAATGTGGAACACAAACTGGCTAGATTGGTGGTAGCTTATCTCTGAAGAGAAAGAGATTTCAACTACACTCATTTGAAAATAAACATTATATCACACTCCATTGCATGCTTAAAGGACCTCATTCACGTTGATTATATATGAGAGAGTGAGAGGAGAATAATTCCCATGATGCATGTGGGATAAATTGGTCTAAGTTTACAAAATACCATAGGCATGTTAAATAATAGGACTTCTTGAGAGGTCATCCATCCCACTACTACTCTATCCCAAGTGTGATTAACTACAAATTTCTAATGGGATTCGATGCATCATCGTTGTAGGAATTACATCACATTAAAAATGGAGATTAAAGTATATTGCATTCCCCATCAAAAGGGTGAATATCATGGTTTATTAAAACCACAGACTCTGAAAAATTGATTCAATGGAGAAGGTACATGGCCACTAAGATCCACCTGGATAAATCCCCCCTTAGGAAGCAATGGTCCCCATTACATCAAGTTCCATAGGGAGATGTGGAAAATTTTGTTGAATTAGAACTTTGGTGAGTCACTTTCCTTGTTAAAGTAGTTGTCCTACTTGTACTTGGCCTGTGGAAGGATGTCATGAACCTATTGGTGGGGATTTTGGATCCGTTCAACAAATATGGCTTCATAATTGACCTTGGTTTGAGTGTGGGAGGACTATGTTGGTGAATATGCAACAATAAGAGTTATATCAATGGGGTCTAATGGTTGGATCCCCAAGCACACCTGAAAAGGGTTGTGGCCAATAGAGCTATGTTGAACATATGGAAGACTCTCATTGTTTAGAAGGGAGCATCTATAAATTGTACCATTGAGTAATGGATCATTGGGAACCAAGTAAATGGGATTCAAGACATGGTAGTGCAAAGGAACCCCCGTAAGTGAAGAAGAAATATCTTTTTGCTCCTATACAATCTTCTCGACCTGCTTCTATTGGATAAAAAGGACTTAGGCTAAGGCCATAGTGGTCGCAGTGACCTTTTGTTCACCTTATAATTGGATCATGAAGAGGGAATAATTTGTGGTCTGATATATTACTTTGTGGCACTATTTTTCCAAGATCAATGAAGGGGTGATAGTTAGAGATACCTCTGGTACATTATAGAGATAACCTCCCAAAGTAACAATGACACTACAAGTCAAGACTCATAGATAGCATGATGTTTCCACATATATGGTAACTGTCCTAAAAGAAAATCATATAATTCAAGTGGGGAAACATCACACATTACCTCATCCTTGAAGGGATTGATGTCATAGGACAATCAACATTGTTGGATGGCATGGATGTCTCATCCCTGACTCAACCATTCAATGTTGTATGGTTGGGGTTGTGGCATCATTAGAAGCTTCAATCTGTTGACAACCTAGTTTGATGTCAAGTTCTTCTTACTCTTGTCATCAACAATGAAATTCAGTGGGGTCTCATTTACCCACATCTACCAATGGAAGAGGATCTTCCCCTCCTCGGGATCCTTTAGTTGTATTGTTGTGGATATGATGGTAATAGTGGGTTCTAAATTGATGATATGTTTCCTTTTATTGTTCTATGAAACACACTCCAAATTAGGTTATGATTCTTTTTCTTTGAGCTCATCCACCAATGAATGTTTTGAGTGACATTCATCGATGTTATGCCAGGGGATTTTGTGGAACTCATACCGGTTTCTAGTGTCTTTCTTAGACTTCCCATATGCCTTCTTTGCCAATTTATTGGACTAATTTTCTTGAGATTGACTCTCCTTTATTTGCCCCTCTTTCTATGAGTTAGGGTTTCCTTTTCCATTCGTATTTTGTGGTATATTTTCAAACCCAAAATCCCGCTTACTCCATCGCTTGAATTTCTTCTCAATTTTGACTACATATCGATAAGAAGGTCCCGGTGAGGAGATGTGCACAAAATCCATCTCTTTTTGAATTCACCTATGTAGACCAAGTGGTACTTCAAAACCATATGTCGTTTGAGGTATTTGATACCCAACTTTTAGTGCAAGGTATGAAAGATGTTGGTGTACTCTGACATCACCTAGTCTCTTTTTTGACATAGAGTCATCCATATTATGTATTGGTCATCATAGTCTTTGGCATGGTAGAAATCCTCCTTGAGGGCATCTAAAAAGGTTTCCCAAGTGGGTTCTCTCCTGAATGACAAAGATTCATCCAAAATATAACTCTCCCACTAACCTTCTATTGATCTAAAAGACCTTTATACGGTATTAAGGTCAACCTCACGAGGATATGAATCCCCCTACATTTTTATATAAGTGGTACTCCTCTTTTTTTTGTTAAATTATATATTGAAATATAAACAAAGCATGAGAAGGACCAGACTAATTGAAAACAAATATTCACATTCTAGAACAATACCTAAGATTGGGACTAGGTATTTCCTAAAATATTATATACAATATGTTACAAGATTCATAAACCAAATGAGTATAACAAATAAAAGACTGACATTTCCATCACAATATTTATTAAGATAGTAAACAATATCCATAAAAAGGAGATAAGAAAAATGGACTGCATATAGCATAAAAATTTAAATGATCATTCATTAAACATAAAAAATATTATGATGGATAAATATTTCAAATATCAAGATTTAAATCAAATTCTTTGAGAATACAATAATGTAATATCCCAAGATAGTTCTCTCAGAGTCTCAAAAAATAATATAAGTCTTTAAATACAAAGTAAATGTCTTTAAAGAAAATATTTCCATTCGCCCTTCAAATATGACTGGGATGGGGTTCACATGGACCATGAAATGAAAAGACATAGAAGAAAAGAGAAATGTAATTAAGGATCAACCTAGTTTTCATATATAACTGATAAATAGGAGGAAGTATGACAAATGATTGTAGAAGAAAATAGACTAAGATACGAACACAGTTGTTGCTTGACTCACTGTGATGGAAAGTTTTTGTAACCTTTTACTTGATTGGATGTGTTTCTTTTATAGATACTTGTTGTGGCTGAGGTGGAATAATTGTTTCAACTATTTCTTGATTTTATGGGTCGATGATATTAATTAATGCTTTATTTAACCATTCCTCGATATACTCCCTCAAAGGAGATACCATGATTTCATGCCTAGTTTTGATCTCAAATTTAAATCATTTTCAAATGATCTCATGTCCATGCCCGATTGTTGCAACATGTCATTCATTTCATCATTTCTATTAATATACCTCACTAACCACTTTTCAAATGATTCTTCGGAAAACTCTATTATTTTGGTAAAATCAGTTGCCCAAACTACCTTTAATGCATCAAGTTAATCTATTAATGTTTCCTTTGATAAAAGAATTGTATCTATTAATAAACTAGGACCATCAAGTTGTTTGGTAAGATCAACAAGTTTAAGGAATACATCATTTTTTAAATTTTTTTAAACATCTAACTCACTTATCATTTCTCTCAAATTTTGTATTCTCTTCAACCAACATGCATTCATGTGCTTCATGTGGGTAGTTGAAGAAAGTTTTTGTTCTTTTTGGTGGGAATTACTTAATCTTGAAACTTTGGATGAGAATGTACTCATGACTACCTTGTAAAATCCCTCATCATTTTCTAAATCGTTCTACAAATATTCCTTGAAATTTGTAATTCTTGATGAAAACTTAGCAATACTTTGAGCAAGATCTGAAATTTATTGAATTAGGTCGACTCTTTTCTGTATTTCATCTCCAATGCACTTTTTTATGTCTTTCAATAAGCTTGATGCACCTTTACATTTATTGTTTCTTTCTGGAATGTTTTATAACAAAAGTATTGTCTTAATTGTATTAAGGGGATATGGAAATAAAGGTCCTGGCATCAAGGTTGCGTCCAATTCTTTTATTTTTTGTTTCAATTCCAAATTTTCCCTTTCCATATTGTCAAAAAAATTCTCCAAAGCTTCTCCGACAGTGACATGGAATTGTGCAATTTTCAATGGTGTAACCCCATCAAGATTAATTGACGATTTAAACTCTTTTGACTGATTTTTGTTTCTTGTATTTACTTTTTCAATAACAATTTTTTGGATTCTCAATTGTAGGCCATGTGGTACAAAGTAATAGATTTTGCCTCAAATATTTATGGTTCCTAGTTAATTAGGGATTTAGCAATTTCCCTAGTTTTCAATAGTCTTTGTGAAGACCGGCTGGGTTCTTCAATGAGCTTATAAAAATCCATTTCTCATGGAATTTCTTGGGTTTTGGGTACTATCAACCATGTTGTTTGTGTATTTATTTTTCTTTTAATAGAGGTATACACACTATGGGATTTATCAAGGTTTTTTTCTTGGTGGTTCCTTATCACCACCATCATCTGAACCTCTATATGTTTCTTTTCTCATTTCAATACCACTGGTCCTATATTTTGTCCTTGACAAAGTGCTCTTTTGGGAATTATTTGGTGAACTAAGTTTTTTGTCTACTACTTCTCTACCATGATGTTGATAACCTTCATTGGTACCAATCAATTATTCCATATTATCTTAATCTTTGTCTACTGCAACTTCAAGGATATCCAAATTATCTTTGCCCCCTGCCTGAAATTATTCAATTTTAGTGAAATACGAAGAATATCCAATTAATTCCATATGTGCAATGAAATTGTTATGTAGGTCAAAACCCTCAACACATTTGGCTTCCTTTAAGCCAAGTCGCTCGAAATGGTCTGCATGTTCATTAATGTGGGTTATGTCATTTACAATAAATTCTCCAATTTTCCATGGAAGGGGTATGAATTTATTTTTTCTCCTCTCATTGAAGAAATGGGCCCAGGTTTTATACTATCGTTACATTTCCTCATCAAAAAATTTATCTGATACATAAAGGTAAAAGAAAAGGATTTTCTTCACCTCTAAACATCCCGATAACAATAAATTCCTTAGAAATTTAATAAAATCCTTTCCCAAAGAGAAAGGTGGAAGATTCAAGAGATAATATTGACGTCCTAAGACCAAAGATCAAGTTTTTGAACTATGAAATGAAATTTTTTTGAACCGGGTAAAAGTTATACTGATCTTTATGTCTATAGAGGGTCAAATACCATGGATAAATTGGCCCAATCTCTAAATCAACATCATTTTCCCTTAGAAAGTCTTCAAATACATGGACATAAACAATGGAAAATATGAAGTAAGAGGTCAGATAAAATTTTAGAGTCTTTTTCAAATTACCAAGTTAAAAAGAAACTTAACTCGAAATAAGGTGGCCTAAAGTATTTGTGTTTATAGAGGGCCTAATTGATCCAGGAGGATCTCGGTGGCCACCCACTTGTTGAGACCTAAGTCTGCACCGCTCCCCCTCCTGCCTCGTTTCCCTATGCCTTCATCAAAATTATTCCTCTTCTAGTTGGTCAGCTTGGTATCCCTCTCTAACTGACTTGGTTTCTATCATTTTGCTTTTTTATTGAGTCTTTGCACATTTTGTTTCTTTTTTTCTTGAAGGATAATTGCATGTCATGATTTGGTTAGAAATAATTGTCATCATGTTTCCCATTGATTGAGCATGAAGCAGGTCCACCAAGTCCTTTTGTGTGCGTAGGAGACATCCAAGACCACCAATTCCTTTGGATGCGCAATAAGATTCCGTAGAAAAGAACAGAACAATCCATAGCAGTTCATTTTGGGCTTAGATTTCAAGCCAAACAAACGGGTTAAATTTCAACGATGGAGATCCAATAGTCGATTAGATCAACGGCTCTGGCACATTTGGGATTCCAAAACTTGTGCAAGGCTTAATCCCAAGAGTTACATAAACCACTTCGTGACTTCGGTGTAGAAACGTTCGAGCTAATATTTGTTGAAAATTCTTGATCGTCGAACGAAGCATCACTTTGGAGATCATCCATATGGGAGGTATTCACACTTAGCACTCAAAACTCCCGAACAATGAAATGTTGGAGCCACGTGGAATTCATCCAACATTGACACGTGGCATGCATCATAGGAGACATGTGGAATCCATTTCAGACACCTTTGGTCATGCCATATGCCCATTTCTGTGTGACACGTGTAACTCTCCTCATGCGGAAACGTCAGCAGGCCATGATGTCAGGTACACATCATATCTAGAGTCCCAAAGTGTTGATCAACCGAAGATCCTAAGTGTCGATCAACAACAGTGATGCCATGGACACGTCAGATCCAAATCACCGAAGTGTTGATCAGTCGAATTGTCGAAGTGCCAAAGAGTCGGAGACGCATAGCGCTCATCTATGCTGACACGTATCATTCATCCATGGGGACATGTGGCATCCATCAGTCGTGACATGTGGCACTCATTTTGAGCATTTTAAGCACACCATTTTCCCCATTCCAAGTGACGCATGTCACCCTCCTTTTCATGACACGTCATCGATCGTGACATCATAGCCTCCACGTTAGCTCCAGAAGATTGTCCTCCCAGATATTTATATCAAGAGAAGGCATAGTCTCCCAAAGTCTCGAACGTCGAACTACTGAAGCATTTAATGGTAAATATTTCTTAATCCCAGATAAATTGACACTAATCAAGAATTAATAACTCCGGGAGATTGTCACTTTGGGAGATTCCAACCCAGAGAGAATGAAAATCATCGAAGTAGCGAAGTGCCAAAGAGACAGAGACATGTGGCACTCTTCTATGATGACACATGGAATCCATCAGTCGAGACACATGGCATCCATCAATTGAGACACGTGGCACTTATTTTAAGCACATTTGGGGTTGTCATCTGCACTATTTCAAGTGACACATGTCACCATTATTTTCATGACATGTCAATGATATCACATTAGGCTGCCACATTAGATTCAGAGGATTTTCCTCTAGGAGATTTCCAAGAACAGTATTCGAAAATAAAAACTCTCGAACGCCGAAGATTCGGAGTCCCAAAGTCCTTAAACTCCAAATGATTAAAAGATAATATCAGGTTAATTAAGATAAACATGGTTATGACTTCGGGATATTATCACTCTGGGGGATCTCAAATCAAAGAAAGCACATTTCTCTGAACCCCCAAAGTGTTAGATCCACGAACAACTGAAGTCAAGTCCTCACTACCACGTCACTCCACAACATTATCACTCTGGGAGATTCTCCAACTCATCATCTGAAGTACCAAATGTTGAATTCTCAGATTGGTTTATCTCCATTGATGGCATATTTTAATATTTAAAAAGGGGCGCCAAACCATGAATG
This sequence comes from Picea engelmannii, assembly GCA_009831015.1. Taxonomy (NCBI): domain Eukaryota; kingdom Viridiplantae; phylum Streptophyta; class Pinopsida; order Pinales; family Pinaceae; genus Picea; species Picea engelmannii. The sequence goes on from ML776572.1 coordinate 864,087, forward strand.
GGGAAAACACCATATGTTTTGTTTCTTTCACTTCCAATACATTTAGGTATCTGCAGTGTCCTCCAAAAACGCACGTGCATACCCATGATCAATACAGAACTCGGTTTTGTCACTCCTAGTTATTTTTTGTCATATATTAGTTCTCTCCAGTGCATGCATCAGTCTAATTTTATTGCAAATAATAATTTTTAATTGTTCAGTTCAAAACTCTTTTAGTTTTAGGAATAATAAGTGGCCTTTTATGTGTGATTAGAACCACTTTTTTTTATTAAGTCAAGATCGTAGTATTCATTACTATTGTTGGACCCTTCATTTTTGGGATAAGGATTCATGCAAATTTTTGACTAAGCACGAGTTGTGCAAGATTCACCAGAAGCTGGACAACAGAGAAATAAAGAGAAACAAAAAGAAGTTGTGAAAGTTAGTGCAACGTCAGCTAAGCAAAAAACGATTGCAATAGAACAGGGAAGTGCACAAGCCAAGATGGAAGACAAAACCTAGCTATATATAGGACTAAACATAATTGTAAAAGGGTTGGTGTTGTTCTTTTTAGTCAGTTGAGCTCTTAGCTGTTGATTATTGTAAGTCGATTCAAGTAAAGTATTGAGTCTGTAATGTAATCAATCTATCTTTCTGAGATCCAGGGCTTTGTAACATGAGTCCAGAGTCAAGAGTCTATCCAGAGCATTATTGTGTATTCAAGAGTCTATTATTATGGAAAGGTTTTGAAGATAATATGAAGACGAATCTGAAATTTCAAAATATGATGTGTCTTTGTGTGTTTACTTATGAATTACAGTACTTCTTTATGGTCTATAAGTTCTACTTGAATGGTTCTATGTTTAAATGTTCATTCTCAGCATAAGTAGGTTTGATTCTTGCATACATAATATTTAGCATTGTTTATGTCTCTTGCACAAGATCAGGATGAGTCTCGATGTTCTGTGGATCCTCCTAAGTCTTTTCCCTACCCTTCCCTATCTTTTTGCCTCATAAACGCTTCGGGTGAGACTTCTTCTCTTCGGGGGAGATGAAAATGCTAGCACTCTAAACTACTCTGTACATTTTGTTGGTAACCTAAGAAGGACCCCGGTCTGATCAAACATGCACCAATAAAATGGTTCTCTTGTTGGGACCTGTGTAAAAAGGGAACCTGTAGGGAGAATGCTTTTGCGGATCCATAGATCTAGTATTGATCAATGGTGGGAAAGAAACTGCGATGCCTTCATATGAAAAGAATCGAAACTAAGGGGAAAATCAATGAAAAAAACTCATGAAGCAATCTTTTACTCAGAAAGATCGAGAGACCAGTACGATATTTTATGGGTTAAATTCCCAGAAGAATTTTTCCACTGGAGAGACGCCATAGTTGAGAAGTGGTGGTGCAACAATATCAAGAAAGCAACAAGACAGTCCAAGAATTTGAGGAAAGAAGGTAGATCAGAAGAAGTAGAGGAAAGACATATAGAAGAGTTGGAGAAGATGAGAAGACAGGAACAATTGGCGAGTCAAAGATTAAATGAGAGAGAAGCGTGGAGAGAATAAAGTCCCCAGGAGATTGGAAAAGAAGAAGAAGGTGAAGACGTAAGAGAGGAATAAGTCAGCATGAATCTTGAAGAAGAAAGAGAATATTCATCCCCAATAATAGGATAGATCGAGAATCTGACTGAAGAGATCATCCTAGTGGAAGCAAATGAGACCCCCCAGATCAAAGAAAATTTCCCCGAAGCCATTGGTGCCAGCCCTGAATCACCCATACCCCAAGTGTCTTCTATACAAGAAGTAAGTTCGATACTACCTTCTCATGCTAGTTTTGTTCCAATACAATTAGTTAATCAATCACAACCAGGAAGTCAGAGTACAAGGAGGATATTGGGATCCCTTGGTAGATCACAAGTAGGACTGTTAGGGTTCATATTGATAGGAACAAAAATATTAGCAATGGTTGGCCACGTGGGAGGTTCGATTGCCCGATACCCATAATTTTGGGGTAAGGGTGATGAACACATTGAGCAGCACTGGTTCTTGTGTGAAGCGATGTGGAGATCCAGAGGGACTCCAGATGAAAATAAGTTGGTCGAGTTCCAGACTAACTTGAGAGGTCACACTATCAAATGGTACATGAATATCATCGATCCAGGAGTGTCGGGAATGCAAGGTCAAGCATTCACACTTGGCTAAGTATGGACAAGGTTCATAGCAGAGTTCAAACTACCTCATTTAGAACAACATGCTCTGTCTAAGTTGTGTGAGATCCAACAACATGAAGGTGAATCAACCTGGGAATACAACCATAAGTTTAAAGATGCTATAGGGAGGTTGGCACATCCAATCCATGAATAACATCAAAGGGAGTGGTACATTCATGGATTGTTGCCTCTAACTCAGATTCCTCTAACGCAACAATGGATATCCACTTTAACAGATGCCTTGGAACAATCGATGAAGATTGAATCCATGGTGGGATACCTTGGGAGCCTGAGAGTGACCAGACCCCTAGCATATATGAATCTGGTGCAACTATAGGGGAAAATATCGACGCTTACAGAAAATATTCAAGAGCTGACAATAGATAGACTAGGACGACCACAGGTTTGGTGCACTAGATGCTATACGAAAGGTCATCTGGTGAATGCATGTCTGTGAATAAGGGGAATGGGACCTCCTCAGAATCTGATGGTAACCTCACTAGGACCCACGGGAGGAGTTGCACAGGTATCTACGAACTTACCATTCCATAACCCCACCCCGTATCATGCTTTTCCAAGAGGCCAAGTGGCACCAACAATTGATTATTGTGAAATATATCGAATCCATGGGCATGGGCCAAGACAATGCCCCATTATGCAGAAATATTCGACAGTACCAAATATAGTACATTGTGAGTTATGCGCATCTACCATGCATACTACCAATCAATGTAGATCGTTGGATACACTTGCAGACAAGTTAGACCGAAAAACATTTAGGGTGAATGAGAACCCTTAGGGACTAGGAATATGTCGAGGAGGTGGAGTCGGAGGATACTTCAGAGGAGGAAGGACTCGGGGAAGAGGGCCAAGTAGATGTTATAACTGTGATGAACAAGGTCACATGGCTAGAGACTATCCTCATCCAAGGCAGCCATGGTTATCTCATTGCAGAACCAATGGGCATGCAACTGAAGACTACCCAGAGTTAATTGCAAAATGGGAATATAGAGTATGACAAAGAGGAAATAACCTCATTAGTTCAGAAATCAAGAGGGTTATTAAGGGACAATTTCCCAAAATTAATATCATTACTCGAGGAGGAGTGAAGACATGAGTTGATGCTGATACTCTATCTCAAATCCAGAAAGCAACACCTAAAAAGGATAGGTACGACACTCTAAGACAAAATTTGTTATTTAAATATTCTATAGAAGTATTTCAGAATATTCATAGCCCTGTTATGCAAGAGAAACACCCATAGCCTATTGTTTTCCTAATATGGCGCAAGTCCCTGATTCACCCCCTGCACCAAGAAACCCTGTAGTCATGCCGAGACAACTTGAGAAACCTCAAAATGTAGTTGACCTTTGGTTTCAATTATTCTCTGACATTCTGTGGAATGATCAACTAACAAAAAAATGTGCGCAATGTGCTATACCTAGTTTTAGGGAACGAAGAACCCCTAGAATCAAGAATAAGGGATAATCTTCCTGAGAAGAGTACTCAGAGAGTGCAGTGAAGAAAAGTACAAACTGGAAAATAATTTAGACTAGTAGCCCAGTTAGATGAATTTGATATTAAGGACATCACATTGGATCTAGGATCTGATGTGAACATTCTGCCTAAAAAGACTTGGGAAGCCTTAGGAAAACCTAGCCTGACATATTCCCCAATTTAGTTAATAATGAAAAACCAATATTGTATCTTCCTCATAGGAAGACTGGAGAATATAGAAATAGATGTTGCAGGAGTAAAGACAGTGGTTGAATTTGAAGTCACTGAGATCATGGGAGATAAGGACCCTTAGCCTACACTACTTGGAATTGATTGGGCCTATGAAAATTATGTAGTAATCCACTTAAATAAAGACACCATGACCTTTGAGGCTGAGGGAATCAAGGTAGTTCAACCTTTGGATCCATATGTAGGACCTAGGTATATAGAGCCAATAGAAAATAATATAGACGGAGAATACTTGGATCAGTTGTACACCATAACAGCAGGAATGAGAGCTGATTATATAAATCCTACCGTTGATGGATCAGTAAGTTGGAGAAGCATACAGTTAGCAGATAAAGATTCAGAATTGGATTTCGACAGTTGGCAACAAGGTTCGTATGAAATATTCTCAAGAATATGCGCAACTGTCAGAGTGACCAGATGGGTTGGGACCAAAGTTAGAGAACACCCAGTATACGATGGCACCTCAGAACTAGACATTTTTCTGCTCAACATGGAAGAAAATGTAATAGAATATCAAATAATCTCAGTACTAGATGTATCTTTTCAGAACACCCCTGCCAGATGGTGGGCTAATCATAAATTCGTACTCATAACTTGGGATGAGGTGAAGAAATCTATCAAGTATAGGTTCCATAATAAGGAGTAGATGGACTCAGAGATGCAGATGGATCTCTAAGTTGCACAATTATTCAAAGGATAATCAGATCCTAGAATGCATATTGAACATTGTGTGACACAGTGGCAAGCTACAAGGATACCCTCTCACTTCTCAGTCTAGGTATTTCACCACTCTCTAGGTCTAATCCCGAAATCTTGGTTCATACACGAAGAAACCAGAGGACAGACCATCGACTGGCAAACACTGGGAGCTCATTTTTGCAAGGACTTCTCATTTACAAGTAACTACCTTGAGCTTGAAGTAGTCCTACAAAATATTAAAGGATTTATTTTTACAGATAATGGTAATCAGAAATCAAACATAGAGGTATGTGCCAAACATAGCCAATAATTTCAGAACAACCTTAATATGGCCTCAACTGAGAAACCTATAGAATGTTATCAAATTAGCAAAGATGCAGAAATCCTAGATGACTTAGAATAATTGAGAAACCTAGGCATCAAAGAGACAGAGAGGAGAAAATAGATTCAAAACACCATACCCAACTAGACTAATAGTTCCTACAATCACCCATTAAAATTACGCAAAATCAACATAGGGACCGCAGAGCAACCCAAGATAGCTATAGTGGGAGACTACTGGGATGAGAAAACCAGTCAAGAAATACAAATTTTGTTGCGAGAATATGAGGATTTGTTCCCAAAGACGTTTTTAGAGTTAAAGGGAATCAAAGGAGTTATGGGAGAAATGAATATTGAATTGAAACTAGGATCCAAGCCTGTCAGACATAGACCATACTGTCTTAACCCTAGAGTAAAAGAGAAGGTTAAGAACGAGATAGATAAGATGTTGGCAATAGGACTCATTTTTGCAGTAGAAGAGGCGGAGTGGGTTAGCTTGATAGTTATTCAAAGAAAGAAAGGCACAGAGGATATTAGAGTTTGTGTAGACTACAGAAGCCTCAACTCTAACTGTGTGCATGACCCTTTCCCAACACTCTTTAGAGATGAGGTTCTAGAACAAGTTGCATGGAAGGAAGCATACTCATTAATAGATAGATTTTCAGGGTACCACCATGTCATGATCGTTGAAGAGGACAAAAAGAAGACCACTTTCATAACAAAATGGGGATCTTTCACATACAATGTGATGCCATTTGGATTAAAGAACACCCCCGCAGTTTTCTCCAGGATTGTAATAGCAGCTTTCAGAGAGTTCATTCACAAATTTATAGAAGTATATGTGGATGATTGGACAATATATATCCTACTCAAGGAACATGTATCACTATTGCGGAAAATGTTTGACAAATGTAGAGAATTGCATATCTCATTGAATATTAGAAAGTGCATCTTTTGTGTACCTCATGGGAATTTGTTGGGCCACATAGTCTACCGAGAAGGAGTATTGGTAGACCCAGACAAATTTGCGGTCATCACAAACATGCCACCACCTACGAGTGATAAATAGTTATGTTCCATGATGGGACACATAGGTTACTATCGCAAGTTCATCTGAAGATATGCCAATATTACTGCACCTTTGGAAAACCTACTGAAAAAGGATGAAATGTTCCAATGGACTCCAGAATGTGATAAATCATTTGAGATACTTAAGGATAATCTCAACACAACACCAATTATGATATTCCCAAACTAGGAGAATGAATTTCACGTCCATGTAGATGCTTCAGAAATTTCCTTGGGAGCTATCTTAACGCAACCAGGAGATGGAGCTATGGATCATCCTATCTACTTAGCGATTCAGAAGTTGTCACAAATAGAACACAACTACACAACGACGGAAAGGGAGGGCTTAGCCATGATCTATGCTTTGCATAAATTTAGACATTATTTGTTAGGTTCTCATTTCAAATTGTTTAATGATCATTCTACATTGAAATATCTAGTCAACAAACCTATGTTGGAAGGGAGAATTTGTAGATGGTTGTTGTTATTTAAGGATTTTTCCTTTGAATTTATCATTAAGCTAGGAATATGAAACATAGGACCTGATCACCTGTCCAGATTAGAATCAGGGAAAAGTGGCAGAACAATAGATGACTAGCTCCCAGATGCAGACTTGTTCTGGTTTGAGGCCATACCAGAATACCTGGAAGACATAGAAGTCTTCTTAAGTACAGTGGCCTTCCCAGAAACATATTCCACAACCCAGAAACTCCACATGGTTGTTAGAGAATCATATTACAAGTTGTTCATCGTAAATTTGTATAAACTAGGACTAGAAAGTATCCTCAGATGATGTGTCTTAGATCATGAAAGATAGGATATACTATGGGAATTCCACAGTGGAGTTGTAGGAGGTCATGTAGGAGGAAAGGCCACTGCACAAAAAGTTATACAAGCTGGAATTTGGTGGGAAACACTCTTTAAGGATCAAAAAGTATACGCTAGATCGTGTGATGTTTGTCAATTTGTGGGTAAGTCGTCATGTCGATACAAATTACCACTACAACCAGTTAGAGCTCTACAAGCATTCGAAAAATGGGCAGTTGACTTTATTGTACCAATCAACCCTACAACCAATCATTCAAAGGCTAGGTACATCATCACTACAACTGACTACCTTACCCATTGGGAAGAAACAATGGTTGTTAAGGATTGTTCGACCGATATTGCTGCCAGGTTCATTTTCGAGAATATCATCACTCGGTTTGGATGTCCCAGGAGCCTAACCAGTGATCAGGAAGCTCATTTCATTAGCAGCACTATAGCAACGCTTATAGCAGATTTTCTGATCCAACACCACAAAAGCAGTCCCTACCACCTGCTGGTCAATGGAACAGTCAAAGCCTTCAACAAGATTCTAGAAAGAGTGTTGACAAAGGTTTGTTGCACAAATCGAGAATATTGGGATGACAGAGTCCCAACAATAATATGGGAGTACATAACAACTACAAATAAAGTCCATAGGTACACACAGTTCCAGTTAGCTTATGGGAAAGAGGCAGTGGTGCCTGTAGAATTCATCACTCCAAGTTTGTATATTGCACAAATCACACGTATGTCAGAAGAGGAATCCATTTGGTAGAGACTTATGGAGTTACAAGAACTTGAGGAGACCAAATTTCTAGCAGACTACCATTATTCAGTCGAGAAAGCAAGACAAAAAGCTTGGCATGATAGGCACATTAAGACCAAGGTATTTACACAAGGAGACAAGGTTCTACTCTATGATAGTTGCTACATGAAGCACCCTGGAAAACTGCACTTGTACTGGTTGGGACCATTCATAATTGCAAAGATTCGACCCTCGGGAGCAGTTAGAATCGCACAAATGAATGGTGTGATGTGGCCAGGATGGGTGAATGGCGCTCGCCTGAAGCCCTAATTGTCTCAAAACTGAGAAAGAGAGACTATCTCTCTAGTCCGAAGGATCTTGTATAATAGTTAGATTTGAGTTTTCTGAAATTTTTGTAAATTAAATTAATAAAGTCGATGTGTGCAGTGTTGCGCCATGACAACTAGCTCATTTTCTGTTTAAAAATTGTTTGATACAAAACTAGTAACTCAATAGTGCAGGATCTGAATCCTAAGTGAATCCATTAATGACAATCATTAATATGATGGGGACCTCCTTTGTGATTGGAGGGAGAACGAATTTGAATATGATCTGAGCCCATGTGCCACACGAACCCAGTCTAGTCACAGCCTTTATGACCATTACGGTACCCCACCTAAAGTCAGTTAAGCCATAAAGTCGCGATATGCCAAGATTCCATCAGAGTTCGCATCGGGATACCCACCCATCAAATGGAAAGGTTTGAAATCGGTCACATCCCTATTACACTCATGCAAGTAAGTAAATGAAAAAATCACCCAATAGGATTTACCACGTTAAACCATCATGTCGGACAACTTAGATCCAGTTGCGTCCATACAATCGTAATGAACAGTAGTTATTGCTAAAACTTGTCCGTTAAGCCAAGTATAAGTTCCTGATAACTCGCCCAAGAATGCATCATTTTCAAAGAACTTATCCATTTCTAAATTCAGTAGAGAGAAACAGTTTGTAAAAGTGTGAAATCCATAGTCGTGACCTTAGTCTTTAGCTTGCCACAGAAGTGTGAATGTTGAGAGCCACAACAAGACAAAGTGATATTTATAAAGAAGCAGTACTAGAGGAGCCCTATGACCTACGATTTGATGTCCTGGGTGATCTCAAAGAGAAGGTGGAGCATGTTAAACTCCTCAATATTGACCTAACAAATTTGGTTTTGTTCCCTCAGATGAACATAGATGTATTTTGGGAGATGGATCTAGACGGACTTGGAGGCATGCAATTTGTGACAAAACTAGACTTTATCAACTTATTCAATTCAATCATCATGAACCTTAGAGACCTACCAATATTCAGTACCACTGGAGAGGTTGTGTGGTGCACAAAATTTCTGATAAGTAGGGTGCACAAAAAGGGTCTCTCGTTGGATAAGAGATATCCAATCCATGTTGAAGACATCTACCAGCTTACGGGACTGTCCTTCGAAGGAGAATATGTGTCGAAAAGATTCCAGGGTCCTGGTAAGCACGACAAAAAGAAAGGCGAGCTCAGCCTGTATGAGAAATTCAACACAAAGAGGGGGGGACACACAACTGTAATCCATCCCATACTACGATAGAAATTTTGGACTAGATGTTACATCATAGCCAACAAGGTTATGAGATCATACTACAAGGGAAAATGCACACTAGATGCATTAACAGTAGCATACTTTTGCACCAACGATGATGTATTCAATTGGTGTAGTTACATGTTGGAGGAACTACTAGTGGCATGCGAGGAAGTGTAGGAGAAGGGAGGAACCTTCACTTATGGATATCTACTCATGGAATTCGAAATGTTCAAATGGAAGCCACCCATCAGAAGGCCTCCAGCGCTACCAGATAAGGGGCGCATGGCGAAGATTTTCGAGCCATGGTAGTCAAGGCCTGATTCGGAGAATACAACCTTCAACACCACAACATTTTCTAAATGGTACAATGGTCTGATAGACGCAACACAGAGGTTGCGTACTCAAAAATAGATCCTCAACTACAATACGCAATACATTTCCTTCAGTACGAACTGACACCACAAATTTGTCTGGTCGAGACATGTTAGCAGGGAATATTTTCATACAAAGATGTTGTCGTTCTATTTGGACGAGGAGGCCTTCGACAAGGAAGTCATGTCTTGGCCAAGAGTCAAACGCAGCCTGTGCAAGTCAGGAATGCATTATATTCTTTCGGCGGAGCTGCTAGAGAAGACAGAAAAACAAGCAGAAGTCAAACCAAGCTTAGGTCTAGCGTCACATAAGACAAAAGCTCCAATACAATCAGACTCTGAGGAGGAAGAAGAGATTGATCAATTGGAGCAAAAGAAAATACCAGCCCTCCATCAGCTTCCAGCTGATTTGATTTTGTTAGGTGGGGATGTTAAGTAGATCCTGAGCACTGTGTTTGGTACTAAACCATTGATGAAGAGGCCCAGAACCAGTTTCTTGCCGAACAAACCTTTGAACCCCCAACCCCTTGGATCAGTCGCTCCCCGCACTCGCTCAGTGATTAAATTCATCACTATCATCCACATTCATGATGACCCTGAGCCTAAAAAATTTCCATCCACATTTGTCACTGAGCACCCTCCCTCACCACCACCATGCTAGTCTCCAACCCAAGAAATCACTAGTCCACCCCAGACCACAAATCCAAAGTCGATGCAGCATGATTATCCAAAGCAAGCAGAGTGAGGACTCCTAGAAATAACCCAAGAGTCACTTAAGCCAAGATCAAAATTTTCTGGTCCAAACCCCAAAGTACCAGAGCAAAGCATGAAGCTGAATGGTCTGAATCCAGAAATCAAGGAACAATAGCCAGATCCTTCGGCACAAGGAAACGACAACCAAACTGTAGAGGAGTCGGAAGCCCTAAGAAACCAACAGATCACCTCACCGGCCAAGGGTGAGGGTGCCCAAGAAATAACATGGCATGAATCAGACACAACAAAAGAGAAGGGCATACCAGATGCTTAGAAAGAACCAGAATCAATAACCAGGCAGTGCATGACATCTGAGTGAGAACATATGGAGTAGGTTCTCTAGAACCCTCAACAATGCACAGAACTAATGCAATTGTGCATAGCCAAAAAAGAGGTTATGAATATTTTTCCCTCATAGCTAAGATTGAGGATCGCACCAGGGCCACCAACAAAGGGGGAGGTAGAGACCTGCTTGGAGCATTCAACGGCCAGTGGACTTCCACTGCAAACACAAGCACTCATATGCGTAGCTCCTTCATCTGTTGACCTAGTACAGTGGCTAGCAAAGCACTTGTTTGGATTGATGAGAGCGCCAACTGATCAATTAGATAAAAGGCACCAGGAGGCCAAGAGGTATGTCGAGGTCATCAGGAAGGAAGAGCTCATCACGCAAACATGCAAGACATAGGAAGCAAAAGACAAAATCTAGGTTGAGTACAAACTAGAGAGAGTGCAGGAAAGAATTGTTGAAGCTTGGTCGTAGATTCAGAAGGTTGTGTCCAAACTACCTGAAGCCAGTGACGCAGATGATCTAGAGCACCAGATTGAACTTCTACAAGGAGAATGGACACAACTAGCCACTTGCACTGAGCATCTAGAAGAACAGTTGTGACAGAATCAACATGAAGCAGAGAAACAACCCCAAAAGATGCAAGAGCAGATGCAGAAGATAGTACTACAAGGCCACAATGCCCAAGTAGCACTACACAAGCACACAACAGAAAGCACAAATATTTTCATTGCTCGACGAAACAAAGCCTTGGAGGAGGTACACACAAAGATCAAGGTGTTGAATGAGAAATTTGTGGTCACAATGGATCTGATGGTGGAACAGTAGAATTTTGACCAAATCTAACAGGCCAACAATGAACTCAATGCCCTCTTTGAGGCACATTCTGTAGCAATGAAAGAGTTGCTCGAATTCCGACCTGTTATTTAGGCAGTGTACATGCAGATGCATCAAGTTGATGCAACAACAGATTTCGAGTGGAACCTGTTGGTCACATCCAAGCCAAAGGGGTATAGTAAAGAAGATACCCAACAGTTCGTTGTAGAGGCATCACTCCTCGCCAAGAAGTGGCAGGACAAAGTTGAAAACTTTCAAGGAGTAAATGAGCGAGCCTTAGAATTGGTCCCAGAGTTGGGACCTTCATTTGAAGAGGTAAAAGAAGAGAAAGCACAAACAAAAGAGCCGAAGGAAGAAGAAAAGAAGGACAAGGGAAAACAATAGATGCTCCTGGGATATGCAAAAGAACCAACCACTTGACTCGAGGGTGAGTCAAGGATTGTAGTCGGAGCCTGTTGGGCCCTTTGTTTCTTCAATAAGGATTCATGCAAGTTTTGACTAAGCACGAGTTACACAAGCTTCACCAGAATCTAGACAGAAGAGTGATAAAGAGAAACAAAAAGTAGTTGTGAAAGTGAGCGCAATGTCAGCTAAGCAACAAACGGTTGCAACAGAACAAGGAAGCACGCAAGATGAGATGGAAGACATAACCTAGCTATATATAGGACTGAACATAAATGTAAAAGGGTTGGTGTTGTTGTTGTTAGTCATTTGAGCTCTTAGTTTTTGATTATTGTAAGTTGAGTCAAGTAAATTCTTGAGTCTGTAATGTAACCGATCTATCTGTTTGAGAGACAGGGCTCTGTAACATGAGTCTAGAGTCAAGCGTTTGTTCAGAGCATTACTGTGTATTCGGGAATCTGTAATTATGGAAAGGTTCTAAAGATAATATGAAGAAAGATCTGAAATTTCAAAATATGATGTGTCTCTATGTGTTTACTTATGCATTACAGTTTTCTTTATGGTCTATACGTTCTACTTGAATGGTTCTATGCTTAAATGTTGGTTCTCAGCATAAGTTGGTCCGATTATTGCATACATAATATTTAGCACTGTTTATGTCTCTTGTGCAAGATCAGGATGAGTCCTGAAGGTTCTTTGGATCCCCCTAAGTCTTTTCCCTACCCTTCCCTATCTTTTTGTCTCAGCAGTGCTTCAGGTGAGACTTCTTCTCTTCGGAGGAGATGAAAATGCCAGTGCTCTAGACTACTCGATATCTTTTGTTGGTAACCTGAGAAATAACTTGGTATGATCAAACTTGTGCCAACAACTATACTCCAACAATTTCTAGTTAAGTTAATATGTTGTTTTACAACTGGTAGTGTAGTGTTAAGTCTCAGTCCCAGATGGACGAGAACCTCTGCAACTGTTATAAATATGAGGTTTGTTTATGTTTTGGGGGTTTAGTTTTTTGGGAGAAAAAGATCAATACAACAACTGGTTGGACCCATTCTGCGCATGGATTAAATCTCTCTACCTGGTGAAGATACTATTGATGACAATGTGTTTGTGTCCAAATTTGTATGTGTTTCTTATCTTGAATATTGTTTTGATTTGTGCGAAGTACGTTTCTTTTCCTTGAACTAATATATAACTTGTCTTTATTAATATGAATCCCTTGTTAACAACTATGCTTTGATGAAGATTTGTTTTTATTAAAACCCGTGGGAATGACTGCATTTTTGGTACATATTTGATGATTTAAATGACAATTTAAGACTTAAACTTCTAGCAGCAGATTGTCCATTGAATGATTTGTTTTTGTTTTTCTTTGTTTATTACCTTTATTATCTCACTTGTTTGTCCTTAGTATGCCACCAGCCAAGGAAGACCCTCGTCCATGTCATTTGGCCAACCAAACCATGCTCATGTCTTGATAAACCAACCCTCTAACTGACCCATTAATCAAAAAACCAACAATTCATAACTTGAGGTGGCCTATCTCTGCCCTTCAACAGTCAAGTGAAGACTTTAGGACCAACATATTCCAGTGTCACTACCAATGAATGAAGTTGTTAGCACCATAGTTTTTACAGTTAGAGCGAGTTCTAGGTGAGTCATAGTTAGTGTGTCAAAGCGTGTGAAGTTAGGTACTGAATAATGAATGGGTTGAAGTCAGCAAGTGGCGGGTCTAGCCCTTGGAGTTAGGAAAGGGTGTCATGATTAGTCATGTGCAACTTGTAAAGGTCCCTTTCCCAAAAAGTCGAGTCCTGTTAGAAAGAGGGAATTTACATGTGAAAAGTCGAAGCAAGTTGTTGGAATAAAGGTCACGTCGATGGATATAACGACCATCATCACCTAATTATGAACTCAGAAAGGTTAAGAAATCACAATGCTCATATCACATATACTCTGCAGCTCTTATCATCCGTACTTTTCACACTTCAAAGTGTACCGTCACACAAGTTTTCTATGCAAATATTCAACCTGCTTCCAGACTTATTGTCACCATGGATTTATCGTCCTCTGCCATGATTCCATTCCTTGCCCGTTCGAGTATAAATATTGGTCACCCTGCATACTTCTCCTTTGCCTTCCAAATTTTTGCATTTTCTGTGGTTTTTTCCACAAGTCCTGGGTCCTTTTGCTTTGGGAAGGTTGATTTCCATCGGTTCTATTGTGAGTTTGTTCATTCAATTTTTCTTGCCTCCCTCATTTCCAATCATTCTTTGAAGCTTGTTGGAGTTCACTGCGAGCTAGTGCACTGGATGATAGTTCTTCTCATGATCAACCTCTATTCTTTGGATTTTCTTCTTGTCGCTATCAATTTCTTTCCCCGTCTAAACTCTCTGCCTCATGACAAGTCTCTCAGCACCTTGCCACCATGCCAGAATTTCACGTCGTGCTTCCCTACTATGAAGAGCCTACCATTGATGTTTATCACCATGCCTAAACTTTTCATTAGTCCTTATGGTCGCGCAGCAGACCCCTAGAGTTTATTTTTATTGTCATGCAAAGTTCCTATCACTTCCTTCCCAACAGGTCTCTATGAAGTATATCATTCTCATTTTCCATGCAAAGAGGGTGTCACCATTCATTACCGTGCACGTGAAACAAATACACCTTTGCATCATGACAACATCCCAAGGCATGAGAAAAAATGCACAAAGTGGCAGGACCGTGAGGTCCAAGCCTCAGGACCTGGCATTATTCAGTGAAGATCTGTATTGGAAGCCAGCCAAAGTGAAAAGAAAGGCTATTTTGGTAAAGAAAGTCATGTACGAGGAAAGTGACATCTGGAAGGAAGAGTAGCACACGCACATGCATGGAAGACCTAATGACGTTAGGTTTAGGGGTTTTGTAATACATTATAATGTTTGATGAGCCAGAAACGCATATATATAGATACCTAGGAGGTCGAGAGAGAGTAGTCCATTCTAGCGAGAGATATAGAAGGCAGTAGTTGTAATCTAAAGAGACGTCGAAAGAGAGGAGTTATGTTTTGATATTTGGTGGTAATTATTTTGTCATACGACCCGATTTTGTAAGTTGTTGAGCTATAGAGATTCAGGAGTGTAGATCTCAAGGGTTAGATCACGGGATGAGGAGACTGGTGTGATCTAGTCTGCCTCATAATATATCTCGACCCGACTGAGTATGAGTTTTAAAGAACGCAACATTGTAGTTTTGGAACTACAATAATAGAAGATTTTGAGATCCATATCTTTGTGGACATAGCCCAAGGGGAGGTGAGCCACGGTAAAACCTGTGTTATGTGATTGAATGATTGTGTTTCTTTTACTGTTTATGAGTAGATGTTAACATGATGAATGAATGAGTTTATTACATTACATGCATTATTGGGAATGGCAATATATTTCTCTGATAAGTTAAATAGAACTCTCAACACACACTTCTCATATCTCCAATCAATCCTAGACTACAAAGACTTGAGTATTGCAGTCACCCATTAAGACTATCTCGGGTGAGACTGCACAGTGTACTATATGCACTGCGTTGCCTTCTGGTTTACCAAGAGGGCCGATAGTATTAGAGGGTTTTTTGGAACCCCAACAGACTTGAACCCTGGGTCAATCACGATAAAGGTATGAACTCAGAGATCTAAACCAACAAATGGTTTCATTGCTGATTGGAACAGTATAGGATTGAGTAGATGGGATCGGTTAAAAGAGGGTAAGATCTGTGGAAGGTGGGTCAAAAGAATACCAAATCAAACAACAAGAAGGTGAGAATGCACTGCTAGAAGGGGATGTTGAGACCGTGGAATCCTACAAAAGTAGAGATCGAGAGATGGTTGAAGACAAAGGAGCTAGAGTTTGCGCAGAAAGATAACAAAAACCCTAGAATAACACCATGCAAATACCTTGAGAAGTACATGTTTATTGATCTGCATGAAGTATTTTTCTATGATCTTCCACACTGATTGCAGTAGTGGATATTGAGGTTGAAGGATAACCACACAACAAATAGTATCCGATAGTTAGAGTGGACCACAATTCAGATTAATCAGTTATAGTAGGTGAATAACAAATTCACCCGCGTAGTAGATTTTTGGCTCGACAGTATTGTAGTAGGATTTATAGCAGAATTTGCAGTAGATACAATGAATTCATACAATTAGTGGAGCAAGAGTGTCTACGAGGACCTCGAGGAAGGTATATTTGGTCATTGTATACTTCGATTAAGATACTTATCTATAACAAAGATGTAATGAGAATGGAGTCAGACAACTAAACTTCCCTGCGTACATGGTGGAAGGGGGGAAGCACTAACAGAAAAAGGAGAAATGGAAGGAGAAGTGGATAAAGGAAAGAAGGAGGAAGCCTTGGACCCAATCATGATGTACGATGACTAGATCAAGTGGATCATGGTGACCGCTGGAAAGACACGCAGTGGAGTACCCTACCAATACAGGGTGAACACCAAGAAAAGAGTCATAGCCGCGAGGGAAGGCTTGGCAAGTGATCAAGAGGAGGTAGATGATCTCTGGGTTGTGGAGAAGATTGAGGAAATCTTGCATGCAACACATGAAAGGAAGATGATAGGTCCAAGAGTGGGAATTGAGGGAAACAATCCTATCCATATTAATATCAGTGTGGAACCCATAAACCCATGTGCGACTAACACACCAAAAAGAACAACATTGTTTAGACAACTAAATTTTGGGAGAAGAAAGGCAACATGAAGTACATCTACACAAGGAACAACAATTGGGGGAGCTAGTTCAGAAAACACTAGTCAAGTATCTACACTGCGAGGAGGTAGTAGTTCAACATTCAGGATGGCAGGACACAATCCCACCATCAGGTTACTAGAACTCAAAGGAAAAGTGTCCGAGGACCCAAGAAAACACCTATTTATCTGCGAGAAGATTTAGGAAGGAAAACAGATCACAGACAAGGACACTAAACTTTCACAGCTAGCGATTACACTAAGGGATTTCACACTGGATTGGTATATGATTTTAGCTACAAAAAACCCACAAGGGACAACCAGAACAATTGAAGACATCAATAAATTGTTGATAAATGAGTTTCAGAAGCCAAGTTCAGAGGATCAATACATGAATGAGATGATAGGAATTAGACAGAAACTAGGAGAATCCATATGGGATATTGACCATAGATTCAAGCGACTAAAAGGAAAGTTGAAATATCTCATGACAGATATGCATCACAGGCACTTGTTCATCAATTCACTATTACCACACTTAAAGTATCCACTACGACAACATAAGTTTCAGACACAAGTAGAGGCTCTGCAGGAAGCTCTACAACTAGAAGAAAACTAATATCAGAAGACAGATCCATCCATCGAAGAGATGAAGTAGTATTTGAAGAACTTAACATTCCAACTAAACCAGAACAAAAGTAAGGGCAAACGAGAAGTTGTTTGGTGTACCACATGCAAGATGGAAGGACACCATAAGAATGAATGTCCAACAATCGTGCAGTATATGGAAAAAGGGATGCCAAATCCATTACCAATAGGAGGAATATGGTGTGAAATCTATAAGAAATCGGGCCACGATCCCTAGCACTACCCAATGATGCAGAAATACCAGACAATTCCCAAAATTTGATATTGCAACTTTTGCAAGTCAATGGGACATGATGACAAAGACTATAGAATGATGGAATTGATGAGAGAGAGAACATGATGATTGGGAAAGCCGCACCTCATTTTAACCAAGTACCATCCCCATACAACATTGCATAGCCATAATATAATACTACGCAACAACCATATAATACCACGTAGCCACAATACAACACACCATAGCCTCAATACAATACTGCATAGTAGAATCAGGCACCTCAGTATAATGCATTGCGAGGATCGAGATGGCTAGAGAGGTAGAGGACGAGCAAGAGGAGGCTTTGCAAGAGGTAGAGGACTAGTGGTATGTCACAACTTTCAACAAACAGGACACTATGCAAGAGAATGTCCACTCCTACCATTGACTTGTATGTATTGTTGTGCATCTAATCATGGCACAGAACAATGTCTTATGTTACTAGGGAAGATCCAGGAAAAGAGGAATAAAAAAAATCACAATGTTCAATGGATTTCATTGGAATCGAGGGATGATGAAAGAAATATCAACATAGTTACGCGCAGAGGAGATAAATAGGAAATGACTCAATGTGACAAGAGCCAGTACAACATTAGTGGGTGAAGAAAAATTTTAAACCAAGGAATCAGTTCGACGGGCATCACGAGAAGGAAACATTTAAGCAAGCCAGACAATATATTTTTAAGAAAGACACTACATCAACTTCAAATGCGCAATAGATCAAGGAAGTACCAGAGGAAAAGATTCCTCCATAGTTGGATCATACCAAAGAAATGCAGCCCTAGGGACAAGTAAGTACAATCAAGGGATTTTTGCAATCATGTGTAAAAATATTAAATGATCCATCTTATGTCAAGATATTGCAAAATATATTAGAAAGATGTAAGTAGAGACAGAAGGAAAATTATAACAAAAAATAGTCAATCACCTACATACAAGGTGAAGAACAAGAAGAGAGTTCAGACTAAATGCCAACATTAGAGATTTCAACATGGGAGATATCATACTGGATCTAGGATCCAAAGTCAATGTATTACCCAAGAATACATGGAAATGTATGGGAGAGCCCACACTAGGATATTCACCCGTTCAAATGAAACTAGAAAACCAACACAAAGTTCTACCAATTGGCATACTGAAAGGAGTGATAGTAGACCTGGATGGAGTGTGAACTAAAGCAGACTTTGAAGTGATTGAAATAGTGGACGACACAACACCATATCTAGTATTACTTCGCTTAGACTGGGTGTTTGATAACCAGGAAATAATCAACTTAAAAACATGGAAAATGACATTTGAGTCAAGAGAATACAGGGTCATTGTGCCATTAGACCCATCATAAGGGGAGAGGGTTGTAGAGCCTACTTGCATAGACTTAGAGGAAATCAGCCAGTTGTACATAACAACTATGTGCAATGAGGATTACGTAAACCAAACTGCATATGGGATACTCATTTTTTGGAGCATTACTTCATGTGGAACAAACTCAGATATAGGTTTAGAGAACTGACAAAAAAGGCTACACGAAGTGTCCATAAGAAGATGCGCAAGAATAGACCACACAGTAATATGGGTAGGTACGGAGACAAGGGAGCCACCTAGTTTCCATGGGTTAAAAAATCTAAAAGCATTCTTAATACAATACGATTATGAAGTATTAGAAAATCAAAGACTCTTAGCACTAGATATAACACTCAAATCCACACCTGCAAGATGGTAGGGTGCACACAAGGAAACAATCAAGGATTGGTACCAATGCAAGTGATTACTATGCATAAGGTTTGGCGTAGAACAGAGACACAACCAACAGCATAAGTACGATGGACAAGGGGCATCAACGAAACACTTAGAGAAGGGTAGAGAGCTATGGAAAATGAAACCCCCAAAGGAATGGCCTCACCATTTCGTACATACCTTAGAGGGAATCCCAGCAAAATGGTACACAGACCAAGAACTGCGCAGAGGAACTACGAGCTGGACAGTACTACAATAGAAATTTATAGTCACTCTCTTATTCAAGCATGAGAACCCCAACATAGATGCAAAACTTAAACAAATAAGAGGAGTGATATTAATTAAGAAACCAAAATTCGAACTCATAACAGAGGAACAATAGTGGAATAGATAGATAGTGAAAGAATTGTTGTCATGATACCATGTGCAGGAAGAAATACCAGATGAAGACTATCCATGTGATATTCAGATTGAGGAAGCTGAAGGTGAGAGAGAAGTGGAAGTTACACCTCTAGAATTAGAAGTAATTGTTGCGTCGATCAAGGTGAAGAAAGTCAAAATTGGGACAATTGAGAATCCAAAAATGGCCAACATTGGAGATTACTAGGATGAGAAGACAGTGGAAAGTATAACAGATTTACTGCGTGAGTACAACGACTTGTTCCCCACAATGTTTACAGAAATGAAGGGCATAGAAGGAGAGATAGGAGAAATGAAGATACCACTCAGAGCTAAGGAAAGGCAGATCAGACAACGACCATACATACTAAGTCCAATATATAAGAAAAACATTAAAGATGATATCGATAGGATGCTCGAAGCCGACATCATAGAACCCATGGAAGAATCTGAATGGATAAGCCTGATCGACTTGAGGAAATTGAACAATGCATTCCTACATGATCTGTTCCCTACACCCTTCATGGATGAAGTGTTGGAGAATGTAGGGGGACATGAATTTTACTCATTCACTGATGGATTCTCAGGATACCACCATATGAAGATAGCACAGGAAGACATATACAAGACCACATTTGCTATAAAATGGGGATCCTACCAGTACATGGTCATGTCATTTGGACTAAAGAATGCACCAACAATATTTTCTAGAGTAGTCATAGCTTTGTTTAAGGAATTTATCCACCAGTTTCTAGAAGTATACTTGGATGATTGGACAGTCTATAGTTTGTTGAAAGACCATGTAGAGGTCTTGCGGCTAATGTTAGAAAGATGCAGGCAGTTCTAGATATCATTAGACATCAAGAAGTGCATTTTAGGAACACCGTTTGGGATACTATTGGGCCATATAGTATGCAAGCAAGGTTTGTCAACTAAGAGTGACATTGGGACACAGAAGATACTATAGAAAATTTATAAAAGGATACACGCAAATCACCGCGTCGATGGAGAAACTGTTAAGGAAAGACACGAAGTTCCAGTGGAATGGGGATTGTCAACACGGTCTAGATATGCTGAAGGAAAATATGGTAACAACGTTGATATTAGTATTTCCATACTGGGAGAAGACATTCCACGTACATGTAGATGTATCAGCCATAACACTTGGAGATATTTTGGCACATCCAGGAGTAGGACAATTGGATCATCTGATAGCATTTGCTAGAAGAAAACTGTCAGAATCAGAGAAGAACTATAACACTACGAAGAGGGAAGGCCTATATATTGTCTATGCACTTCAAAAGTTCAGACATTACTTATTGGGAAAACATTTTAAGATGTTCACAGATCATTCATCCCTTAAGTACCTAGTCAACAAGCCATTGTTGGGGGGGAGAATCTATCGATGGTTACTCCTGTTTCAAGAATTTGATTTTGAAGTAATAGTCAAGCCAGGGAAGATAAACGTAGGACCTGACCATCTATCAAGAGTCCTGAACAGAGAGGAACCTACAAGTTTAGAGGAAATATTTCTGGACGCACAGTTATTTTCATTTCAAATCGTCGATGAATACTTTGCAGACATCATCCAGTACTTGAGTACAAGTATTTCGCCACGGGAATACAACATCGTGCAAAAGAAGAACCCAATAGTCTAGGCTACAGACTATCAAATGATTGCAGAACACTTATACAAAATGGGTGCAGACAACATCTTGCGAAGATATGTGCTAGAACATGAAAGACCAAGGATTTTAGCAGAATCCCATGAGGGAATAGTAGGAGGACATTATGCAGGCAAAGCTACTGCGCAAAAGGTATTGCGTGCAGAACTATGGTGGTTGACCATTCACAAAGACTCTAAAGAGTACTACCAAAGATGTGATGTATGTCAGAGAGTTGGTAAACCTAATAGAAGGGATGAGATGTCATTGCGACCACAGGTAACGTTGCAGGTATTCGATAAATGGGCAATAGATTTGGTGGGACCAATTAACCCACCAACAAAGAGAATAGGAGAAAGGTACATTATCACCGCGATAGAATACCTGACAAGATAGGCGCAAGTAGCACCAATCAAACATTGCAGCACAAATACAGTAGCACACTTCCTATTTGAACATGTGATCACTAGATTTGGTTGCCCAAAAATTTTGATGAGTGACCAAGGCACTCACTTTATCAACAACACTATTAAGGCGATGACTAAGGAGTTTTAAGTTCACCATCAAAATAGTATACCATACCATCCACAAGCAAATGGAACAATAGACGCCTTTAAAAAAATCCTTGAGAATGCACTGACAAAGATCTGTAATGTCAGCAGGGATGATTGGGACCTAAAAATAGCATCAGTATTGTGGGAATACAGGACCACATGCAAATATTTGATAGGACACACACCATTCATAATAGTATATGGACAAGAAGCAATGGTACCATTAGAATTTTTGATACCCGGTCTGCGTGTAACAACGATTATGAACATGACAGAATGAGGCACAATATAGGATAGACTGAATCAATTGATGATCATGGAAGAAGATAGAATCCTAGCAGGATTCCACAAAGAAGTTCATAAAGCAAGGGGAAAATATTGGAATTATAGACATATCAAGAGGAAAACTTTCAAGGCAGGAGACTTAGTGTTGATGTATGACAGTAAATACATTCAACACCCGGGAAAACTAAGAATGCATTGGTTAGGACCATACGAAGTACACACTATCACACATGGAGGAGTTGTACATTTGAAGGACTTAGGAGTCACATAACTCATAGGGATGATTAATGGGAGTCGACTGAATTTGTACAAGGACAGTCGACCACCCACAACTTGAAAGTCACTGCGCAGGTAAAAAAAAAAAAGAGACCAGGATATCAAACGATACCAACAAAAGAACAAGGCACCGAAAGAATAAGGAGCACACACATTATACAATACAATCCCGATGAAGACAAGGCCAATGGTAATTTCAAAATGAAAACGAGAGGGAAAGGCGGCTACGGAAAAAGGAGTGCTAAGTGACGAAGGATAGCAGAATTGAATGCCGAAAATGTCTGACGAGATGCCACATTAATCACGCCAACTAGAGACGACAAGGGAAATTATTGGAAAGTACAAAGGGACCAACGGTTCATTGAATCCGTAATTGCGGTAACTTCTTCAATAAGTTTCACATGACGCCAATTAAAAGTAAGGACGCATGAGAAGAAATGTTATCGCGAAATTGGAAAAGCCACAGAACAAGAGAGCATACGAAGTAGAGAGTGAAGTTTTCACAGGTTGCAGAGGCTACTGATCTCGGCAACTGACAAGTTTTTACCACCATGGGACCACCCAAACAAGGAAAATCAAGTCAGACATCCAGAAAACTCGGAGTTAGGACCAGAGCATAATTGCAATCATAGGGAAGCGAACAACCACCATCTCAGCTGCCAGAAGTTGTTAATGTGGATGAAAT
The DNA here is from genome assembly GCA_009831015.1 of Picea engelmannii. Lineage (NCBI taxonomy): Eukaryota > Viridiplantae > Streptophyta > Pinopsida > Pinales > Pinaceae > Picea > Picea engelmannii. The sequence goes on from ML776572.1 coordinate 887,158, forward strand.
CCCATTTCCAGATACAACACTAGGAATCCCCACACACATTGAGGAATAAAACCAACAGACAACACCTGTGGGCATGGACATCAATATGACTGAAGAGGGGCAGGGCTGATAGGATGAAGATGCAAGAAGCCAAGTGCAACAAAAAAACCCTATAGAAGCCTCGAGAGGCAATGGAACGGCTCCAAACTAGGAAAAAATGGTCGTGCCAGAAGAATTACAGATAACCGTGTCAGAACAACCACCGGAGGAATAAGTGGAGGATGTCACTGTTCGACCATACTAGGTTTCCTAAGAACAAAAAATGGAGGTTGGAACCTCGAGTCAACCACCACAACGAAAGGACAAGCAAAAGGTACCTAGGTCATCGTGCAGACAACCCATTGCAACAATTGTTTTGTCACACATACCGGAAGGGGTACGTATAAAAGAAGATTTGTTAGCTCATGTAGTTAAATTGAAGTACACAGTTCATGATGTAACGGACACAGACAAGTTCCTAGCATTTTCTAAGATGGTCTACCTACAGACTGTCAGTATAGGTCCCTTTGGGGAACCAATTCATCAACCAGTCTAGTGTGCAGCAGGACTGACCAAAACTAGGATTTTAGGTCTGTTTGAACTACCACACTCTGGAAGATGCCAGTATGAAAATAGTTGCATCCAACAACTGATGGCAGTCACACATGGTGGATATCTGTGGCTAGACCATCTCATCTCAATAGACGTAGAGCTCATCGCACACATCATAGTGTTTCCATCACAGGACATGGATCCTGCACAGTTCCTTGAGGAAAAAACAAAGGAGAAAGCATTGGTCGAGGAGATGAAGAAGAAATACGACACTGACAGGGGGTCACACAGAATCATTATCAAATGAATTAGTGACATCGCGACAATAATGGCCACTAAAATCATGGCCTGCAAGTTGCTTAGGAAATGTTTAAAGGAGGAAGTCTCAGTCGGGGTCTTCATAGTTGTAGCATAGTGTGTCGAGGGCACCACACTCGGCTGGGCCCCTTATTTGTTGAATCTGTTTCTAGATGACTGCAAGGATGTGTAGGATCTGGGAACACAATTTCATTATTCATGGTTGATCATCCTGATAGCCATTATGGGATGGAAGGAGACGAAGTACACATTCTTCGCCACTAGACCCAAACCCTACCATGGAGCGCAATACTTTTCGATTAGAGCTTCTTCAGATGCCAAGAACAGAAGAATGAATGCAACTATATTTGAAGGATATCTCCGCGACCTATGGGACACCATTGCCAACACTTGGAGGATAACACCAGAAGTTGTTGCACACTATTAGGGAATAGCCAACTTCAAATCTACCAGGCATGTGATGTGGATCCAGGCATGGAAGGACCCCGACAAGAAATAGCTACAATTGCGCTACTGCATCATGGAGGGGGACATAGAAATGGCCATTAAGGATTGGGATGATGAATGGAGGATTCTAGCTCTCACTCGAGAAATGTTTGTAGAAAGAGAGGAGGAGGAGGCAAGACAAGAAAATACACATGTTGAAGAGTTAGAGTAGGCACATACACAACCTCAGGAGGTAACAGTTCCCAAGAAACCAAGGAGAGGTTAGAACAAGCCACAACAGAAGAAAGGGGGGACATCCAAGACAGGAGTCCAAATGGGGAATAATAACAATACATAGGTACCATAGGTACAACTGAAACATGTTGAGGTAGCACAAGGGCCTACATCAATTCCTACTCCACAAGAGCTAGGCCAAACTAAGCGTCCAACCACCCAGATGGGGGTTTCACACAAGAAGACGAAGGCCTCCAGAATACACAATCATGGAGGATGTTGAATAAATAGTGTCCCAAGTGGTCCAGGATCACACATTCGACGATTTTGAGAATGTTGTGCACCAAAGGGACAGAATTGAAGAAGATTTGGCATACATGCAACAACTCCTCAGGAAGATTGGGGAATCACAGGTAATCGACAATGGTGTAAAAATGGGTCTGTCAGCATCACAGATAGGAGGATAACCTGGAGAAAGCGAGCGGGACACAATCCAGACGATAGCACAAATGAGTTCAACATTTCACATCACAGCTACCATGTTGTGCATGGACAAAATCATGGGGCATACACCCCTAAAGGAATTGGCTCAACTACAATTGGTATTTCCATGGATACCAACCAAGGCCCTGTATAAACTGCAAGTCAGTGTCACACAAGAGGTACAATCTTGTGCACGCATAGATACAATAGAATTGCAGCAGGTAAAGGAGAATCAGGACGATCCAGAATTGGTATTCGACTAGGCTAATATCGAGACCAAATAAGAAAAGGAACGCGTGAAGGGACTGAAGCAGAAAGTGGCCGCAACCTACGAATCCCAAAGAACGTGCAGATGGCCGAACTCACAGTGATAGAGAAGATTGATCAAATTATGTAAAAAATTGATCAATACCAACAAGAGATTGAGAATATCCAGGAGTATCTCACACCTACCACTCCACCGTAGGTGAGGGAGCAAAGGAAACATGACGCAACAATGTAGATACAAGAGATAGAATGACAAGTCCATGTGGTGGATGACTTGTTCAAGAAAGCAGTGTAGCTCTGGATGAAGCTCGAAGAGGATCAATAGGTCCAATAGTGGGAACAAGAAGGAGAAAGGATAAGTGCGGCTATCCAAGACCTCAAGCAGAGGTAAAAGACAATGTCAATCATGGAGCATGTCAAAGGGGTGCAAGAGATGAAGAAACTACATCCAGAACTCGTAACTGTGTAGACGCATAAAAAGGAGCGTCATGCTCAAATGTAACCACTCCACGAGTGAGAAGTAGAGGTCATCACACAGGCAGAGGAATCCAAAACATACATGGCACAAACCCTGAAAGAATGTGCAAGGATGGTCAATGATGGGATTGCAGTGCAGATATTGGATGCACTCAAGGAGAAGACCGCGCAGGCCCAAACACAAGCAACAGAGCTCAGGGAGAAGTTCTAAGCGATCATCGAGGAGATCGATGAAGCACATAAGGGTTAGGTAGCTCAGGAAGAGCCACATGTCAGTGTTGGGGGCTTGTTGGAAGAAGGCCAAAGCGAAAAGAAAGGCTATTTTAGGAAAGAAAGAATGTACGAGGAAAGTGACAACTGGAAGGAAGAGTAGCATGCGTGCATGCATGGAAGACCCAATGACGTTATGGTTAGGGTTTTTGTAATACATTATAATGATTGATGATCCAGAAACATATATATATTTATATATATAGATAACTAGGAGGTCAAGAGAGAGTAGTACATTCTAGCGAGAGATATAGAAGGCAACAGTTGTAATCTAAAGAGATGGCGAAAGAGAGGAGTTTTGTTTTCATAACTGGTGGTAATGATTTTGTCATACAACACTATTTTGTAAGTTTTTGAGCTATAGAGAGTCATGAGGGTGGATATCGAGGGTTAGATCATAGGTTGAGGAGCCTGGTGTGATATAGTATGCCGCATAATAGATATTGACCTGACCAAGTATGAGTTGTAAAGCACGCAGAGTTGTAGTTTTGGAAATACAATAATAGACTAACTTGAGAGCCAAATCTTTGTGGATGTAGCCCAGGGGGGTGAACCACGGTAAAACCTGTGTTATGTGATTGAATGCTTCTGTTTCTTTTACTATTTATGAGTAGATTTTATCATGACAAATGAATGAGTTTATTACATTACAAGCATTATTGGGAATGACAATATATTTCTCTGATAATTTAAATAGAACTCTCAGTGCACACTTCTCATATCTCCACTCAATCCTGGACTACAAACACTTGAGTATTGCAGTCACCCATTAAGACAATCTCGGGTGAGACTGTGCAGTGTACTCTATGCATTATGTTTCCTTCTGGTCTACCAGGAGGGCTGATAGTATTAGAGGCTTTGTTGGAACCCCAACAGACTTGAACCATGGGTCAATTATGATAAAGGTATGATCTCAGAGATCTAAACCAATAATTTGAATATTAGGGCATCTTTTGAACAGGTCAGATATATGCTCTATTGTGAGAATATCAAAGGATACAATGCAAAGTTGGATGAACAATTTGCTCTCATGTTTAATGGGTTCCAAATGACCATTGCGGGAATCACATTCCAGGTGGAGGAGGAAACTCTATCAGTTGTGATGGAGATCCCTCTACGCGGTGAAAAGTGGTCTAAAGGAATGCCTTTAGACGTATTATTCTATGAATACTTTATCAAGCCAAACTGCCTGAATGGGAAAATAGGAGTTTCCGTTCCAAAACAGTATCTCCAGGAGCCTTTCCAAAATCTCCTAAAGCTGATTCGAAGGTATTTCGCCTGTGAGAGAAGGTTTGACAGAGTATACCCACATCACATCAGGTTGTTGATGCACTTCATAGGGAAAAGTCCTTTGAACTTACCTTTCTTATTGCATCAAAGCCTAGAAAGGATGGCAGACAATGTCCAGGTTGAAGCTGACCAGCCAAGGAAGAACCTATTCCATTTTTCATTGATCAAGTTGTTGGTAGTCAAGGAATTCAGACAGAAGGACAAAGACTAGGATTCATTTCTAATTTCAGCCGACATCCCTAGGGACCCAAAAGGATATCTCCCTCTATCCATGGGGGAGACAACATTTCACAGCGCAAGGGAAAGAATGGAAGAGGTCATGGGAAAAGGAAAGGAAATAGAAGACTCGTCATCCGAACAACCAACACCCTGGAAAAGAGGCAGGCCAAAGTTGATTAAGAAGCCCGAGGAGACCCAAGCTCCTAGCGAACCGCATTCCCAGTCTATTGTTGAGAAGTTACTCATGAGAATTTTTTGTCTTGAACCTGTTGAATGTTCAAGCAAGGTAATTCGTGAAAGACGGAAAAGTTCAGGCACTGAAAACATGGAGGTTCAGGATTCGTCACAATAGATGAAGAAAGCACAACTCTCTATTGCTGAATTGTACCAGGAGAATAGAGAATTGAGAAAACAGTTGGTAGAAAGGAGTGTCGAAGAGACAACATCACAGAGCTTAGCAGGGAATGTAAATTGGATCAAAATACATCTCAGAGAGGCGCAAGATGTAATCATTCAACTGCTTGAAGAAAAAAGGATGTCAGAGGAAAGAATCACATAGCACTTCAAGGAATGTGGATTGACCATGGATAGCACCCACGTGGCTCTTTCCAATGCTCAAGGAAAGATGAAAGGGAACACGGTCTTATGGAGACAAGTGAATAATATGAACAGACAAAACCAGTCTCTTAGGAAAACACTCAGAGTATTAAGGTTGCAGGTGAGGCCAAAGGCATGATTGACATGACCCCATTTTGTCGTTTTGAATGTGGTACAAAATGTTTCTCCCCACGTGTCTTGTTTACTGTCGAGAAACAAGAAGTATGATGGGCCAGCCGCGCAGTGAATATTCGTCACACAGATGTTGTAAACCCACCTTTTGAGGAGGACAAGTGTAAGACAAATGCATGAAAGTTTTGGATAATATGCATGGTCCATCGACCGTTGTTGCCACCTGGAACATGCGAGCGACAGACAACAAACATTCACCATACCATCTTGCTACGTGCATACTACAGCTAGTGATAGCGCATAAACAACTAGAGCCCGTTACACTAGGTGGCAGAGTTTCTGATAGTGCGCTCGATCATTCCGGCACCCCACAAAAGATAAATGTCGATGCATCACAACATGATGATCGAATATTACTCATGATTAAACGATCAAGCCGAAGACGTTGGTTATGACATGATTGGGTGCAGTCAAGTTTCCATTTTTAGTAAACTCTATTCGACATGTCATATGGCAGGGAGCAACCAAAACCAAGATTCTAGGAGAAGCAGGTTGAGGCATAGCAGATCAAGGGGTGCATTTTTTCCTATATATTCCATATTTTCAATGTAATCCGGGTGGGCAAAGTACTATAGAAAAGGGACTCTTGAATGTAATCTTTGAACCTAATTGAAATATAATGAAGAAGTCTTGAGGCTTTGACGAAAATATTCTAATGGTGGTGGTTTGATGTATTGTGTTCCTATCTATGTATGTGCTTCTTGTTTTCTGTATATTCACGCCTCTCCTTTTGTTTAAATTGGAACGTTTAATAAGTCTAAAATTAATCGCGCGGTGCTTTAGACTTTGCCATTTAAACTATGTGTTTTCTTCCAAGTAAGTTAGAATTCATCTTTAATGGTGCTCTGAGTAGCCTTTTGTACTCTTTCTTTTGCCACACACAACGACATTTGAACTAAAAGACCATTTCCTTCTTAGCCTTTATCCTCTCAAATTTTCATTTACCAAATCATTGATTTCTCTCGCTTTCAAAAGGTTGACTCCATAGCCTGAAGTTCTTTATTTCCTTTCCAACAAAACCATAAACATTTCACAAGCACATAAATCTAGCCAACGATTCAAAGTCATTATCCATTAGAGACTAATTCTTAGAGAGATCCCTCTCTAGATTGGAAAGGCTAGTTTCCAGTCTCAAAATTGGTCTGTAGTTTACCTCTATCATTTGTTTTCTAAACCAAACAAATTTACAGAGTGCTAATAGGAGTAAAAAAATATCTTTCCCTGGGAGAATGATAGTGATCAGATCTAACCTTTGATGGTGAAGAAAGATCAGACACTTTCATACTGTCATCTTTCACCTAGCGACTCCACTGAGTAAAATTCAAAATAAATATTGGTTCCCATAAAAGGACACAAGAAATCCAAATCTGAGAACACCAAAGCCACTAAGGCTCATCCTAACCCTGATAAGGATGAAGTGGTCTTTGAGCCAGAAAGACAACTAATAAAATACACCTTAGATTAGAGATATACTTCACCCCTCAAGGGTAAAGTTGCACCTCAAGAATATATTGTTCTTCATCATCAAAAGAAGCTTGAATTTTCTATCCTTGAGAATCACAATGTCAATGAACCACAGACACCTTCAAATCATGCCTCTACTTCATCATCTAGTCCAACATACACCCCTATATATCCAATCAATATTTAGATTCATGTTGTCAAAACAATGGATGTTAATATGATGGATACCACAATTGTTGTCAGATATGCACCCTTAGTTTTGTTTGTAGGCTTAGATGCACTCCCAACTAGAGATTACATGAAATATTTTCCTAGATATAATGGGGAAGGGGATGTCACAGTTGAGGAACATTTGGTAGCCTTCTACGACTTTGCAGACAACTTTAACATTGACTATGCAGATGTGTGGATGAGGTTATTTGTACAAAGTCTTGATGGGGAGGTAATAAAATGGTTTCGGGGCCTCCCTCCAACCTCCATTGGATATATTGATGCATTAGAGATAGAAGGGATTATCTTTATTACATCACTGAGTTTGGGGCCCTTATGAGAAATAATGGTGAGTCTATTTCGAACTTCACCAAGATATTTAATAAGATGTATAGTAGAATATCGGATGAGATAAAACCAAATGAATCCTCTACCAAGATCACTTATGCCAATGCATTTGATGTAGAATTCTCTCTTATGTTGAGGGAGAGAAGATCCACTACCTTTCTATCCATGCAAGAAGCAAAAATTGAGGTTGAATCTAATATCTTGGCATTAGACTGGTTAAATACCAGATCTGAAAAAGACAAGAAGAAACAGAGAGATGATTCCTCTACCTCCTCTAACCCAACCACATTTGATCCTAAAATTGATGAAATGACCAAAAATTTGAAGGATCTGACATCTGAAATAGCTAAGATGAAATGGGAATCTAAACAACCAAATAGAGATTTTCAAGGGGCTGGGAACAAAAATCCCAATCAGTTTAGAAGACCAGATGATTCCCCTCAGATAATGCAGAGAGAGAGGAGGAATTTTGATGACCAAATATTAGTACCGCCTTTCCAAAAAATTCATATTGAGGAGATGGATGAAAACAATGATGTTGTGGATGATGTTGTTGTGTTTTTCAATGAAACATATTTTTACACTAGTCACTTGACACAACAAGATTATGAGGTAGCACAACTTTCATACAAGTTTGATGTTGATATGGGGGAAGAGGGAGTTATTCAAGGTCAACCCAAAAAGAAATATTACTTGAGGCATAGAACAGGCGTTCCCAAATCCACCACCTCTGATCATAATAGAAAAATAGAGGTTCCTCCCAAGCCAAATCCAAGTGAGCATGCAATGGATAAAGCTCACCAACCTCCTCCATTTAAGCCTATTTTCCCTAAAGTAAAGGAACTTGATAGGCCACAAGCATCTTTCATCCTAGAGCATGAGTTGAGAAAGATCAAGATCCTTGTACCTCTACCAAAATTGTTGAAAAATGATCCTTTCAAACAATCCATTATGAAGGTTCTGCAACCACCTACTTCTGTTGTAACTTATGATGTAATTAGTCTGTAGGATGAGAAACCAACCATTACTGTGGGCCCACACATTGAGGATGCGTCTAATTCTTCTCCACCATTCTACATATATCTAAATTTCCATGACAAGATCCTACATAATTGTCTCATGGACTCAGGTGCCTCACACAATGTCATGCCTAAAGTTGTTATGGAGGAACTAGGTCTGGAGATCACCAATCCCTATCAATACCTTTACTCCTTTGACTCTAAAAAAGTCAAATGTTTGGGATTAAAAAATATCTGGTGGTTTCTTTGGCATAGTTACCCATCAAAAGTGTAGTGATGGACATCATTGTGGTTGGCATTCCCCCCAAGTTTGGTATTCTTCTATCCAGGACGTCGGACAAGAAAGTTGGGGGATCATTACAAATGGACCTCACATATGCCACTATCCCTATTTTTGGAGGAGATCATAGGAGAATATACAAAGAGATCATATTGGCCTATATTTTCAACAGCCATCTGAATCCAATCAATCACCCAATTTATTTTGTTGAGGATGAGATTGTCTCATCTATTTTCCATCTAAATGGCGATGAACCAGAAATTACAGTCACCAAATGAAAATATCATCCCTTTATAGATCAGCAGAACCAAGTGTGGAATATTTATTTCAATGGCTCTTCATCAAAAAAAGGTTTTGGGGCTGGTATAGTCCTCATTTCCCCTGCACAGGAGGTTATATCTCTCTCCTATAAGTTGGAATTTGAGACTACTAAAAATATAGCTGAGTATGAAGCTCCAATTCTTGGATTGAGGGATGCTAAAGACATGGCCATTGAAAGTTTGGCAGTCTTTGGTGATTCTGAGTTGATCATCAATCAAGAAAAGAACATCTATCAAGATAAACAATAGAGGCTCAAAGAATACATGAATGAGGTGTGGGATGTGGTTGATAACTTCTTTCTCGCATTCAATATATCCTTCATTCCTAGAGAGGAAAATTAGAAGGCATATTCTTTGTCATTGGTTGCCAACACCTTCAGAACTCCCATTGGCCTGAATGTAAAGTATTAGGTGTAAGTCAGATAGAGGAAATCCATACCAAACAACATCAAGAACTGACAGGTATTTAGTGATGACCTGGAGCTGCAAAGATTTCTGCAGACGATAGAACAATTTTCTAGTATCTCTATAGATCAAGAAGGTGAAGATGATGAACTAGGAGATCAACAAAAATCTCATCTGCTAAAAAACATGGTTGGACACAACATTGTGTAACTTAAAATGAACCACATCCCCAGGGGTCTAGTGCCACTGGAAAGGTTATTTGACAGTCATCATGTCTCCAGAGGAGTTTCCATAAAAGTTCAAGAAGAGGAAGTGATGGACTGCAGCATTGGGACTACTGAAAATCCCAAAATGGTCAGACTATCCAAGGCATTACCTCCAGAACAAAAGACAGGTATGTCATCCTCATGAAAAAATTCGTTGATATTTTTGCATGGTCGTATGAGGATTTGAAGACATTTGACACAAACATCATCCAACATAATATCCCTCTGAAGGTTGTTTCTAAGCCATTCAGACAGAAGATCAGGAAATTTAATCCCATGATGATGTCCATAATTGAAAAAGAATTGAAAAGAATGTTTGATGCCAAAATTATTGTGCCCTTGAGGTACTCAGATTGGGTGGCCAACTTGGTACCTGTGAGAAAAAAGAGTGGGGAAATATGCTTGTGTGTTGATTTCTGAAATATCAACAAGAGTTCTCTAAAGGACAACTACCCCTTCCCAATATGGACCATATTTTACAAAGGGTAGTGGGTGCCCACATAATCTCCTTGTTGGATGGGTACTTTGGTTATAAACAGATAGAAGTATGTGAAGAGGAAAAAGAAAAAACAACATTCACCACCCCTTGGGGAAAATATATGTATGAAAAAACTCCCTTTGGGTTGATGAACACAGGAGCCACCTTTCAAAGGGATATGGATGTAGCTTTCGTGGGGGAGAAATATAAATTTATGGTTATATATTTGGATGGCATCACTATTTTCTCCAAATCAGATGATGTAATATTCTAGATATAAAAAGTATGCAGAACATAAATAAATAGCTAGAAATGGAAGATGAACAACAATATAACCAAAACAACACCACGATAATACCAAAATGATAACAAAATAACACCAGAAATAGCACTTTGATTATCGAGAGAAATGTTCACTTTCCTCTTCGAGGGGGAAACCTCCAACAGAGAAGATCTCTATTACAATAACATCCAAGACAAAATTTCTCATACCCTCAACTCCTATTTATACTAAATATGTCTATCTAAATAGCCGTCTAGAGGAAGATCTTTCTAGAAGCAGAAGCTTCTATTAGGTATTCTTACATTGGACTTATTATTCCTTATTGCTAGGCCTTATTAATATTTACCTTTATTACATGGAAATATATTATTCTACCTATGTGAGGGGTTAGATCCCTAACATGTCTTCCCCCTTAGAAACAACCTTGTCCTCAAGCCTTGAGATGTGGAAATTGTTGAAAAATATTAGCTAGTTCCCAAGTGGCATCTACTGGAGTTGTATATTTCCATTGAACTAACACTTCCTTGATGGTTCGTTGATGCAGTCAACGCTCACGCTGATCCAAAAATTCTTTTGGTTGTAGACAAATGGATCCTTCTCCGTCCAACTCAGGAAGGTTGGTTTGAGTTTGGCACTTAATTCCAATCACCTTCTTTAAGAAAGAAACATGAAAAATGAGATGGATCTTAGAATGACTGTGAAAAGATAACTGATAGGCCACCTGTCCCACACGCTTGAGAATGGTATAAGGACCATAAAATTTGGTCACCCATTTCTTACAATGGTCATCCTTGAGGGAATTTTTCTTAGGTTGCAGTCGAAGAAACACTTGATCCCCTTCTGCAAATTGATGTTCAGAGCGACCTTGATTTGCTTTTTGCTTCATGCGATTTTGGGACATGACCAAATTCTCTTTGAGCGTATGGAGAATATCCTCTAGAACTGTAAGCATTTGATCAACCGCCTGGACCTTCCAGACACCTGGAAAATATGAGAGGACTAAAGGTGGCTTTTTTACATATACTACTTCAAAAGGAGTCATGCACATAGTTGTATGGTATGAAGAGTTGTACCACCATTCAGCTAGTGGTAACCATTGAGCCCACTAATACTGCCTTTCCGATGAAAAACACCTCAAATATGTTTCCAAACATTCGTTTACAACTTTAGTTTGACCATCATTCTAGGGATTATAAGTTGTGTTGAGATACAATTGGGTGCCTTGTAGCTTGAACAGTTCTTGCAAAAAATTGTGGGTGAAAGTTGGGTCGCAATCAGAAACAATAGAATGTGGCATGCCATGAAGCTTGAAAATTTGAGCCACATTAGTTGTTATAAATGGGTGTTGAAGAGAACATAAATGAGCATACTTGGAAGTACGATCAACTACCACCATAATGACTGATTTATTGACCTATTTAGGTAAGCCTACAATAAAATACATAGAGATATCCCGCCAAATAGCAGGTGGAATCGGAAGCGGTTGTAGTGTGCCAGGAGATTTGACAGTTTCACCCTTGTTACATTGACACACATCACATTCAACCACAAAATTACGAACATCCTCTTTCATGCCCTCCCAGAAAAAAGAACGTTTGACCCAGTCATATGTTTTGGTAAACTCGGAGTGCTCCGTTGTGGGTGTAGCATGAAGCTCAGAAAGTACCCTAGATTTAGGTTTTGACTGTTTACTTAAATACAAACAACCTTTGTATCGAAATTCATCATTGATCCAAGAGTACCTTGGGGAAACTAGAGAATTGGAATGCAATTGTTGTATCAGATGCAAAATTTTGGGATCGTGTACACATTCCTGGCGAACAACTTGGATCCAATCTAGTACAATGAACGAGAGAGAAAAAAGAGACCCTTCATCTTCATATTTTCTGGAAAGTGCATCAGCAACCACATTGTCTTTTCCTTTTTTGTAAATGATCTCATAATCATATCCAAAGAGCTTAGTCACCCATTTTTGTTTCTCAAGGAGGAAAGGAGTTGTTTCAGAAAATACTTGAGGCATTGATGATCTGTCTTAATTTGGAACCGTTTCCCCAATAGATAAGGTCACCAAATATCCACGACATGTAGAATAGCCAACATTTATTTTTCATAGATTCATTTGCCCAAATTTCTCTCGAATAGTTGTTTGTTTGTATAGGCCAAAGGTCAACCCTCTTGCATAAGGACAACTCCAATTCATTTATCAGAAGAACCACATTCTAGGACAAAGGTATTTGTGAAATCAGGAAGGGCTAGGACTGGAGTGGTGCACATGGCCATATTCAAGGTTTGAAAATCCTGAGCAGCTGTTGGAGTCCAAGTGAAAGAATTATTTTTAAGGGTGCAATGAGAGGTGCTGCAATCTTTCCATAATTCTTAACAAACTGGCGATAATAACCTGTTAAACCCAAAAATCCTCGCAAGATTTTGACAGTCTTTGGGTGAGGCCAATCTTGCATAGCTTCAATCTTTTTAGGATCCACGTTGACGCCATCCTTTCCAACAAGATGACCCAAGTACTCTACTTCTAAGGCACCAAAATCACATTTAGATTGTTTGAGGAAAAGTTGGTTCTAAGAGAGTATATGGAGAACTTGATCCACATGAGCAAGATGGTCTTTCCAGGTTTTGTTGTAGATGAGGATATGATCAAAGAAAACTAACACAAAATGATGGAGAAAAGGACGGAAGACATTATTCATGAGGCTTTGGAAAGTGGAGAGAGCATTACATAAGCCAAAGGGCATGACCAAAAAATCATAGTGGCCCTCATGAGTTCTAAAGGTAGTCTTAGGAATGTCTGTCTCTTTTGTATGGATCTGGTGGTAGCTCGAATGAAGATCAAGTTTAGTAAAGAACTAGGTGCCACTGAATTCATCCAAGAGGTAATCAATGACAGGAATGGGAAATTTGTCTTTAATGGTGAGTTTTTTTAGGGTGTGAAAATTAGGACACATGCACCAAGAACCTTCTTTCTTAAGGACCATAACCATAGGAGAAGAGTAGGGCCTCATACTAGGGAGGATAACACCTACGTTTTGTAGTTCTTGAACCATTTTCTTAATTTCATTTTTTTGGGAAAAAGGGTGACAATAGGGATGGATATTGGGAGGAAGGCTTCTTGGGACAAGGGGAATGGAATGATCATGAACACCACGGGAAGTAGGGATTCCCTGGGGAGTGGAAAAAACACTTTATATTTAGAGAGGATGGATTGGAGGTCCTACGGCACAGAGGGTGTCTAAGTGGCTTGTATGGCATGGAGTTGGGAAATAATGCTAGAATGACCTTTTTTGAGCAGCCTTTCCATGCGATGGGAACTAATGATCTCCAGGGAACCAACAATGATGCCTTATAACTTATATTGTTTTCCCTCCTAGTATAATTGCATGGTTTATTCCTTAAAATCCATGAGAATGGGAACCAAATTCCTTAGCCATTCTTCACCCAACACAATGTCACAACTGCCCATGCCGATAGCAAACATATGATATTTCAGATGGTATTCACCAATTTGGAGACACGTTTTCACAATGCCCTCCACATTTCATGGACCCACCATTGGCAATCATGATTTTGAAATTATTGACTGCATGGATATAGCAATTATTTTCTTGGGCAATGCGGAGTTGAATAAAATTATGGGTGCTTCCACTATCAACAAGAATGATGACCTTACTATGCTTAATGTAACCAATTGGCTTGAGGGTTTGTGGAGCAGAGAAGCCAATGAGAGAATTTAGGGAAATGACCGATTATACTTCAGGAGGGTCTGAGGGAGGGGTTATGTCAGTGGGTTCAAGTGACATAGACACAAGGGGAGTCTCAACATCCTCCGAGATGGACATAAAAATCTTTGTTTCCTTACACTTGTGTCCCAAAAAACATTTGTCATCAAAATTATAACAAAGGCATTTGAGTTGGCATTCATCCATTTCAGCCCTGGTCAATTTATAGATCTTTAGTGGAGTAGAAGGAAGAGTGGGAGTTATTGGTTTAGTGTGAGGAATAAAGGAGGGTTTGTGGTTTTGATAAGAGACAACCTCTTGTGCCTCCTTATCTCTTTTAGTAGTGTCCACCCAACTCTGAGGCTGAGCCATGAGGACATGAGCACGAATATCATCCTTGAGGCCACTGATAAAACATTCTCAAAAAAAAGAATCAGACATGCCCTTTGTATGAAAAGCCAGTCACTCAAAAGTAGTTATAAATTTTTCCACCATGCCAAATTGTTTCAACTTTGTCAAATGGCCTAAATGGTTGGTGTCAGTGTCAAAGTGTTCATAAATATCTGCCACAAAGTGTGTCCAAGACACATACCCTTGGTGGGCATTTTTTCTCCATTTCCAGCATTGCCAACATTCTTGATCTAGATGGAGAACACCATATTGGAGTTTGGCCAACTCATCCATAATTCCATACAAAGATAAATAATGTTCCATTTGAGTTACCCAGCCAGTGGGATATGATCCATCAAATTTGGTCACATCCACACGTGGAAGGCGTAGGTCACACTGAAAGTGATGGGGATGAAAATTTTGGGAATGAGAGGAAGTTTCACCTTCGGTATGCAAAGGTGGGTCAGATAAGGGAAGATCTGTAGGGATATGTATCTTGGCGCAGATCATCGTATCGACAGATTCAAGATGGGTAGTAATGTCTTGTTTGAGCTCTTGTTTGACTTCCTCGATTGAGGAAGCAAATGAAGCAACGATGGAGGAATGATTTTTTTGATTGATGGAGAGAATATTGGCACTGAGCTATCAAACTTCTTGTTGGGTTTCTGTGAAATTAGAGTGCAAGGTATTGAAGCGAGCTTCCAAGTCTTGGCTATGGGTATGGGCCATGATGATGAGGGAACATGAAAAGGGGGAGGTGGGACCACACATAAAATGGGTTATGGGTGAAGTGTATCACAATGATCAGGGCGACGAGTTGAATCCAATGTGGTAAAGCCCAAATAAGAGTGTTGGAAGGGGGTTGGGTCCACACAAAAAAAAATTCTGAAAAATGATAGGTATGACTATGATAAAGGAGAAGAGAGAAATCCAATGGAATAGGTAAAAAATAATGGTGCCAATAGGATCCACAGTAGTACTCGACCCAATATCTCAGGGCACCAACTAAGGAGGCTAGACCATACCCTTAGTCGTACTACTCGACTACCTAGGTACTAGAGAGTATCTTCCTGACTGTTGTTTTCAGTGGCACTATAGCAGTTAGGCAACTAATCGATTTATCTATGAAGGGATTCATGAGACCTAGGTTGATCTGTATATAGGTGGTGTCTTATGTGCTACCACTCGAAGGGGTACCAATAGGGGTTACAAGGGTGGCCAATAGATGTGCACTTAAGTACCACTTGTATTTCCTACGTGTATGAATCCCCGACCGTGGGTTTATGCACGTAACAACAAATCTCTGTAGCTTAAAGACATCGAAATACGTCTCTACCCTAGATAAATTTAAACCACAATTTTTTGTCGAGGAAGGCTCTATGATACCACTTGTAATATTCCAGATATAAAAAGTATGCAGAATAGAAATAAATAGCTAGAAATGGCAGATGAACAACAATATAACCAGAACAACACCACGATAATACCAAAATGATAACAAAATAACACCAGAAATAGCACTTTGATTATCGAGAGCAATGTTCACTTGCCTCTTCGAGGGGCCAACCTCTAGCAGAGAAGCGATCTATTACAATAATATCCAAGACAAAATTTCTCATACCCTCGAATCCTATTTATACTAAATATGTCTATCAAAAGAACCATCTAGAGAAAGATCCTTCTAGAAGAGGAAGCTTCTATTAGGTCTTATTACATTGGAATTATTATTCCTTATTGCTAGGCCTTATTAATATCGACCTTTATTACATGGAAATATATTATTCTACCTACGTTAGGGGTTAGGTCCCTAATAGATGAGGAGAATTTACAACACCTTAAGTAGATCTTTTGAAAATGCAGAAGGTATGGGATCTCTTTGAATCCCTATAATTCTCACTTTTCTATGCCATAAGGTAAACTCCTAGGCCACATCATATCAGCAGGAGGTATAAAGATAGAGCCTAAGAGAGTGGAGGCCATTCAAAAAATTGAAATTCCCAGAAACAAGAAGTCTATTTAGTATTTTATAGGCATAAAAATGTTTTTGAGGTGCTTTGTGACAAACTATGTTGAAATCATAAGGCCTATCACCAACATGTTGAAGAAAGGTGTTGTTATCAAGTGGTCACAGGAGGAAAAATCATCATTCTAGAGGATCAAACAAGCCTTGGTTGAATCCCCTGTATTAGTCAGCCCTGACTATGCCAAAGAGTTCTTCATATTTTCTTTTTCCTCCGAGGAAATCATTGTTGTTGTGTTGCTGCAAAAGAATCAAGAAGGGCATGAACAACCCATATCCTTTTTCAGCAAATGCCTCTGAGATGTTGAGTTGAAGTATGATATATTATCAAACCAGGCCTATGCATTGGTCAAAGCATTGAAATCCTTCAGGGTGTATATGTTACAGTCTAGCATAACAACCTATGTTCCTAGCAGCAGTGTCAAAGAGATTCTAGTCCAGCTAGATAGTGAAGGGAAAAGAGGGAAACGGATTGCCAAATTGTTGGAGTATGACTTGCACATAAATCCCACCAAGTTGATCAAGGGACGGGGACTTTCCAAGTTATTATCATAATCAAATTGTAACGTGTTGGAATTACATCATACCTTCACCCAATCTGATGCACCCATGACATAGTCTGGACAAGATAGCATGAAGGTATGTGAAAACTACTCTTCTTCACCTTCGTACTAATATATTATTTACTTTCTACAACACCTATATTTCCCACTATATTTGAAGAAGACGAGGGCCAGATCCCTCAAATTAAAATCTATAAAATTATGCATTTTAAATCA
Organism: Picea engelmannii; assembly: GCA_009831015.1. NCBI lineage: Eukaryota > Viridiplantae > Streptophyta > Pinopsida > Pinales > Pinaceae > Picea > Picea engelmannii. Next base: position 904,491 of record ML776572.1, read on the forward strand.
GAACCTGTATTGGAGGGATCATGTTCACATCCTATTAAAGTGTATTGATTAAAATGAACCTAAGAAGGTCATAACATATACGCAGATGGGATTTTGTGGGGGACACCAAAATTGGAAAGCTACAACCCTCAAGATCCTAAGGGCGGTGTATTATTGGCCCACCGTTTTCTCTAATGTATTCACTATAGTAAGGGCATGCAATGAATGTCAAAAGTTTGCAAGAAAGAAAAATTTACTCTCACTTCCCCTGAAACCTATCACTACTAGTGGCCCCTTTCAACAATGGGGATTAGATTGCATAGGTGAGATAAATCCACCCTCCAGTGGGTAGCACAAGTGGATCCTCATTGCCACTAACTACTTTACCAAATGGATCGAGGTTGTGCCCACTAGGAATGTTATTGACAAAGTGATTATGAACTTTTTGGAAACCAATATCGTTTCCTGGTTCGGTTTCCCTTGAAAACTTGTAACAGACAATGCCCAAGCATTTAAGTCCAAAACCATGATTGACTTCTATGGAAGACATAACATCACCTTGACACATTCCATGATCTATTATCCTCAGGGGAATGGGTTGGTCGAGTCATCAAACAAGACTCTCATTAGGATCATCAAGAAATTGTTGATTGAAAACAAGAAAACATGGGACTCTAAACTTAAGTATGCCTTCTGGGATGATAGGATAAGCACCAAGAGATCATTAGTAACCTCACCATCTCAGCTAGTCTATGGGATAGATGTTGTCTTCCCCACTTAGCTTGGCCTACTAGTTTTGAAATTCCTACAGGAATAAATGGAGGAGCCAAACGACATCCATAGGAGAATCTTCTAAATTATAGAAGTTCAACAGAAAAGGGAAGAACTGAGTCAGAACACTGAATCATACTAGAGAAAAATCAAATAAACTTTTTATAATAAAACCAAGAGAAGGGAGGGAAAATCTAAGCATGGTAAGTTTGATAACCTCTAGTTTGGTCCTTTTAAGGTGGTTGAGGTTCTGGAAAATAACACATTTTTCTTACACAATCTGGATGATACTGAAATTTTTGGAGGCCTAGTAAATGGGCACTTCCTAAAACACTATTTTGATTAAAATACTTAGGGAAGGTCCCTCTTATACCATAGTTTCTTTCCTTTTTCATTTTTGATTAGTTATTTTGTGTGTGATTAAAGACTCCATAGCCCAACAAAGGCACTGGGGTGTAATTGTAGTTTTGAGTTCAATAAGATGCATGAATGAGAGATAGTAGCAGATATACATGGATGGTAGACAAAAAGAGAGGTAATAGAAGGAAGGTGGGATAAAGTTGTTTAATTCCAAGGCACTAATATGATGTTCTTAAGCACCTCGCATGGAATTGTTATCCCCAGTTGGAGCCAATGTTGATACCTAAGTCTGCATCACTGCCCCTCCTGCCTCTTTTCCCTATGCCTTCATCAAAATTATTCCTCTTCTGGTTGGTCATCTTGGTTTCCCTCTATAAATGACTTGGTTTATATATTTTTCCTTTTTGATTGAGTCTTTGCACATTTTGTTTCTATTTTCCTTGGAGGATAATTGCATGTCATGATTTGGTTCGAAATAATTGCCATCATGTTTTCCATTGATTGAGCATGCAACAGGTCCAACAAATTATTTTGTGTGTGCAGGAGACATCCAGGGCCACCAAGTCCTTTGGATGCGTAGTAAGCTTCCATGGAACATAATGAAAAAATTTGGAGCAGTTCATTTCGGGCTTAGATTTCAAGCCAAACAAACAGGTTAAAGTTCAACGGTGGAGATCCAACAGTCGATCATATCAATGGCTCTCATACATTCGAGGTTCCAGAAATTACGTGAGGTTTAATCGCAAGAGTTACATAATCCACTCCACCACTTCAATGCTGAAACGTTCGAGATAATATTTGTTGAAAAATCCCGAACGTTGCATTGCTTTAGCGATCAACCAAATGGGAGGTCTTCACACTTAGCACTCCAAATTCCCAGACACTGAAACGTCAGAGCCATGTGGAATTCATCCAACACTAACACATGGCATGCATCAGAGGAGACATGTGGCATCCATTTCAAACACCTTTGCTCACACCATCTTCCCATTTTTGGGTGACACGTGTCACTCTCCTCATGTGGAAACATCAGCAGATAGTGATGTTAGGTACATGCCATATCTGAAGTCTTGAAGTGCTGATCAACCAAAGAGCCTAAGTGTTGATCAATGATAGTGACATCATAGACATGTCAGATCCAAATTTCCAAAGTGTCAATCAGCCGAATCACCTAAGTGATGAAGAACCGGAGACATGTAGTGCTCATCTATGTTGACACATAGAATTCATCTATGGGGACACGTGGAATCCATTGGTCATGACACATGACACTCATTTAGAGCATTTTCAACATGCCATTTGTCCATTCCAGGTGACATGTGTCACCCTCCTTTTCATGAAATGTCATCAGTCGTGACGTCACAGCCTCCACGTCAGCTCTGGGAGATTGTACTCAAGGATATTTCTATCAAGAGCAGTCACAGTCTCTTGAAGTCTCGAACTTCGAACTCCCAAAGAATTTAATGGTCAATATTTCTTAATCCTAGATCAATTAGCACTAATAAATAATTAATGACTCTGGGAGATTGTCACTTCTGGAGATTCCAACCCAGAGAGAATGCAAATTGTAGAAGTACCGAAGTGCCAAAGAGTCAGAGACACGCGACACTCTTCTATCATGACACATGGAATCCATCAATGGAGACACTTGGCATCCATCAGTTGAGACATGTGGCAGTTATTTTAAGAAAATTTGGGGTTGTCATCTGCACTATTTCAAGTGACAGGTGTCACTATTATTTCCATGACACGTTAACGATATCACATCAGGCCGCCACGTCAGATTCGAGGGATTTCCCTCCAGGAGATTTCCAAGCACAATATTCAAAAAGAAAAACTCTCTAACCCCCAGAGCCAGAGTCTTGAAGTCCTTAAATGCCAAATTATTAAAATATAATCCCTGGTTAATTAAGATAAATGTGGTTATGACTTCGGAAGATTAGCACTCTATGGGATTTCAAATCAAATCAAGCACAATTCTTCGAACACCCGAAGTGTCGAAGCCCCGAATACTTGAAGTGGGGTCCTTACTTCCATGTCATTCCATAGCATTGTCACTCCGTGAGATTCTCCTAATCAACATCCAAAGTCCCTAACGCTGAATTCCCAGAGTGGTTTATCTTCGTTGATGGCATATTTTAATGTTTAAAAAGGGGCGCCAAACCAGGAATGGGGAAAACATCAGATGATTTTTTTCTTTCACTGCCAATACATTCAATTATCTCCAGTGGCCTCCAAAAACATGCATGCATGCCCATGATCAATACAGAACTTGGTTATGTCACTCCTAGTAATTTTCTGTCAGATCTCAGTTCACTCTAGCGCATGCATCAGTCTAATTTTATTGCAAATAATAGTTTTTAATTGTTTAGTTCAAAACTCTTTTAGTTTTAGGCATAATAAGTGGTCTTTTATGTGTGATAAGAACCTATCTTTTTTATTAAGTCAATATCAGAGTATTCATTACTATACTCCAAAAATTTCTAGTTAAGTTAATGACTTGGTTTACAACTGGTAGTGTAGAGTTAAGTCTCATTCCCAGATGGATGAGAGTCTTTGCAACTCTTATAAATATGTAGTTTTTGTATGTTTTGGGGCTTCAATTTTTTGGGAGAAAAATATCAACACAACAACTGGTTGGACCCATTATGCGCATGGAATAAATCTCTCTACCTGGTGAATATACTACTGATGATAGTGTGTTTGTGTCCAAATTCATATGTGTTTCTTATCTTGAATACAATTTTGATTTGTGCGAAGTACGTTTCTTTTCCTTCAGCTACTGTATAAATTGTCTTTATTAATATGAAACTAGTGATAACAGTTATGCTTTGATGAAGATTTATTTTTATTACAACCCGTGGGAATGATTGTGTTTTTGGTACATGTTTGATGCTTGAAATAGCATTTTAAGACTTAAACTTCTAACAACAGATTGTTCATTGAATGGTTTGTTGTTGTTTTTCTTTGTTTCGTATGCTTATTGTCTCACTTGTCTGTCCTTAGTATTCCACCATCCAAGGAGGACCCTCATCCATGCCATTTGGCCCACCAAGCCATGCTCATGTCTTGATAAACCAACCCTCTAACTAACCCATTAATAAAAAAACAAACCATTCATAACTTGAGGTGGCCTAGCTCTTCCCTTCAATAGTTAGGTGTATACTTTAGGACCAACACCACCTATTCCAACTGACTCAAAACCGTTTTTTGGATTACTATTTCTAGATTTTTTTTGGGTCCCAAACTTTCGGGGCCATTTTGAGGGCCTAAATGACTTTTTTTCACGATCTAAAACCTAAATGTTTGGAAAAGGATCTTATTTGGCCTATGAAATGAATCTCCTCATCAAGAGCTTTCCAAATATCTATAGTGCACCCTAAATGGAGATTTTATGAAAAATTTACGACCCTGATAAGTTGATGTACTAACTTACCCCAACGAGGCCCACACGACTTTTGGTGCTTCATCTCCTAGGGTTAGGTTTTTGGTTTTGGCATGAAATGAGAGAGGATATACAATAAATAAATGTACAGAGATATATCAGATATCCAATAATATAACAGAGATGTATCAAAGATATAACCATAAACAAAAAGATACAGTTATACTCAATTTCTATTAATGAGTGAAATATATAAAACTATAGAAATACAGAGTGAAAGACTCGTTAGAATGGTGGTAGATTATCTCTGAGAAGAGATGTGATAGCTATGCTCATTCGCAAGAATATTAATACAATCAGGATATAAAGGCCTTTTTACAATAAAAATGATTGTCAAAACTGTAGACATCCAAAAACCTAACCCTAGGAGATGAAGCGCCAAAAGTCATGTGGGCAATGTTGGGGTAAGTTAGTACATCAACTTCCCGTGGTCGTAAATTTTTCATACGATCTTCGTTTAGGGTGAACGATAGCTTGTTGGAAAGGTCTTGACGAGGATATTCATGTCATAGGCTCAATAAAAGTATTTGTAGGTCATTGAGGTGGCTGATCGTGAAAAAACGTTGTTTAGGCCATCAAAATGGCCCTGAAATTTTGGGACATGAAAAACTGCTAAAAATAGTAAGTTTCCAAAAAATTGTTTTGAGCTAGTTGGAATAGGTGGGTGGCCACCAATATCCTCCTAGATCATGAATACCATTCATAAAATGGTTTGATATTGAAATCAACATTATTTTCCCTTAGAAAGCCTTCAAATACATGGCCATAACCAATGGAAAATATGAGGTAAGAGGTCAAATAGAATTTTTTATTCTTTTTCAAATTACCTAGTTGAAAAGAAACTTCACTTGAAATAAGATGGCCCTGGTTTATAATAGATTTATCATGCAAAGAAAAATATAGAACAAATATTATATTTCTTGGTACATATGTAGTATACTATAGACTAATAATACGAGAACACAACCATGCAAACTCCTTGTATGGATATTTTAGTGAATTTTGCTCAATCCTAGAAAGATAAGGGTTATTTCCTAGGTCGACCAAGTAGTTACTTAGAAACATTTCTCCTCCTCTATGCTGTTTCAGAAATTGATTTTCCTCTTCATTTTTAAACCACAAGGTAGATGTAGGGTGTTCTAACATTCTAGAAAATATTGAAGGAGATAAAGAAATGGGTTCATGTCCTTGAATTTGAATAATTCTTTTCTCAAATTTGAACTTATCTGCACACCATTGAACAACTTCTTTGAAATATGTTACTTCTGGAACACAACCCGCTAATGTTATTCCTGAATTGAAAATTAAGTTCATCTTTTTCTTAGCTGGAGAAAGAGCCTTGTAGAAATTGTACTCCCTCGACCATTGACACTCTTGATTCTCATGCCCAAGTATGTTTAGTGTGTCTCTACAATACAACTCATTTTTCTTACTTGACATCCTTTTCTCTACTTTTGGCTTTGTCTATAGGTGACACTATTGTTGATATTTATAGCTTGGCATATTAGTCTTTACGTAATTTCACCATGTATTTTCGTGACAATTCAATCATTGTAAAAAAAAAATTAATGTTGGTGAATTGCTTGAGATTTGAATTTATTACAAAATTTACCGGTGTTCCACGATTTTGATAACAATATTATGCTTATACAAGTGGCAATTGATGTGGAAGGGATCATAAATGTGATGGAGAGTGGTGATGTGATGTCGTGGTAGATGAAAAATGTTGAGTATGGGAGTGTAATATGAGGGTTGGTGTTGCCGTGCACACGGGTAGGTTCAAGTTACTTAGTCCAACAAAATTCTATATACACTGGCCCTTTCAACATCACGTGCATGTAGATGAAGTCTCACTTGAGGTATCTTTATGGGAACTGCAGGAACCAAGATTCTACAGTGGTAAGGGAAAGATTGGAAACCCACTATGTCACACCTACATGATCCTCTCCCGCACTAGATCCTTGTTACCCTGGACTCGTTACTTAGTTATCTATGCACATATACCCATATTCATGTTATTTAGTGGTTAAACATACATTCATGGTTACTACACATTACTATATTATCAACAACATAAAGATAAACATGCATTCACATTAAGACAATGAATTAACATCTAAGCATGAAATTCTACACAAGTTTATCGTGGTTCACCCAAATTTAGGCTACATCCACAAGAAGTTTGCTTCTTTATTATATTTAAGTGTCTTGGCTGCACTCTATACTACAACGGATGTTTATCATTCAATTCTCATCACATCTGTATCTTATTTACAATGCTCTACACTCTAAACTCTCACCATACTACTCTCTCTCTCTCTATCCCTCTTTTCCTGACCCCCTTTACATATTTATAAGTTATGATCAGGGTCTTTAGACACATCATTGTGAGTTGGCTACAACTCATTCTCAACTAGTGACAACTCATTATGAGATGGATACAACTCTTGCTCGGCTAGTTTTCCTAAGTTTTGTGCTAGTTGTTCTTTCTTGTCCCTCGTCTTCTCCTCTTTCATCTCTCTTCTTTCTTGACCTTATGGATTTTATTTATATTTGTTATCTTTTTTATCTTCTTTATCTCATTGTTCTTATCTTTTCTTCTCCCTTCCTATTCCTTTTCCCTATACCTCGTCTCTTCTCATAGTTCCATCCCCAAAAATTACTACCCAACAAGCCCCCAACACTCACCTGTGGATCATCTCTAGCACTTAGGATTGGTGTTTTTTTCTCCTCCATGCCTCAGTAAATTTCTAGAGGGTGTCCTTTATTGTTTGTACTATTGTTGTTATTTTTTCTTCCTTGTTCAATATTTCCTCCATCGTTTGTGTTGCCAAACTAGTGAGTTTGGCCTCAATGTCTTGTGTTGCTAGTTTCGTAGTGCTTTAGGAAGTAGCTAATACTTCTAGTACCTGGAGTTCTTTGTTCTATAGTGGTTTTAATTTCTGCGTGATTTTCCTCTATTCTTCCTTCATATGTTCCATTGTATTGTGCAATTTCATGTTATCCAATATTGTTGTCATTCTTTTTGTTGGTGGTAGAGTATTTACGCGCTCATTGGCCTAATGCATTTATTACTACGTAGTCCTTATTTTCTCTTCCAGTGCTTGCAACACTGGGTCGTGTTGATGGCCAAAAATGAGCATGTTCAACATCATAGGGACATCACCCAGTCAGGGTCCCAATTAGACCCTTATTCATTGAAATGGTGATTCTAACTGGTTCTATGGGTCTCTAATTACCCTTGTCCAAATACTAGCCTAATCTAATGTTAATCTAATCTAGACTATTATATATATATATACAAATATCTCTCTCTCTCTCTCTCTATATATATATATATATATATATATATATATACAACCTTATATCCGCTAATGTATATTTTTACCTTCTTTTATCGGTAGATAGAAGGAAATGGATTACTCTTTTGCAACATACTTGCAAGAAAGAAACCTTAAGGATGACACAAGGGCTCAACTATGTCACAATGGATTTCACTCCTATGAAAGGAGACTTTATGAACTTAATGCAAATGAAGCTTTAATCTATGATGTATGTTAACAAAAAAGGAAACATATCTTAATCAGGAGAAGGATGGCCTTACTCTTAATCAAGAGAAATAATATTTGATAAGAAGAGGGAAGGACTGTAACTGTAATTGGGGTTAATATGGACCTACAAATCATCAAAATAGTTCAAGGAATTATAGGTTGTTCAAGAAAATACACAATGAAATAATTTTGATAAATGGTTATAAAAAAACTCATGTGTATACCCAAATACAATCATGTAAAATGAATTCATTGTGATATTTATATTGAACTAATGAAATATTTCATTTTAATCCAATATAAAGGGAAATCAAGACAAGTTTGAAAATCATCAATAAATAGTTATTAATCACTACAAACTAATCTCCATGAAATCATAATCAATGTTGGTTCAAATCATGTGCAACCCTACAAAGATAGCTTTAAAAACGAATTCACCAACATAAAACAAATGAGATCAACAATAGTGCTCATATCAATTGTTAATACAATAATGAAACATAATTCAAACCAAAATGAAAAAAAAAAAACATCAAAGAAATAAGTCTGCAAATCAAATACAACAGTGTAATGAAATGAAAATTTATTATTATTAGCTCCAAAAGTTGTCATACAATCCTCTCCAGTTACATGTTTGGAACCCCTATTACACAAGAATAATCATAGTTTTATACATTTTTTTCCACCCAAGTCAAATCCTTCTTGAGTCGGTCAAAACTTGCTCAAGAATCAACTATAGAATTCAGAACAGAATCAACTACAAAATTTGCAAAATGCTAATTATGGATAGAATCCGCCAAAAAAATGCATCATTTCTCCCAAACAATTCATCCTCTTTGCATATTCACTTAGGATAAGGTAAATGGGCCTATTTATGAGGTGTTTTTTCAACCGTTTCAAGACATTCATCACTTATCGCCTGGAAATTGACCTGCAAAATTGCTTCCTGTGAGTTGGCATAACAACAAATCTTGTATGCCTCCTTCCTAATAATATTTCTCCCAAACAGTTTAGTTTATGGGTGAATCCCTTCATCATAAGGTATTTTACCATGTTTATGAAGTGGGTTTTCAACTATGTTTCCACATTCCTTTTTGTTTTCCAAGAATAGAAGTTTGAAGTTCGCCTCCTGAAATTGACTCGAAATCTAGTATGACTCACTCAAATCATGATTTCTTCAAACATGTTCACTTTCTGAGCCAATACTCTGGATATTAAGGAAAATGGAGTGTTTTGGAAGTGGGTTTCAAACCATTTCCTCAAATGATTCACTGTTTGGTCGGGATTTAATATACAAAATTTCCTCTTGAAGATTGATGAATTTCCAATCTGGGAAAATTCATGTCACTCGGATCATGATTTTTCCCAATATGTTCACTTTCTGAGGAATTCCTTTGGAGTTTAAGTAATTCGACCCATTTTTAAAGTGGGTTTTCAGCTGTTTGAATAGATTCTTCACCATTTGTTCAATAAAAAGAATGAAATATCGCCTCCTGAAACTGATGTGAATTTTTAATTTGATCTTGCCCAAGCATTATGTCTTGTAGAGATAAAAAATCCCAACTGAAAGATATATTTGGAAACTGAAATTGAATTTCATATCTGTCATAGACACTTGTAACAAAAATATATTAAATTAATAACAAAAATCTATTAAAAGATGAACTACAAGATCTCCAAATATTAATTAACCAAAATTAATACAATATAATTAGATTGATATCACACCTTCTAGATAAAGAATAAATGTATAACTTAACTGAACATTATGTTTTCAAATTGAGGATATTATGCAAATTTGAGGAAATTAACTTCAAAATAATTAATAATCACTCAATTGTTGGAAAATTTTAATCAACCAATTAAACCATATTTTAGAATCACATGTCAATTATTGAATGATAAAAATATTCCTCATAATATTGTTTTAGAACAAAGTGAATGTGGGTAATTCACATTAAAACTACTTCCAATAATTAACCAAGTTGTTGTGATTTAATAATTTCCAATGAACACCAATCCAATCACCTAAATGATAAAATATTTACATGACTATATAAGAAAATCAAACCAAACCAATCATATCAAGAGGAAGATGATGAGAATGTCAAAAGGACAAACAAGACATAAAAAAAAATAGAAATATAAAACCAAAAACAAATGAAGGTGACATTACCAAAATTAATAAGGAGACCCCTTTAATTTTTGAAAAAATTATTGGGGGTGTTGTGGCCACAACAATTGGCGACACATGGGGAAGAAGCAGTTATATCTGGTGTATAAATAGTTGGATTAAATTTACCAAAGATCGAAATGAAAGATTTCAAAATTTTCTTGCACACTACGCCATTCCCAAAGGTCCCGCATAAAAAAGAATCAAAGAAAAATAAGGTTTTAAAGATAAAAGTACTTAAATGCCCAGTTCCAAGACAATGAATCCAAAAATAGGGAATATTTATTAACTTTTAATTACAACACTACTATTGGATAGAAAAAATAGCTAGGAGGCTTTAAGGATTAGTATGCATCTATTACCTCTTTTACCCGACATTGTGTCATTTCCAGTAGGCATGTTCAATACCCTGATGAAGTTGTCTTGATACTATGTATACATTGACCCTCTGCCAGCAAGCCTGTTCAGTACCCCAGAGGTTTTGCATACACTTCCCACACATATGTGCTTTCAATTTTCTTACCAACCTTTTGATTAACATATTTTAAGAATTTATTTTATCATTTGGGTGAAGAAAGCGGGGTGGTATGAAAGGTATTCTATTTAAATAAATAGATACAATACTATTTAAGTTTGACCCCACTAGTCTTCTCTTCATCCACCAAAGTAAAGGCTTTAATTGTGAATGGCTATGGGATGGATTCAAAGTAAACACTGTAGGCAAGTCTTTCCTTTATAAAAGTGAACTTATAATATTTGAAACATATCTTAATGGTCCCCATAGATAATAGTTCATGTACAAGAAAAGTGAAAACTAGGTATATATGACCTTAAGATAAATTAAATCTTATCTAAAAATATATATAGAGTAAGGATTCCCCCCTGTAAACCAATTGGCGTAGCTTAGAAAGATATTCCCTCATACAAATTTTAGAAATTTCATGAAATCAAATCAAGACTAAGAGCGAAGAGAAGCTAGCCAAATCCAAACAAATCAATTTTAAGCTAAAAGTGAAACTAAATCACTAATCAAAAGACACTACAAACTTGAAAGAGAGGAGAAATTAATAAGCCATGAATTCAAGAAAGACAATAAGACAAAAAATGAAAAGAAATATCTCAACATAAGAAAGAAAAATGATATTTGTTTCAATTATGTTGAGATCTAGAAGAGTTATATGTCTTAAATGCTTTAGAATAAATTAGGTTTTTTAATGCAAAAGTAAAATTCTAACTAAAGAGAAGTTATGATTTACCAAAGTATTGTATATTGTCCTTCTTTTAAATCTTACTTCTTACAAAAATGATTAAGCTTTAAATGATTGGTTTTAAGAATAAATCTTATAACACAACTTTAATGAAAAACATGAAAAGTAAGATGATAAGAATGAACAAGGAAAAGTTATTACCTTGGCGTAGCTCAATATTATCCCATAATCTCACAATTGCTTTATTCAAACTAATGGAAAAATAAAACAAACTAAGAACTAAACTACTCCTATTCTATCCTACTATAATATATTCTACAAGAACAACTAGGGGTAAGTAAAGTGAAATTTCCAATGGAGCCAATCCATTTGTTTTATTCCTACAATTGTATATACAATAGGAGTAAGTAACATTAAATGGATGAATAATAAATAATCAAAAGAAAAATCTAACCTACTATTTATAACTATTTCTAATAGAAACAGGAAAAAAAAAATTAACAGGGAACCTCATTTGAAATGTATTTTCCAACCAAGTTTCAATTATGTCTTGAAAATCATTGTGAAATTGTTGGAATGGAAACATAATTGGAAAAGTAATCTGGTCACCCTGTAGAGAAAATTTAGTACTATTTACAAAATGAAAAAAATTTACATTATTTTTACAAGACAAAAATGATTTTTTTGCAAGAATTTCATTTACACAACTATTAGCTGAAATAACGTGATGAGTATTAGAATTAGCATCTACTTGTGTTAAAAATTCAAGATCATGACAATAAATGATAACTTGAGCATGATATCATTAGAATCATAAATAGGCATGGTGTTTTCTTCTTGAAAATTGAAATCATTATGAGAAGATTCAAGATGAGATTCAATAGTAGTATGATCAATAAAAGAATACCCTACATATTAAAATATAGATTGATTAAAAACACAAGGACCTGACATAACCATAACCTGGGGGTGAAGTACCTTAATATTTTGAATCTCAACTAGAATCCATCCTTATAGTTTATTCATCTTTCCGTTGATAGGTCAACATGTTAAAATGGAACCCAAAATAGTTTAAACCGCTAGCATGTATCAATGTTTACAATCTATTTGGATTACTAAGTTGTTAGAGCTCAAATCAGATTTCATAGCCATTGTGTCAAAGGTGAGGGAGTGCCAAATTACAAGATTCATAAGGTGCTCCTTAACATGAGCAAGTGTGAAGGATTTAAGATCTTGATTGGTGGTCAATAAATAATATCGTGAAAGGTTGTATATCATAATGGTTAACTAAAATGTTTAAAAAGAATTAAATAATGGTTGGGGGGTCAAATGGGCTATGCCTCCACCCCACCTCACCTCACCTTTGTAGTTTGTATCCTTTCTCATACCCACATACACCACATATTTTAAATCATCAAAACTTTAATTTATTACCTTAGAACTATCACAAAGGTTTGACTTGCATTGTTGAAACGTCCAAAGTGTTGTCGTAAGTAATGACAATGTTCCTTCCTCTCAAGTTTTTTAAGAGATGACATTATTTTTTATTTTAAAGTTCATTTTTTTAAGTGATAATATTAAGAGTGAGTTATAAAATGAACAAATTCATTTGGGGAGAGTGTTTTTTTAAATATATTTTTTTTAATTTATTTAAAATATTAATAATTTGATTCTTTTTTAAAATAGCTAAAATCTTTATAATAAGATATTTCGTCAAAATTCTCATTAATTAAGTAAGACTATAATTTTTAACCAAATTCTTTTTAAATTTTAAAATTTTAAAACAAATTAAAAATAAATAAAAGATTGAGTTTATCCATGTTTAAAGTATTCATAACATGGCAATATAAGTTGATCAGAGTGAAGTAATCGTTGATTAATTGGGTTGGTTGTCATTGATGTCAACCCTTGAAGAAAGTTCGGTAGCGAATTCCAGTAGCACAAAGGTTTGGGTAATGGACCCAAGTTTGTTTGATGGATAATGTTATGAGTTTTGATATATTTGCAGGTAAGATTATTCTAGATGGACAGTACATGTCATGCCATTTTCGATGGTATGTGGAACATCACATAAATCCTCACGGTTAGAGAGTTATGGCCATGTGAAGTTGGAGAACCATCATGAGTCACCTAGAAGCCCCAAAAGGTCAAAGTAGTCAAAGTGTTTGCAAAAGAAATTATTTAAATAATAAAGTTAATGGAGAACTCCATAAAATAAGGAAAGTGGGATGTTACATGAAAGTATAAATAAGAGGCAATTCTCACTCATTTAATCACGCTTGAACCTATTGAATATCATTGAATATATATTTTATGAAAGGTTATTTGGGCAGGTATTATTGATAGAGAAAAGTGCGGAAGGAAAATTGTGGCTAGAAAAGTGTGGTAGGAAAACTACGGCACACAAAGTGCGGAAGAAAAAGTGTGACAGAAAAATCGCGGCAGAAAAATCGTGGAAGAAAAAGTGTGACAGAATATTCGTGGCAAAAAAAGTGCGGCAGAAAATGTGCAGCAAAAATATCATGGTAGAAAAATCACGGCAGAAAAAGTGCGGTAGAAAAATCGCGGCAGAAAAAGTGTGGCAGAAAAATCACGGTAGCAACATGGTTGGGGTCTATTTATGAGAGATATGACACATCTTGTTTGAGGTATGTTTTGTGAGCTAGGGTTTATCTCTTGAGATGGTATTGGATGTTCAATATTGATGCATATATCAGATTTGTTGAGGGATACAACTGGTATTTTGTTGTTGGTATTTGGCATATGGCTATTGGTATTTTGGTCGCGATCTGTTGTTGAAGTTGTTGGTTTAGCTTGAGGCTACATAACAGTGAGGTTGTGACACGTGGTTTGATATAAGGGTTTATGGTATTTGGTTTATGGATAGAGTAATGAATTATTATATAAATTTTGATGGTTATATTGATGTATGTCTTTGGTATATGGTTCAGGTACATGTTGGGTACATGGTTGAGACAAGTAGTTGATGAGTTGGCACATACATGAGGTTTATAGTTGATGAGTTGGCACATACATGAGGTGTATAGTTGATGATGTTGGTACATCTTGATGAGTCAATGTTGATGCATGGTACATGTTGGTTTAGGTTATTGGTACAGGTTGTTTGGTGCAGGTTTATTGGTACAGGTTGTCACAGGTTATTGATATAGGTTGACAGTGGCAATGGTTGATTTAGTGACAGTGACAGGTTTTCTACATTTGGCATTTATATTTCAGGGCGGTTGGATGGGGAAAGGGCAGGTGGTTGTAGCCACCTTCCAGTTATAGCCGAAGAACTTAGGGGGTTGTAGCCTCCTTCTGGTTGTAGCCAAAGAATTGGGGAGTTGGAGCTTCCCTTAGGTTGTAGCCTGAGAAACTAGGGGGTTGGAGCCTCCTTCCATTTTCAGTTGGAAAAAAAAGGAAGCCGGTGCTTCCAATGAATGTAATTCTTCGAGACATATAAGAAAAAACATTATGTGGTTTTCTCCCTCTTTGGGTTTCCACGTAAAAACACTGGTGTACTGTGTATGTGTATGATTGCTCATTTTTTCATTGTTTATTTACTCTGCAATTATTGGATGATAATGCTACACTGATATAACACTTTCATTATATGGTTAAAAAGGATTAAATTTCTCTATTATTGATTCATCGCCCCTCTCAGTAATCCAACAATTGGCTTTAGAGCCAGTTCCTTTAGGAAACAATTTAACCACTAGAAGAAGATCATGGATTATTCTGAGAATGGAGTACCAATGTTTAATGTTCATAATGGTTTTAAGTATGATATGTGGAGCAGAAGGACAGAAGTATTTGTACAGGCACAGGGACATTATATTTGGTTATCAGTTGTTACAAGATATAATAGTTCAAAAAGGGAAAAGATTGCAGCCAAGAAGGAATTGAAGAAGAATAAAAAAATAGCAATGGATTTCATCTGGGAAGGATTACCTAATATGATAAGATAAAAGGTTGGTAAATGTTAATTAGCAAAAGAAATTTGGGATAAGCTATATGACATATATTCGTCACCCATCGCAAATTCAGAAAATGCCAAAGAAGATGCAGATACAGATCAAGAAGAATTATGTTCACCATGTCAAACAGATTCAGAAGATGAAGAGTACATAATCACCAGAGAATTTATTAGTGCTTTAGATGAACTAAGAGAAGAAAACAAGTCAGTCAAGAAAGAATTGATGAAACAAAATGAAAGTGTTCATATTTTAAAAGAAGCCCAACAAGTCATCGAGAACTTAAGAACTCAGCTAAAAGAAGCCAGAAAGATTGAAGAAAATATTGAATATCAAAATAAGTATTTGGAATCCAACATAGAATCACAGAAGGAAGGAACTAAAATGAGAGAGAAGATATTGACAGATCATCTTAAGGAAAGAACTAACGATCTAAATTAGCTTAAGGCAAAGTTTGTTCAAGAAGATAAAGGACTTGAGGAATAAATAATCACATTAAAAATTCATCTTGACGAAGCGAAGAGAACTAAAGAAGTCATGAAGTATCAGATAATGAAGAAAGAAAAAGAGGTTGAGAAACTTGAAGAAGAAGTTGTCACATTGAGAATTAAAATCATCAAGCTCAACAAGAACGTTGAAGAGATAGAAACATCCACATCAGTTATAGAGAATGAAGAGAAGCACTCTAGGTTGCTAGAAAGAATGAATGAATAAAATAGAAAGAGTTATGCAGAAGTACTCAAAGGAAGGAATCATGGTCAACCAGAATCTAAGAAAACTATTGAAGATATATATTCAAGAAGACCATCCATGTGCAATCCACAAGAAGCTTCAATCATGATCATGATCAGTCAAGGAAAAAATTCAGAAGGACTACACCACAAAGAAGATCATTCACTCCCTAGTATGCAAATTTATTTTATGGTCATTGTTTTTATTGTATTAACTTTGGACATAATGTTGCATATTGCAAGGATTATAAAAGAAATGTTCAAGCAATAAATGCCTATGTGATCCCATGTAACATTGAATGTTAAAAATGTCATAACTATGGACACATAGCTAGTGATTGTAGAAGCATGATCGATACTTCCATGAAAGAGAACAGTGATATCAGATGTAAGAAAGTGTGGATAAGAAAACATGGAGAACAGGTGAATAAATACCAGGCCCCAGAGATCGCAATATTGGCAATAAAACGAGATGAAGAAAATTCTATAGATATAAAGAAAGATGCCAGATACATAAAGGTTTGAAAATTAACTAAAAGAAAAGAAGGACAGGTAAATAAGGAACAGGTTCAAGAGATTGTACTTTCAGACATTATAGTGAAATATGAATCCACAGACATAAATAAAGAAGTCATAGCTTAGAGAGATGATGAATCTACCAATGAATATGATGATGGAATACACATTAGAGCACGAATTGTTCTGAGCCATCCAGCTTGGAGACTCCCAGGTAATATGAATATTAGACAGGGGCAGTCTATGCGATAGATGTGACAGACCAAAGAACAATCCTTCAAGTAACTTGCAGAGTTTGAGAAGATAGATCCAAAGAAGTCAGTTAGCAGAAGTACAATTTGATGGATTAATCAAGACTTCACGATAGTATAGTAATAAATGGGTCATTATTATGGGCAGTTACACAGGTAGAATCTTGGACAGTATGGACGAGAGCATGGATTCATTGATTGGTTCAAAGAGTGGCTCAGAGACAAAGGAACATCATCATAATGGATCATAATTACACAGGAAATGGATCAAACAATGCTAATGGATTCTCAATTGACAGATATTTTTTGGACACATGCAGTGCATACAACAGTTCACATTCAAAACATAGTAATGCTTAGAAAAAACACTGACAAAACTCCCTACGAGCTATGGAAAGGAGGACCATCAAATGTGAATCACTTCAGAGTATTTGGAAGCAAATGCTACATCAAAAGAGAAGATGGAAGAATGGGAAAGTTTGACTCTCGTGTGGACAAAGGAGTACTTGTTGGTTACTCAAGTACAAGGAAAGCATACAAGTGTTACAATTTGAGGTTGAACATAGTTGTGGAAATCATCAATGTAACAATTGATGAAACAGGTGGACGTGAATTAAAGGAAGAAGAAAATGAATCAATGGAACAACTTTACGAAGAAGAAGCAGAAGATGAAGAATAAGTAGAAGGGGAAGATGAAGAGGACCAGACAGAATTAGAAGAGCAAGTTCATCAAGTGCCTCCAAAGACACCTAGCAAATAAGTACAGAAGAAGCATCCTTCAGATCAGATTATCGGAAACAAAGATGCAGGAGTTGAGATTAGAAGAAGAATCTGTTCACCAAAACAAATGCACCTAGCACTCTCATCTACGATTGAACCAAAAAGTTTTGAAGAGGCCAACAAGGATGAATTTTGGAATAAGGCCATGCATGGATAATTGGATCAAATAGAGAATAATGACACTTGGGAATTGGTTCCAAGACCAAATAATAATAATTTGATTGGCACAAAGTGAGTATTCAGAAATAAATTGAATGAAGATGGTCAGGTTACAAGGAACAAAGCTAGATTGGTATGTAAAGGATACACATAGGTTGAAGGAATCGACTTTGAATAGACATTTGTTCCAATTTTCAGAATGGAAGCAATCCGATTGCTCCTAGCTTATGCATGCTCTAAGAATATTAAAGTGTATCAGATGGATGTGAAATCAGATTTTATGAACGAGGAACTTGAAGAAGAAGTCTACATTGAACAACCAAAAGGATTTCAATTGTTAGAGAACACAGATTATGTGTGTAAATTGAAGAAGGCCTTGTATGGTCTAAAACAGGCTCCTAGAGCATGTTACTCAGACTGGATAAATATTTACAGTAGGCATGGTTCAGAAAAAGAAGTGAAGACAACAACCTCTACATCAAGGTAAGTCAAGATAGTATTTTATTAATTGAAGTTTATTATGATGATATTATTTTTGGAAGTAATGATGACAGGTTAAGCCAGAAATTTGCAAAGGATATGCAAAATGAATTTGAAATGTCATTACTTGGAGAACTATCCTTTTTTATGGGTCTTCATATACGTCAAAGAAACGAAGGAATTTTTATTTATCAAACTAAGTATATTAGAGAAATGCTAAAGAGGTTCAGAATGGAAGATTGAAAACTAGTTACCACTCCTATGCAAACCAGTTGCAAGTTGAGCAAAGATGATGATTCAAAGTCTACAGACCAGAAGGAAATAATGGTCAATGATTGGTAGCTTACTATATGTGACAACATCCAGACCAGATGTAATGCAAGCAGTTGGACAGGTGGCACGATTTCAAGCAGCACCAAAGGAATCACATGTATTAGCTGTGAATAGGATTTTCAAATATCTCAAAGGAACATAAGAGTTTGGATTATGGTATCCAAAAAGAAAGGATCTATCACTTATTTCCTACACAGATGCAGATTGGGCAAGTTGCATTGATGACCGACGAAGCACCAGTGGAGGAACATTCTACTTGGGTGATTTTTTAGTATCATGGTTAAGCAAGAAACAATCATCAATATCCTTATCTATAGCTAAGGCAGAGTATATTGCAGCAACAACATGTTGTACACAGGTTCTATGGATGAAACAAACTCTGACAGATATACAAGTTGAGTATGATGAGCCCATTCCAATCTATTGTGATAATACAAGCGCCATCGGTATCTCAAAGAACTTGGTGATTCACTCCAAGACGAAGCACAATCCAATAAAGTATCGTGTTCTACGAGAACAGGTTGCAAAGAAGAACATCATTGTTGAATATGTAGACACAAAAGAACAAGTGGCAGACATATTTACAAAACTACTTCCATGGGAAGCCTTTAAGTATCTTTGCCAGAGACTCGGAGTAATTTCTACTTAAAAATGAATGATTTTGAATGCTTATCTTATATGTCTTATATTTACGCGAGGAAACACCATAAAGAGGAAAATTCAGGTCGAGAGAACAGTTTATAGAAAAGTTCAGTCAAGGGGAGTATCCCCAAGGACAGTTCAGTTAGGGGAGAAACCCTGGATGGAAAGATATATTTGTCATTGAGACAAATGGAGAGAGATTTATTAGATGCAGAACACAGAGGCATGGTTCCAGGGGGAGCGATGGTCACAGGGGGAACATGAGTGATATGACTTCAGTATTGCATGACATGACTTCAGTATTGCATCAGAGTGTTTCTATCCATGTCAAATGGGGAGATTGTTGATTAATTGGGTTGGTTGTCATTGATGTCAACCCATGAATAAAGTCTGGTAGCGAATTTCGGTAGCACAAAGGTTTGGGTAATGGACCCAAGTTTGTTTTATGGATAATGGTATGTTTTTTGATATATTTGCAAGTAAGACTATTTTAGATGGATAGTACATGTCCTGCAATTTCCAGTGGTATGTGGAACGTCACATAACTCCTCACGGTTAGAGAGTTATGGCCATGTGAAGTTGGAGAACCCTCATGAGTCATCTAGAAGCCCCAAAAGGTCAAAGTAGTCAAAGTGTTTGCAAAATAAATTATTTAAATAATAAAGTTAATGGAGAACTTCGTAAAATAAGGAAAGTGGGATGCTACATGAAAGTATAAATACGAGGCAAGTCTCTCTCATTTAATCACACTTGAACCTATTGAATATCATTAAATATCTATTTTGTGAAAGGCTATTTAGATAGGTATTATTCATAGAGAAAAGTGCAGTAGAAAAAGTGCAGCAGAAAAAAGTGCGGCAGAAAAAATGCGGTAGGAAAACTGCGGCAAAAAAGTGCAACAGAAAAATCGTGGCAGAAAAAGTGTAGCAGAAAAATCATAGTAAAAAAATCACAGCAGAAAAAGTGCGGCAGAAAAATCATGGCAACAACATGGTTGGGGTCTATTTATGAGAGATATGGCACATCTTGTTTGAGGTATGTTTTGTGAGCTAGGGTTTAGCTCTTGAGATGGTATTGGATGTTCAGTATTGTTGCATATATCAAATTTGTTGAGGGATATAGTTGGTATTTTGTTGTTGGTATTTGGCATATGGGTATTGGTCTTTTGGTTGTGATGTGTTGCTAAAGTTGATGGTTTAGCTTGAGGCTACATAACAGTGAGGTTGTGGCACATGGTTTGATATAAGGGTTTATGGTATTTGGTTTATGGATAGAGTGATGAATTGTTAAATGAATTTTGATGGTTATATTGGTGTATGTCTTTGGTATATGGTTGAATTACATGTTGGGTACATGGTTGAGACAAGTAGTTGATGAGTTGACACATACATGAGGTGTATAGTTGATGATGTTGGTACATCTTGATGAATCAAGGTTGATGCATGGTACATGTTGGTTCAGGTTATTGGTACATGTTGTTTGGTGTAGGTTGATAGGTACAGGTTGTTATAGGTTATTGGTACAGGTTGACAGTGGCAGTGGTTGATTCAGTGACAGTGACAGGTTGTCTACATTTAGCATTTATATTTCAGGGCAGTTGGACGGGGCAAGGATAGGTGGTTGTGGCCACCTTCTGGTTGTAGCCGGAGAACTTAGGGGGATGTAGCCTCCTTCTAGTTGTAGCCAGAGAATTGGGGAGTTGGAGCTTCCCTTAGGTTGTAGCCTGAGAAACTAGGAGGTTGGAGCCTCCTTCCAGTTGCAGCTGGAAAACAAAGGAAGTTGGTGCTTCCAATGAATGTAATTCTTCAATACATATAATAAAAAACATTATGTGGTTTTCTCCCACTTTGGGTTTCCACGTAAAAACACTGGTGTACTGTGTATGTCTATTATTGCTCATTGTTGATTGTTTATTTACTCTGCAATTATTGGATGATAATACTACACTGATATAGCACTTGCATTATATGGTTAAAAATGATTAAATTTCTCTATTATTGATTCACCCCCTCTTAGTAATCCAACACTAATAACCTTATGTTTGTTTTGTAATCCTTACTATTATTTTTATTTTTATTGTAAAATATTTTTTATTTCTTTATTTTTTTTAATTTTATTAAATTTTGATATAAAAATATATATGTTCAATAATTAATATTTTTTTACTAAAATTGTAATATATTAATCTTTATATTTTTTTATTTCTTAATTTTTTTAATTTTCTTAAATTTTGATATAAAAATATATATCTTCAATAATTAACATTTTTATACTAAAAATGTAATATATTAATCTTTATATTTCAGGCGTGGTTGCGTACTGTGGAAGGAATGCATACCCATTCTCAAGTTATGGCGGGCATAATCCTAGGTTGCATTACAGCCATCGTATGGTATTATATGTGGAATACGATTTTGGTTAGACATTTATATTTTTTCAATAAAGTTAGAATATTCCTTCATTTGAGTTCATGTATTCTCTAGTTGAATATGTAAGTGTTTAATCATGATATATGAGGGAAAATATTTTTTTGCTGTTTTGGATAATATTGTTTCGTTTATGATAAACGAAACAAAATATTGTATTCATTTATCTTCTTATTATGATCTTAATATAATTGCTATTTTGTCTTATGATAACGAGTTTTTAATATAATTATTAGTTTGCGTTATGATAATGAGTATATTCAAGATGATATTTAATCAATAAGGAAATGTCATTTAGTTTACATATACTCATATTTTCAACATAAATTTTTGGTATGTAAATTTAGTTTTTCTAATAATAAAAGGATAAATTTGATGTAGATAAAAAGATAACATGTTTAATAAGTTAATCTAATTTACAAGTATGGATTCTTATATGATATTTGAATGTTGGTATGTATTTTTAGTTTATCTAAGTAAATTTAATAAACAAGTGAAAGTTGCATAGCATTTAGTCCTTGCCATGAGTTTATAGTTGTTTGTTAATGAGAAGTGCAATTGTTATTAGACAAGCCTTTTAGGTAAGGTTGAGTAATAAACTTTGTAGCTTTTAAGGTCGTGGTCGCAAGATTAGTGAGGGAAGAATGATTTTATAAGTTGTCATCAACATGTTACTTATAGTGGACATGTAACCATTTTCTACCCAACAAATCACTCTCCACTATGCCTCTTCCTACTCTTTGTTTGTTTGAGATGGTACACCCTAAAAAAATGGCATTCACATTAGCTGTGGAGAAAATCGCTTCAGAGATAGCAGAAAATAATGGAAAAAATTATGTTATGAGCCTATAGATGAGATGCAGTCATTCTTAATTATTATTAATAGGAAATCCCAATATTCCCTAAACTATTAGAAAAGGGATCAAGCTAATTTTGAATTTAGCAGCTTGTTTGAAAGATCAAATTTAGAAATTGTCTGCAATTGTTGATAACAAGTGTTAAGGAGCCATTATAAGAGTTGGAGTGTGTTTTGATTATTTCAACACTAAATTGGATGCTTCCTCATAAAGGAAGGAATGATACCAATGAGATTATTTGTATCTAAAAATAACATAGTTAGGGTTTTTAGATCACCATAGCTCGATAGGTATTCATGTTAAGAGAACTAATCTCCCTCAATGATCTGGTGTCTTGCAATGTATGAGAGAATAATTGGGTGATTTTGTTACATAGAATTAGAAGGATCTTTATACACAGATCACTTGGTCTAACTCTTGAAAGAATGCTCTGCTCCAAATAACAATCTAGTCTTGTAAAAAAATCCCCAAAAATGGTCAATAGAATCTGGATCTTTGGATGGTCGAATTAATGGCGGTGGGTGGAGGCATTGACTCTGGTGCATGAGCCCGGTAAGGTACGACAACTGTCGGGCTGGGGATTAATGTTGGAGGCCCTCTCTCCATGCCTTGATTGAACTTTCGGGGGTTTGATGGGAACCCAATCTTGATCGGGGCATTCTCAGGTCAGAACAAGAGGTTGCTTCACCTCTAGGGCCTGATGGATATTACACTTGGAGGTTCGAGATGGAGATGGCAGAGGATGCGGGCTCACCATAGAGTTCAGGTGCAGCGGTGGACATTCTTGGATCAGTGGACCCAACCCCCTCTGTCAATATTCCATTGGGGTTTGAGCGGGTGAACCCAGAGGGTTTGGAAAACAACTTGACATCTGGCCTAGTTTTGGGGATTCATACCTCTTTAGGCTTGTCATATTCAAATGGGTTGGATTTCGAGTTGTCGGTGGCTACTTTGTCAGGGATTATTCTTGGGATGGACCCCCCTCGTGGCCTTTCAGAGGGGGAATTTACTTGCTTCGGATCTGAGCCAAGAACTCTTTTGGATGATGACTGTTGGGGAACACAAACAAAAGCCTTACAAGAGACGGTTTCTTGTGCACATTTCTCCCCTTCGAAATTTGTTTCAGATCCTGGGTATTTTCTAGATCCGATAGAAACTGATAAGGGTTCTTCACCAGTAAGGAACACAGGGCTACATTTGTCTCCACCTCATCTAGGGCCCTTAGATACAACCCGTGGGGGAGTCCGTGGCCACGGACGTTTGGAATCTTTTGTATCTTCAAAGCGTCAGGTGAACAGAGGCCCTTAGTGTGTGAAGGAAAGAACCGATTCAGGGCATGTGGGAAATGGTTGAGCTCTCCCTTCTTGCGGTCTTGGATGGAATCTTATTGGGGCTCAAATCTCTCTGTATTACCTAGTATTCGATTACTAGCTCGGGGTTGGTTCGCTTTCATATTTTCAGCCACTTCAGATGTCAGTGTAAGTTTTAAACCTGCGAAGTAAATCAATGCATATAGATTCTTAAGCAATACAAAAATTAATCAATGGCTCATACACAGAGTACATAGATATTTTATACTGGAAACCCTCAACTGGGAAAACCTTTCTTATTTTCATTATATCGAATTTCACCATTCGCCATACAATATATACAATGTTTTTAGGTATTCCGTAGATACCAAAACCCTAATCCCTTAATCCGGGATTAATTTACAAATCCTCTGAAAATAGCAAAATCCACTAAAAATAGCAAAAACCGCCCCAAAAAAAATTTCGGGGCGCTGCACCGAACGTTGCGCGTAACCAGAGGGGGCATACATGCCCCCCACCCTAGGACCCCCTAGGAAAGTGCCCAAGGCACACGTCATAGCTCTAGGTGAAGGGATCGTCAGATGCAGTTGTCGTATCTGACGCGCCCACACACACACACACATGCAAAGAATATAACACATACCCAACATTCTCCCACTTGTTGTTTTCTTTGCATCCAGGGGTCCAGGGGATTATATAGTCAACAATCCAGGGCAACAATGCCCATTGTTACTCTACACTAGGAGAACTTTTCTGTGCTCACAGACTTTGTCAATGAATCTGCAACATTCTTCAAAGTGTCAACCTTTTCCAGCAACACCTTCTTTTCCTCAACCATGTCTCTCACAAAGTGATACTGAACATCAATATGATTTGTCCTCGAATGATAAGATGGGTTCTTCGCTAGGAATATTGCACTCTGACTGTCACAGTATAATCTCACTGCTTGTTGTAACAACCCAATACCTGAACACAATCTTTGTAACCATACTGCTTCCTTTCTTGCATGAGTGGTTGCCATGTATTCAACTTCTATAGTTGAGAGTGCCACTACAACCTGTCTTTTTCTCATCCAACTGATTGCTCCTCCAAATAGGTTAAACACATACCCACTTGTAGATATTCTGTAATCCAAATCTCTAGCCCAGTCTACATCAACAAAGCCATGTATGTCCACCACTCTATCCAATATCGGTCTTCCTTGGTAGCACAATCCATAACTGGTGGTGCCACGAAGATACCTGAAGACCCTCTTTACTACTGTCCAATGCTCCTTCCCTGGTTTTGACATATACCTGCTCAAAACTCCCACTGCATGTACAATGTCCGGTCTAGTACAAACCATTGCATACATCAAACTGCCAACTGCATTGGCATATGGAACATGGGACATGTCCTCTTCTTCTTCATGTGTCTTGGGACACTGATCTACAGATAACTTTACACCTATAGGAATAGGAACCTTGACCGGTTTACTTCCATGCATATTAAACCTCTGCAATATCATCTCAACATATTTTCTTTGATTCAACCAGAGTTTCCTGTTTTCACGATCTCTTTTAATCTCCATTCCCAGAATGAAGTTAGCAGCACCAAGATCCTTCATGTCAAATTTGGAGGATAGCTATGATTTCACCTCCTTGATAACATCCATGTTATTTCCTACCATCAACACGTCATCAACATACAACACTACATAAATGAAGTGATTACCAACCTGTTTGGAATATACACAGTGATCAGCCTTGCTTCTTACAAATCCCAATCCAAGGATGTATGTGTCAAAATTTTGGTACCACATCCTAGGTGATTGTTTCAGACCATATAGTGACTTCTTTAGCTTACAGACCAACTATTTCTTTCCCTTCACTACAAATCCTTCTGGCTGCTTCATGTAGATTTCTTCTTCCAAATCCCCATGTAGGAATGTTGTCTTCACATCCATTTGTTCCACTTCAAGATCAAAAGCAGCAGCAATAGAGATAAAATAAATCTAATATAAGTTAAATTAGCAATAGGAGAAAAAATCTCACCAAATTCAATTCCCTCTACCTAGGAATAACCTTTTGCTACTAACCGAGCTTTGTATTTCTCCACTTTACCTTGTGCATTAAACTTCTTCTTGAACAACCATTTTCTACCAACCGAGTTTCTTCCAGCCGGAAGCTCAACTATATCCCATGCCTCATTATTATCCAAGGCTTCCTTTTCTTCAACCATGGCCTTCTTCCAGAGTTTACTATCCTCTTAATTCACTGCTTCCCTGACAGTTCTGGGATCATCATCAGTAATAGATAAAGCAAAATTGGAATGAAAATCAGGTGGAATATACCTTTATGGTTGCCTTCTATCTCTCACTGATCTCCTCAATAATGGGGTATGAGGTTCTTCTTATTCTTCTGCTTCCTCTGCTTCCTCTTCTTCAGATGATTCAGATTTTGCATCATCCAACTCAAGCTCTATTTTCTTAGGTTCATCTTGCATTGGTAGGAATTCTTGTTTGGACACATCTTTTACCTCTCTGAAAACAACATCTCGACTGTAAACAATTTTCTTGGTTTCTGGGTTCCAAAGCTTATAACCTTTCACACCATTTTTATAACCAATAAAGATACATTTTTCATCTTTATTATCCAACTTACTCCTATTTTCCTTTGGAACATGTACATAAGCATCACAACCAAACACTCTAAGATGTTGAAGAGAGGGTTTCTTTCTAGACCATACCTCGTGTGGAGTTTTATCATCCAATGCCGATGAAGGTGATCGATTGACCAGGTAACATGTTGTACCCACTACCTCTGCCCAGAATTCTTGTCCTAACCCGACACCGCTGAGCATGCTCCTTGATTTTTCCATCATTGTCATGTTCATCCTTTCTGTAACTCCATTCTACTGAGGAGTGTATGGAGTAGTCTTTTGCCTTGCTATACCACACTTCTTACAGAATTCTTCGAATTCATTTCTGTAGAATTCTCCACCATTATCTGTTCTCAATAACTTTATTTTCTTCTCTGTCTGATTTT
Organism: Picea engelmannii; assembly: GCA_009831015.1. Classification (NCBI taxonomy): domain Eukaryota; kingdom Viridiplantae; phylum Streptophyta; class Pinopsida; order Pinales; family Pinaceae; genus Picea; species Picea engelmannii. Next base: position 931,463 of record ML776572.1, read on the forward strand.
CTACCAGAGCCTTAAACTCTTTAAATTTATCAAATATCTCAGATTTCTTTCTAAGAAAATAAATCCATGTGTTCCTTGAAAAATCATCTATGAATGAAACATAATACACAGATTTACCTAGGGATGGAACAAAAACAGGTCCAAACACATCACTGTGTATCAACTCTAAGATCCCCTTTGCTCTTGTAGCACTAGATGGGAACCTTAATTGATTCTATTTACCATATATGCAATTTTCACAGAAATCAAAATCCAGAGTGAAATTAGACATACCTTCAACCATACCTTTACCGTGTAGTGTTCGAAGGCCCTTTTCTCCAATATGCCCCAGTCTTTGATGCCACAACATGGTCTTCTTTTCTGGGATAGTATTGGTCTTGTCTCCTTCATTTTTCTTCTCAAGGACAACAGAACTGTTACACCCATTAGTATAAGTGCTTCCCAACAACTTGTACAAATTTCCACAATGAACTCCCCTCATCAACACCATTTCTCCTCGTACCATCTTGCAAGTGTTCTTTTCAAATACAGTTTTCACTCCTGCATCACCCAACTTGCTTACAAATATTAGGCTCCTAGCTAGTTTTGGAATGTGTAGAACCCCAGGGAGAGTTCTAATCCTTCCATCGTTTAGCAACAACTTGACCCTTCCACATTCCAAGATGTTTGTTGTCGATTCATCTCCTAGGAATACATCATATTTTTCATATTCAAAGAACCACTCCCTGTGAGGAGTCATATGGTATGACACACCTGATTCGATCAACCATACATCATGGTATGCATGTGTACTTGTAGATGCTAGGTAAACATCACCTCCTTCTTCAGTGGAGGTTTTCGCCTCTGTGGAAGAGGTACTATCAGATCCCTTTGGTTTTTCAACCTTCTTAGACTTGCAATCTTTCTTATAATGCCCTGTTTTACCACACTTCCAACATTTCCTCAAATATTTTCCTGGAGACTTAGATATACCTGTAGATTTAGATCTACGTCCCGAAGGCTTACCAGGGTTCCTGTCTTAGGTACACCCTCTTACAAATAAAGAATCTGTGTTGTGACCATCCATGCTTTTTCGCCTCATCTCTTCAGATAACAAGGATGCAACTACATCCTCATACTTCAATGTAGATTGAGTGGTACTACCTATTGCTACAACCATATTATCCCAAGAGTCTGGAAAAGAACATAACAAAGTAATACACTTATCTTATTTTGCAATCGTAATATTAACAGATCCAAGTTGACTTACCAGAGTATTAAAAGAATTTAGATGTTCTGTCATAGAATCTCCATCTTCCATCCTAATATGATACAACTTCTTTCGAAGAAACAACTTGTTTACCAGGGACTTTGATTGATACAAATTCCCTAACTTATCCCATAGTTCCTTGTGTTGTAGGAAAATCTTCCTACGGACAGGTAGATGACCTCAAAGAGCTTGACCTTAACTCTAAGACAGAAAAGTGCTTAATGTGGACACTGACTTCCTTTCAAATCTATCCAAACTAACACATGAGAAGGAAGGACAACAACAATACCTTTTTATCGAAGTTTGTTCCTGCACGCTCCAAGTTGCGCTTCGATCCTTTTCTCCTTGCTGAATCCTGTAGACAAAAAAGATACAACCACTTCCTACCCTATCGATATTAGCTCGTAAACAGATCTATCTATCAACGATAAGTTCATGTAACATCAGACACAAACTAGAAAGAAACAGGCCAAGTGTGTCATATTAATGAGAATAACGACAACAATACTTACAATTGTAGATGCAAGTGTGACAGCTACATCAAGTCCCCTTCGTCTAACCCTTGCTCGAAAGATCCACAACCTGGATGACAACAGCTTCATTGATCACTCTCCTTTGGCTGACTGTGTGTTCCCTATGAGATCATAGGTTTCATGCTAGAAATTCTTCCCCCCTTCCCACCATCATAGAGCTTGTTTATATAGGTTGAGAGGAGCTTAACCTCTTGAGTTATATTTAGAACAAGTGGGGAGCCTCTTCCTTGGATCAGGGATCTCATGATGAAACCAAGAATTTGAATACAAATTCCTTCTAATATTGAAATATCCTCCCCTTATTCTCCTCAACGGGCCAACAACTTCCTCAGATTAGGCAGCGCTCCTGCAAAAGGGGTATCAGAGCATTGTAGCGCTCCCTGAGTAGCTTAAGGGAAGCGTCAATGCTCCAAAAGTGAGCAACGCTCCTTCAGAAAGGTAGGGAAGCGTTATAACGCTCCTTGAAGCCTTGTAGGGGGAGCCAGTGCTCCTAAGGCTGATGTAGAGGAGCGCTCCCCCTCAAAACCTTTGTTTTTTGAGCTCTTTTCAGGTGTGAAGTGTTCTTTGACTTCAGTTAACCAGTTCTCATTTTCAAAATCAAGTGCACGAGATGTTTTGAGTGCCTCCTTAGTGTCGTCATCGTGGCAGTATGCTTAAACAACATTTGCGACACTTGTGACCAACTTGGGACACTTGCAAAAGTTGTAAGGAACATGTGACACTTACGACAATTGAGAGGAACATGCGACACTTATCCAGTTGAGCAATTTTGACGTGTAACAGAATGCCCCCTAAAGTTTGAAGATAGAAGATGTGAACTGATGACTGAAATACTTTGTAGACGTTCAAGCAAGGGTATAGACTCAAAGAACCTGACGTAAGATGCACACAAACATCCAACAAATATCGTGACATATTTCAAAACCCAAGGCAGGCATACCTATGCTTGGGTGATCAAGAATTGCAAGATATGGCCGCCACAAAATACACTGCGGATCCATAATTGTATTGATAGGACGGTATAGCCATCGAAGATACAATGTGGATCTATACTCTGATGACTCAGACTGACCGTAGCCACGAAGAATACACAGTAGATCTACGAGATGACAAGGCATAGCCACGACCAATACAAAGTGGATCTATGTAACAGTGTATGTGTTCTTTGTCCAATAGAAACTCCTTCGCAACCTGGGCAAAGAATATATCAAAGTGGTTACTCAACCCAGGGTCTTATTACCAATACCAATGTGGTACGATCCTGACCATGTGAATAGATGTCTTGATGTTGAACATGGCAGAAACCACTTGATTACCGGTCAATGGTGTGAACCGTTAACAAGTGCGAGGGAGATCACCATTGATGTCGATGATTCCCAAGGTACCCTAGTACATTCCAGTGAATGCGAATAGATGAGATGAGGTCGAACATTCATGGAATCATCTGATCAGAGGTCAATGATGTAAACCTACTGTCGAATGTGAGGAGGCCTACCATTGAGGCATGCAGGTCCCAAAGTACTAACTGGTTTCTAAGCCTGATTCCCAGATAATGTGTTGAAGTCGACAGGAATAGACTCATCGAGGGAGGGCCTTGATGTATCCCCTATCAACGACATGAAACAAACATAGAGATGTAATTGGTAGATCAAATGGACATGGACTGACACAGGTTTTGAGGCAAGATATTTGGGATGGCTGACCCTTAAGGTGGATACTTCCCTTGAACACTGAGACACAACAGCAAAACATGACATGTACCAACACTATGCAATGGATAAGGTGACTTGTGTCAGGTGACCCAAAGGAGCGAAAGGAACTCAAGGATTGGCCCAGTGCAGAGGTTAAGCGGATTATGATATATGCATATGACCAAAGTGTCATGTTCAAGGGCAAATCTAAGAAGTGTTGGATGATGTTCTCAAGAGATTACTTGGCTTGCTCCTTTCAATGTTTTCCCCCATCTAGATAGACGAGTACCTCTTTTTGATTTAATGAGCTCGAGAAGGATAACACATGCTCGATATAACTCACCTTCAGTAAGTTCCTCTTCCTTTGTTTAACGAACCGGAAGAAGTAAGGGATCGGTCCCATATGGGTCTGTCGATCTGTGCTTTAACGAGTCCAAAGACAGAAAACTCGAAGGTTTTTCGGGATTATAGAGTTTGGAAAAACACTTAAAAAAAAGAACTCTCTCAATTCATTTTTCGTATAGTAGTCTAACGAGACCGAAAAAGGGTTAAACTATTGCTCGAAAGACGCCCTTTCTGACCTTTTAACGAGTGTGAAAGGAAGCAAGGTCACTCGACAATCTTTTCATATTTAGAGAGTCTGAAAAGGGTTTAAAGGAGACTCCAGGGGGTTCCTTTTTCGTGTGGTGTCCATACAGGTCCGAAAAAGAGATAAAAGTTTACCCGGTTACGTTCTCATATTATCGAGCTCGAGAACGAACTAAGACTATGCTCATACGTGTGACAAGGTGAATCATCTGTCAGAACTTCCAGGAAACCTGCGATGTCAGAACTACAAACCAAGGGTTTAGTGAAGCCATTAAACCATTGGAGAAACCCAAAAATGACTATACCTTATGAAAAAATAAGAATTTATAAATGACAACACAATGAAAATTCATTTACCATTTCATTTTGCACAAGGATTGTGGAGTAGTGGAGAATCTCATTTCGAAGTGGATCTTGTTTTGTTCGCTGCCGGAGCTACGGTTCACCGTTTTTCTTACCGTTTGGACCAGGTAGGCGTTCATTTTTCCTTATTTCAGTTGCATGGTTTTGTACTCATTTTCATAGCATCATTTATTTTAAAACATGAAGCCCTAAGTTGCCCCACTTGGAACCAAATCGGCCTCTTTGAAAATTAATGGAAAAATGGGACTCTTTTACAAAAACGTTTTAGGAAAGGATGGCCAAGATGCCAACGCCCCAATAGTCAATTAGATAGGTCGTTTTTAGCAAAAGAAACCATGAAACATCTCCCCATATGCCCACGCAGCCCCAAAATCGTTTTGATTTTCTTTTGAAACGTTTTCATTATTATTTAATGAATGTTAAGTGGCCAAGGAGAGCGTGGTAATTATAAAAGAGTGTGTGGTCATTTCTAAATGATTTGGGCATCCTATTTTATGTTTTAAATTACTTTTGAAAAATGCCGAAATTGCCAAAATGTGGAAATAATGGTTTTTTTTTTTTTTTTTTTTTTAGTAGGTGATTTCGGCGACCATGATTGAGTGGAAAGAAAGAGAACACGAGATGGATGGCTTAGCTACCTTGCAGAGTCCCCATACACGAGCTGCTTTGCGAGCTTGTGTCTTTCTCAAATTCTTCAAGTTACAAAAAATGAAGAACGAGATTTTATTGCTCGAGCATATGATCGGCCTCTGGGATGTTGCAGAACAAGGATTCCAAATTGGCACACAGTTTTTAACCATCGAGTTAGAAGACGTGTATTTTTTGACTGGCCTCTCGAAAAGAGGGGTCCGCATATCTTTTACTGGGTAGAGAGCGCTACCCGAGAAAGTGGACGTGTATCTAGCACGCCACTGTATCCCGGGAGCGAGACTGGTAGGGGGTAGAATCCCTATCAAAGATATTCGAGAGCTGCCCCTCTAGTCTATACTGTTTGCTATCACGAGCGTGACCGGCAGTACGAGTGCGCATCTAGCATCAATATCTCAGGTGTCTTACGGTGTTCAGTGTTTGGAACCAACACTGTTTAACTGGAGTGCAGGGTTCCTTCGAAATGTAAAGGAACAAATTTCATGGTGCAGGACTGGACATAAGTAGTTTGGCTATGGTTCATTTTTGGTCTCATTTTTTCTAGAACGCATCCCCCAGATGCAGCCTCAGATAGTACTGGCAGTGTGGCCAGTGGATGAACCTAGGATGGAGAGGTGGACGAGTCTATCTCCAAGGCTAGTGTCGGAGTCGGAGTTCCGTTTCACTGGCGATTTCTTTGTCTGGCTGAGGCGGCGGTATCTCTAGATAGAGGACTTCCCTTATGCCGAGGTGGATTTCCACGGGAGCATTGACTTGATTTTGCCCATGAGGGAAGACTGGGATGAGTCGGGTAAGATATTGAGCCATACCTTGTCTAGTTTTTGTTTTCTTTTTGAGTTTTTGATGTATATATATTTTTTGGGGGTATGTAGAAGAGTTTTAACAGATGTATTGTTTTCAACATGCAGACAAGGGAGCAGTGCGCCGGGTTGATATACCGATACCAAGACGTTGCGGAGGTGTCCCAGTTGCAGCGGATCCAATAGTGCCAGTGATGGGCCTCCGGGAGGTCGAAAGAAACCTACAAGGCCTTACGATGGGCATCCCTCCTCTGTGGAGGGGGGAAGTGCCTTTACATCTGCAGAGACACACTATGGGAGTTTCAGAGAATATGAATTCTCTATTGAGGCACATAATGCGTGTGGTGATGTGTTACTCACAGCACAATGTAGTGCGGGGGGATTAGAATCTCTCCGGCGATCGTATTTTTGTATGCCTTGTCAGGCGACGTTGTATGGGTGGAAAGACCCAATATTTTGCTTTTCTACATACTTTTTGATGTAATACAAACATTTCAGTCACGCCATATTTATATATATATACAGTTTCGAGTTTTTACAAAGCCAACGATTTGTACATGATGATGTGTGTGAGGTGTTTTAATTTACATGTAATGTACAGTTTTGATTTCCTTAAATCTTATATGTGGGTGAGATACCTATCTATGATGTAATTGGCTAACGAATCTGAAACACTATTAAGCTCTCTTGGAATGTATCGATATTCAATATAATCGAACATTCGTTTGAGGCGATGAACATGTAGATGGAGACGTAGCAAGTTGGGATTACTAATAGCGTAGATTCGGTCGAGTTGATAGACCACGATTTGGGAGTCTAAGTAAACAATGATGCGAGAGATACCTAGGGAGTAGGCTTGGGTCAAGATTCCGATGACAGCATGATATTCTGCCATGTTATTAGTCGCTGGTCCTAAGAAAATACCTCATGAACTCACCACCTCGTCAAATTGGTAAATGACCCATGTTGTTAAAGCAATGTTCCAGGTATGTCGACTAGCTCCATCCGTGAACCCAAAAAATATAGGAAAGGAAGACGTCATCTATGCATGAAAACACAAGCACAGTCATGAGTGGCAAAGGTAAAGACTCGAGCACGTGAAAGAAATATACACACCAAACTAAAAATACAATAATGTACAAAGTACAAATGCTAGGTGATCTAGGCATAGTACTTTTTAAGGTAAAGCCCGTTTCGGGGCTCTCGCAGGGAAATTAAATCGTGATCAACTAATTCGTAGGCACCTCTATGTAGAACACGTTTCATGATGTAAGGACCGTGCCACATAGGTTCTAACTTTCCTGTCCCTAATTTATCGTGAGCTTGGTCGTAAACGAGGACTAAGTCTCCTTCTGTGAAAGCCCGAGGGTGGATGGATTTGTCATATTGACTCTTAATTCATTTTTGATGTGCCTCATTAGCGAGAGCAGCATCGCGACGTGTTTCGTCCAATTTGAATAGATACAAGAATCATTCTTCTTCAGTAGAAGTATGGGGTAGGAGTTATACTTTTAGTTTGAGTGATGGGATCTCACACTCGATTGGTAGGACAACTTCAATGCCATATACTAACTGGAAAGGAGTGAATCCAGTTGAGGTTTTCACAGAAGTGCGATAGGCCCAGAGAGCGGAGAACAGTTGTAAATGCCACTATGTTTTGTTTTCCCGTACCATGCACTGGATCATGGTTTTTAGGACTTTTTTGATAGCGTCAACTTGTCCGTTCGCTTGAGGGTAGTAGGGGGATGATTTTTCATGGAGAAAACCCAATTTGGCATGTAGTTCGCTCATCATCTGGTTCTTGAAGTGTGCACCATGATCAGTGACAATGGCACGTGGTACACCAAAACGAGTTATGATATGGTTGAAAAGAAACAGAGTTGCAGTACGACCATAGTTCAGGAAGGTAGGCATAGCCTCAGCCCATTTGGTGATGTAGTCGACGGCGATGATAATGTAACTATGCCCCCTGGCTGAGGTAGGCTTACACTGCATGAAATTGATACCCCACTTGGAGAAGGGGCCGATGGAAATAATGAGGTGCAATGCAGTAGGGTGGGTGCGTGCCTTCTTGTTAAAGATTTGGCAGGGTGGGCATTTTTTGACGGCCTCGATGCAATCTTTGAAAATCAAGGGCCAAAAGTAGTCGGGACGTAGGATTTTTTGGGCTGTGGCCATCCCGGAAAGGTGACCGCCACAGGCGCCAAGGTGACAATCGTTCAAAACGCGTTCAGCCTCTTCGTGAATCAGACATCGCCGAAGGATGGTGTTTATACCCCGACGATACAAGGTGTCGCCACTGATGAGATAACGACGAGAGTGGTGACGAATGCGTCGACACTCTTCACGAGAGATGTTGGGCTGAAAATGTTGAGTTTGGAGGTAGAGGAGAATGTCTCCGTACCAAGGATCAGAGGTGTTGATGAGGAAGAGAGATTCGTCGAGGAGAGAATGTCTAGGTTCAATGTTTTCATCGGCACAAGGGAGATCACAGATGAGCTCGGCAAACACCAGGGATTTTTTGGCTTTGGCCTTTGTAAACTCAAGATCAAATTCTTGAAGAATAACGATCCATTTTGAATATTTTCCCCCAATTACTTGACATGTCAAGACATGGTACATAGGGTTAGAGTCTGCGATTACCATGGTGGTGCGTAATAAGATGTAGTGACAGAACCTTTGGACAGCAATGACGGCTGCCAGAGTCAGTTTCTCGACATGCGAATATCGGAGTTCGGGTCCAGATAGACTCTTGCTCAGATAATAAATCACATTTTCTTCGCCATTAGAGTCCTCCTGAGCTAACACCATCGCAATAGTGGAAGTGGAGGCGGCCAAGTAAAGGATATAGTCCTTTGTGTACTTTGGAGGGTGTAACAAGGGAGCGTGGGTCAAGGCGTGCTTGAGAGCATCGAATGACCATTGGGCAGTGCCATCCCATATGAAAGGGGTGTTCTTCTGCAGTAACCGCATGAATCCTTTAGTTATCTCGGCATAGTTATAGATGAAACGGCGAAGGAAGTTTTCTTTTCCTTGCAAACTCTAGAGTTGAGTCAAGTTGGTAGGTGGGGGTAAGGCTAGAATGGCCTTGATTTTTAAGGGATCCACCCGTATCCCATATTTGGAGACAATGAAACCGAGGAGTCGACCGGATTTGACAGCGAAAATGCACTTGTGTGGGTTCAAGCGAATACGGTAGAACCGACATCGAAGAAAAATCGCCCGCAAATGAGCAATGTGATCGGATCGATTGGATGAGTGGGTGGGTAAATCGTCGAGGTAGGGCTCTGTGATATGCTTGATATCGTGGAAAGCATACGACATGGCCCATTGAAAAGTAGCACCAGCATTTTTTAGGCCGAATGGTAACTTCCGATAGGTGAAAGTCCCCCATGGGCAGATAAAGGCGGTCTTATGTTGATCAGTAGGTAAGATTTCAATTTGGTTGTACCCAGAAAATCCATCCATGAAAGAGAAGATTACGCTCCCTGCGCAATTATCGATGATTTGGTCGATGAAGGGTGTGGGGTAATTGTCCTTAGGACAAGCTTAGTTGAGATCTCGATAATCCATGCAAACACGGATGGTCCCTTGTTTCTTGGAAACCAAAACAAGGTTGGAGACCCATTCTGTCAAAGGGACAGGATAGATGAAACCAGATTGCAGAAGTTTTTCAACTTCTGCCTTTATGGCTACTACTTTCTTGGGATGAACCGGGCGAAGTTTTTGTCGAAAAGGTTTCACGTCAGGGTAAGTTTTGATTTCGTGTACAACGATTGAAGGATCGATCCCTGGCATTTCTTCGTAGCTCCATGCGAAGACATCGCAGAATTCCTTAAACAAAGTAGTGTAAGAGACTACTTCCTCGGGTGTGCAATTAGAACCAAGGTTAATGTTTTCCATGACACCTTCTTTGATCGAAATGTCAATAGAGATTGTAGTAGAGATGTTACCCATATTCCCCTCAGAGAAAGTATCTTGTGTGAGGATGGGAGATTGTGGAGCATCGGTAACATCGGGAGGGAAGACAGAGTGTATGTTTCGGTGAATCTCTTCCAAAGGTGGAAGGAAAGAAGATCGATGATGTTTATCATCCCAAGTTAGATCGTCAATGCTAAGCATTTCCATAATAGATTCGTCGAAAGGAAAAATTTGGGAAATGTAATCGACGGCAAATGACAGGGAATCCAACCATGAGGTCATCGAGTAGGCATTGGGTGCCAATAAATGTGAATCATTCGAAGAGGGAGAGGCAGATTGAATAGCTACGTATGCGGCCTTGGCTGGGCTAAGTGGCATAGTGTCACTGAGCACATCGAATTCCAGAGGACTAGGTACAATCCAAGGATCAGATGATTCCAAGGATTGATAAGGCATAGTCGATATCATATTGACGGTGGAAATATGATGTGTGGTAGGTGGAAGTGGTGTAGGGAAAGTACCCATGAGGCTAGAATATTTCAATAAGCCAACACCAACTCTTTCATACGTAACTAGGTGGTCTCCCAAAAAGGGAATATTGTTGGTGGCAGGGATGCGAGCGTCGGTTGTGCAGAAATCAAGCTGATCGATGGTGATAATTTTTCCTTGATGAGTGAATTGTACACATTGAAACACCGACGAGGCGACGACAGTCATAGCGTAGAACCAACTTCTTCCGAGGAGTAGGTTGTAATTGAGGGAAGCATCGACCACATCGACATCAACGGTAACAGTTTTTCCGCCTAACTGAACGGCTAGGGATTGTAATAATCCGTGAGGATGAAAACCTCACCCATCGAAAGTGCATAGAATCGTGGGGGATTTGTTAAGGGAAGTTGATTTTAAGCCCTTCCAACAAGCTAAGGACATGACACAAGGAGAGGCTCCCTCATCCAGGATAGTCCGATGAATTTGTTGATTGTGAACAACAACATCGATTTGAAAAGCTAGCTGGTGGGAGAGTCGTGGTTGATAATCATCCAGATTAAACGTGAGGTTGTTTGAGGACTCAGGATCAAAAGTGACAATAGCAGCTAAGAGTGTTCTACGTTGTCTAGGACAGTGTTGTATAAATTCCAATGCGGACATAGCACACGGGGCTTGGGCCAAATCTTCTACAATATTGTAATTTTGGGTAGCCCGTGAATTAGGATTGAAGGTAGATTTTTGGATGGTTCTCTTAGGAGGGCGTAAGATGGAGTCAAAAGAAGGTTTCTCAATTTGGAGTGGCCCGGATGGAGGGTTAACAGATAGGGGATTGACGGAGGATGTTAACGAATCTGACAGAGAACCATTAGCAATCTTCGGCTTGTCAGGTTTAACCGGCGTGTCATATGTCGCAGAGCGAGTGGTTAAATTAACCTCGTTAAACATGTAAATGTGGGCACTCGTCGAGGCTTCATCATGGGGTGGGTTGGAACTTCCCCCTGGTGTGGGGGTTTGAGCAACCAAATATTGCTACTCTGGGAAAGGATGAGTAAGCACAACGGGTTGTGAATTTCCCTTGAAAAGCTTAGTCACTTCATCGCGATGTGGGCAGTCTCGAGTGTAGTGATCGTCACCACAAATGAGACATGGTAATTTTGGTTTTCGTTGAGGTTGTTTTCCCGCAGCAGGGGTTTGCGGTTGGGTTTTGGGTTGTTCATTGTTATTGTTCTTCTTTGGTTTGTTTCTTTCTTTCTTCTTTCCCCTAGGTTGTTGTGAAGGGATTGATTGGACCGCATTCACATCAAAAACCTGAGCTTGAGGGGGGGTAGAAGAGGGTGTATTCGGGCTGGGAGAAGTCGTTGAAGTGGATTGCTGAATTGTCCCAGCCGAATGGGTAGTCGATTGGGTTTTGACGGAGCCAATAACTCCATCCGCGTGTGAAGCAGATGATGGTTTGGATGGATTTTTAGTGGCATGGGTAGCATTCGGTATCAACTCATACATAGTACCGGATTGCGAATAGACTAAGTCTAAGTACTGAGCTCGGGCAATGGCTTCTTCCTTGGTGACTACACCACCCATGGCAACATCACGAGCGATCTGGGGTAACAATGATTTCGTGAACCATTCCGCTAACAATTGGTCAGGGATGATCGCTTTGATTAGCCTTCGTCGTTGTCTCCATTCATGAATGTGGTCGGAGATATGTACAGAAGTTGTCTGGTGAAGGGAGGTTAATCGTTTAGTACCCATCTCGTATCGAATGGGTAGTTGGAAGTGAGTGAGGAAGGACATGGTGAGAGAGTTGAAATTGTGAAAAGATGTGCGTGGTAGTTCAATATACCATTTCACTGCGGAACCCGTAAGTGTTCGTTGGAAAAGACGCAAACGAATCAAATCGTCCATGAGGGAGTTGGATGAGCACCACAAATGGAAAGTCATCACGTGGTTGTTTGGGTATTCTCCAGACTTTCCGTCGAATTTTGGGATATCAGAAGGAATTTTAGCTGGAATAGCTGGCCAAACCGGAGAATGATAAATAGGATCATTTGTTAACCGAGACAAGTCTGGAAGATCCAGGGTAGCTAGAAAAGGTAGTTGTCGGTTAACCTATGGGTAATGCTGGTGTGGCATGGGGACACCAGTGGGTCCAATCACTGGGTTATGTGGATAACTGTAGCTAGTGGGCCCTCTTGTATGAGGTTGGTTTTGACCAAGGTACACAGGATTTGAGGTGTTTTGAGAAGCATGTGTGAGTGGAGGATAACCGAATGGGTTTTGCGGGTTACAGGTTGGGTTAGGCATTTGTCCATAAGGAGTTTGATGCGGAATATGGGTATTTTGTCCAGCCAAGAACTGTGGGTTTCCTTGAGAAAGGATGTTCCACGGATTAGGCACGGCGGACACATTTTGTCCGTGAGGTTGATGCGAAATCTAAGGATTTTGTCCGGCCGAGAACTGTGGGTTTCCTTGAAAAAGGAAATTCCATGGATTAGGTGTGGAGGACACATTTTGTCTGTGAGGTTGATGGTAGATTTCGACTTGAGGCTGCCCCCCAGCATGAGGGTGCCCCCCTAATGGAATTTTTCCTCCAGTGGGAGGATGCCCCCCAGCTTGAGGGTTCCCCCCGAATGGAATTTGTCCTCCAGTGGGAGGATGCCCCCCAGCTTGAGGTAGAGTTCCCAGGATTTGAGAACCATACATAAATGACTGACTGGTGCCGCTGAGCAGATTAGGACCACCAAGACCGGTCCCTCTGGGTTGTTGGATAGGTATGGAACTTCCCGATATAACTTGGGTAGTAGTTTGGGCAGTGGTGGCAGTGGAAGTATTCAGTGCCCTGAACCCAAAAGGGAGTGTAGGTCTTGGTGTTACAGGTGTGCCAGTTGCAGCTTGAGTAACGACCGCGTTACCAGCGAGGATAGTCGGAATGTGCGAGACCATTGTAGAATGGGCCATCTGGAGGGTAATAGTAGACCTTGGGCCAACGGACGGTATGTTCGGGCCAACAGATGGTGTAGCTGTAAAAGTGGTGGTACCGGTAAAATGATTTGGAGGTACGGTGTAAGAAAAAGATGCGTCGACACCTTCTCCTGTTCCATAAATATATCTCACCAAGCGTGGTGGACTTCGAACAATCTCTGTGGTCCAAAAAGGGTCATCAGCTAAAGGGATCTGAGGAGACGTGGCCAGAATATCAGAAGGATTGACGACAACAAATTCTCCGGTGGAATTCAGGTGGAGGATATGTCGCTCATATCCCTCCGGAATGCGGTAAGCTTCCGGAGATTCTGAAACAATTCGGAAATTTTCCAAAGGGATGGGAACTTCTTCCTAGGAAGTTGCAGTGTTTTGAACCTCGCTCTGTTGAGGATATTCCTCCGCGGAATGAGGGGGTATAGGGGTGTTTCCTTCCATATTTTCTAGAGGAAGTCCCTGTAGCCTCCGCGAACAACGTGGAGGGTCGATGTTGGCGAAAAAGATTCGATGAAAGAAATCTATGGCCAACTACCGAAAATAAACAACATACGCTAATATAAATCTAAGAATCACAACCAAGCAAATAGGACCTTCTTTTGATGACCGTACTAGTTGGTGATGAAATCCAACGTCGCGTGATCAAGTCCAGAAGGGGCGGGGATAGGGTGGAACAGTTACAATGGTGACCTACTTAACGGACTTACGCCTTGGTGCGAGCTTCCACGCAGTAATTGTGGATTTACCCTCCAAGGAGCCCGAGTGAGTTTGACCAATGTATGCTCCAGGTACAGTGAGACTTCCTGTCACTGTCACCTTGTGTAAGGCCCTAAATATTATGGCTACTAAGGTTACCAATTCGTAGTCAGCCCCTAGGCAGGAACAGTCAAAAGTTCGATCCGAATGTATGGGTAGGGTATCAAGCCCAAAACCAGCTAAAAGACTTCCACGCAGTAATTGTGGATTTACCTCAAAGTGATCCCCATAATACGATCTGACCACCACAATTAGTTAAACCACGGAGGGTTAGTCCCCGTAGCTCACCTAAATGCGACCTCGTGCATAACCCCTGTGTGAGAGGGGGATCCCAGGCAGACTTATACGATGATTGGATTTGACTCTCCCTAACTCAGGATGCTATTGTTTGTTTTGGAAAATTTGGAGAGTTATGCTCACAACCTAATCCAAAGTACTAAGCCTAATCTACTATTGGTGGAGGATCCTAGAAAAGAACAAGTTCTAAATAATTTTTAATTAGCGTTGATTTTATGGTTGTTCTTTATGCAAAAGGGGTGCATGGAAGTGAAACGAATGGAATTATGACTCAGTCCCAAAAATGCATCAGAGATGATAAGAATTCATTTTATTTTGATGAACATCTATCTAAGGGAGAGAGAGAGAGTTCTTTTCACTAACAAGCACGAACAAGGAATGTCCTCAAACAATTCTTTTTTCTCAATCAAATCCTGATGTGATGCTGAAACTTTTGAAATGCCTTCTAATATGCACAATCAATCATGAAGATTCTTTTTCATTGTTTGTATATGAATAATGATCATTTCAACACAATGCTTGTCTTGCTAATTATTTTTATGAATGAAAATCAAACTAGTACAAGCAAAAGTCGTACAAACAATACACCCTTTCGTTGCAATCAAAACAAAAAGCGAAAGAAAAGAAACAATCAAAGAGAAAACAAACTTCACACCCAAAAGCAAAAGTTGAAGAACAATGACCTTGACCAAAATCAAGATGAAGAGATCTGTAGGCCTTTGATGACCTTCACTAGGGTTTTTACTCAGTTGATGAGGAGAGAAAAACAATGCATGGGTTTCAAACTTCACTCAACAGAAAAAACTCAATAACAATAGTGAAGAAGGCTACAAAATCCAAACAGAGACAGATGCCAAGGCTGGAAGAGAAGGAGCATTGACTCACTAGGTTACTCAGCAAGAGAGACACAGAAGGAAACCCTGAAAAATGCAGTTCTGGAAGGTTTGTTGGCCAAAAAGAGGCTGGCGCTCTGTTTCCAAAGGAAAGGAGTGTTATAGTGCTCTGTGTAAGGCTATAGGGGAGCGATGGCGCTCTGTTAACACTGAGACAGGGGCACCAAGTTCAAAAATTCCCCAAAATGTCAAAAAAATCCAAAAATTGCAATTCAAACTCGACAACTATGTTGAGTATGATGGGGTAAGGAGCCAATTAGCTCATGAAACCAATAAAAAAGAGGAGTAAACAAGGTTTGAAACAATCAAGGGATATAACTAGGTCAATGAGGAGAAATCAAAACAAGAAGTTTCGATTTGAGGCTACCTCCTAATGGAGTCGCCAGTTTCTGTTGTAGGAAAATCTCCCTGCGGACAGGTAGATGACCTCAAAGAGCTTGACCTTAACTCTAAGAAAAAAAGTTCTTAACGTGGACACTGACTTCCTTTCAAATCTATCCAAACTAACACATGAGAAGGAAGGACAACAACAGTACCTTTTTATCAAATTTTGTCCCTACACGCTCCAAGTTGCGCTTCGATCCTTTGCTCCTTGTTGAATCCTGTGGACAAACAAGATACAACCACTTCCTACCCTATCGATATTAGCTTGTAAACAGATCTATCTATCAACGATAAGTTAATGTAACATCAGACACAAACTAGAAAGAAACAGGCCAAGCGTGTCATATTAATGAGAATAACGACAGAAGTACTTACAATCATAGATGCGAGTGCGACAACTTCGTGAAGTCCCCTTCGTCTAACCCTTGCTCGAAAGATCCACAACCTAGATGACAATAGCTTCACTAATCACTCTCCTTTGGCTGACTGTGTGTTTCCTATGAGATCATAGGTTTCATGCTAGCAATTCTTTCCCCCTTCCCACCATCATAGAGCTTGTTTATATAGGTTGAGAGGAGCTTAACCTCTTGAGTTATCTTTAGAACAAGTGGGGAACCTCTTCCTTAGATCAGGGATCTCATGATGAAACCAAGAATTCGAATACAACTGTGGTCTAATCTTGAAAGATCCTCCCCTTATTCTCCTCAACAGGCTAACAACTGCCTCAGATTAGGCAGCGCTCCTGCAAAAGGGGTATCAGAGTATTGTAGCGCTCCCTGAGTAGCTTAAGGGAAGCGCCAGCACTCCAAAAGTGAGCAACGCTCCTTCATAAAGGCAGGGAAGCGTTATAATGCTCCCTGAAGCCTTGTAGGGGTGTGCCAGCGCTCCTAAGGCTTATGTAGAGGAGCGCTCCCCCTCAAAACCTTTGTTTTTTGAGCTCTTTTCAGGTGTGAAGTGTTCTTTGACTTCAGTTAACCAGTTCTCCTTTTCAAAATCAAGTGCACGAGATGTTTTGAGTGCCTCCTTAGTGTCGTCATCATGGAAGTATGCTTAAACAACATTTGTGACACTTGTGACAAACTTGCAACACTTGCTAAAGTTGTAAGGAATATGCGACACTTACGACAATTGAGAGGAACATGCGACACTTATCCAGTTGAGCAATTTTGACGTGTAACACCTTGGATGTAGATTCTCCTGAGACATTCAACAACACCGAATCTTCCAGGTAGAGTCGAATAGTACTCCTTTCTCTTCTGTCCAACTTGTCCCAATCTTCCTTCAACATACTAGTAGCTAGTGTACTAGTAGTTTTTGTACTGGTAGGTTGTGTACCAGTAGCTTGTGTGCTTGTAGATGGTGTACCAGTAGGTTGTGTACCAGGATCCACATCGATCCATTGTTCTTTGTCTACAAGAAGGTCCTCCATCTTGAGCTTCCATAGCTCAAATTTTTTACTGTTGAACTTCTCTATCTCGATTCTAGATGAGCTCGCCATTCCTCTTTCTTTACTCGAATCTCCACTGCAAAAGATCCCACTAAACCCAGGTTTATCACAGACCCAAGATAAAATTGATCTATCAAGACCGAGCCAAACCCTCAGGAACAAAGGAGTCCCTCTAAAGCCAAAAATGATACCACATGTAAGTTTTAAACCTGCGAAGTAAAGCAATGCATATAGATTCTTAAGCAATACAAAAATTAATCAATGGCTCATAGACACAGTACACAGATATTTTATACCAGAAACCCTCAACCTGGAAAACTTTTCTTATTTTCATTATATCGAATTTCACCATTCGCCATAAAATATATACAATGTTTTTAGGTATTCCGTAGATACCAAAACCCTAATCCCTTAATCTGGGATTAATTTACAAATCCACTAAAAATAGCAAAATCCGCTAAGCGCCCGACACACACAGTAGAGATCTAGGTGAAGGAATCATCAGACACAATTGTCGTATCTGATGTGCCCACACACACACACATGCAAAGAATATAACACATACCCAACAGTTAGTTGGGTTCTTTCCAAAACATGGAGTATGGCTGGTACTCCTATTGTTCTGATACGGTGGACTCCAAGGTTTGATGTAAAGTGAAAGTGAGTTGATGTGGTCCCTATTTGGGTTTGTCTCCTGGGCCTCCCCATGCATTACTGGAACCCCGTTTGTTTCTCGGCAATTGGGAAATTTCTGGGGGAATATTTGGACATGAACTTTGCTTTCGAAGAGACATGAAATATGTCCATGGCTAGGATCTTGGTGAGGTTGGATGTTCGGTCGGGCCTCCTCAAGGAACTTCCTATTGATACGACTTCTGGTTCCTTCCTTCAGCCCTTGGAATATGAAGGTATACCCTTCAAGTGCCATAGATTCCATTCTTATGGGCATGGCTTTGTCGACTGCCCTCTTCCCCTTAAAAACAAGACATGGGGTCCAGGGGATGGCATCTTTGACAAAGGGCTAGGTCATGTAGCTAGGGGGACTGGGGGATCTGGGAGAGTACATTATGTGGCCTCAATGTCTCGAGATCGAGACAAATATTTAAGACAACACTCTCCTCCTATGACAAGCATTCCTCCGGATGTCCGGGAGATGGCGCAAGAAAAGGTTCATAAGTCTTCTTTCTTGGATTTCCCTCGACCGTTGATGGTGTCGGGTAAGCAACAATCTTCCTTTCCCTCCTTTTCTTCTACTTTTTTTGATATTTCAATTCCATTGGGTTCAATGGGGTTGGACATTGGTTCTTTAGTGGGTCTTCCTTTTCCTTTCCCCATGTCTCTCCCTGAGGCGGATTTTTGCACTCTCGCTCATGTTGGAGATCTTATCCCTCCTTCGATTAGTACTCCCACAACCCCTTTGAACCAACAGTCAGGGGTTCCTGGGGTGACTTTGGGCCTTCCCTCCACAGTACCCATTGTGGGTTTGGGTCTGTCAGATCCTTCTTCTGTGAGTTTCTCTTTGGGACCTAACCCCTTCCCCCCTCCTACTTTTGACCTCCATGGGACTCTCTCCCTTTCCGACAACATATCTTCTTCTGGTTCCAAATATTTGGAGGGCTCAAGGATACATTATTCTCTCCAGAATAGGACGGTATTATCTGGGTATTTGAACATATGTGATGCGGAGGACCCTCCTAGACCAGGCCTGGGATCCCTTCCTCGAGTTCCGTCCTCGGTAAGAGGTCATAGTAGGCGATCACACCTCTTACTGTGGCCTCTGGAAGACAATATTCCATTGAATGGGTTCTTAGAGAAAAGAAACCCAATGATTTGGTTCCCTTATGAAAATCCTCTCCTATAACTATAGGGGTCTGGCGAGCCCCAAAAACAAATCATCTCTTAGAAGACTGATTGCGATTACTAATCCGGATATTCTCTTCTTACAAGAAACCCTAGGGGTGAGGGAATAGGTGGTCTTGACTTTGGAATCCTTATTACCTAGTTGGTCCTTTGTTGTTGTGGATGCAAAGGGACGCTCTTGGGGACTAGACATAGGTTGGTGGCTAACGAGCTGTAAATGTGAATGAATTTGGGGCTTTGAATCGGGTCTTGGACTAAATATGTTTTAAGCATAGTTGGGTCGCCCCTTGCTACTTATCAATATATATGGTACTTATTCAGATCGAAAACGATACTGGGACTCACTGGATCTGAGCTCTTGGCTTATTGAACGAGATGTTATTGTGGGTGGAGATCTAAACTTTTTTTGGGGAGTGTCCTAAGTCTAGGGTCCTCGAGCTACCACAGACCCATTGACTGATTATTTTACACACTTGGATCACTTGTGGGGATGAGAATACAAAAAAAATTCACTCGTATGCTAAGGGAAGGACACTAAATAACACAATTTGGAGCCTTACCAAGGGATATGGCCAACCGATCAATACTTTTGAGGGTATCTCCTCAATGGGGATTACACACCTCAAACATTTGTTCAAAGCACAGGCGAGGTCCTCAATCACTGAAATCGTGAAAGCGGTCAGGCTCTTTCCTACTTTTTTGGAAGAGAAAGAGAGAGATTCTTTGATGATGGAAGTCTCTGAAGCAGATTTGTTGGCTTTCATGAAAACATTTCAGAAAGGGAAGAGCTCAGGACCGGATGGTTGGCCGATTGAATTCTATTTGGGGTTCTTCGATCTTTTGGGGAAAGACATTTTGTCGGTAGTGGAGGAGTCATAGATAAATGGGTGTATACATGAGCCTTTTAATGCTACCTTCATTGCATTAATACCCAAATTAGACAATCCAACTTCCTTTGATGACTTTCACCCAATATCCATGTGCAATTGCCTCTTTAAAATTATCTCAAAAGTCATTAGCCGAAGACTAAAAGACATACTTTCCAGGAATATTTCACTTGAACAGTTCAGATTCGTGAAAGGCAGGTAGACCCACAAGGCCATCGGGGTTTCTCAGGAAGGCCTCCATAGTTTAAAAAGCAATAAACTCAAAGGGGAAGTCATTAAAATCGACCTCTCAAAGGATTTTGACAAAGTAAATTGGCTTTATATTCGGATGTTGCTGATACACCTCAGTTTTGGGTTAGCTTTCACAAACTAGACGATGGCTTGCTTAACCTCAGTATATTTTTCTATATTTATCAATTGGTCTACCTCCTCCTTCTTTACAGGGGAATGAGGAGTTAGATAGGGATGTCCTTTGTCTCCACTTCTCTTTCTTCTAGTCACTGAGTGCCTTAGTTGCTTCTTGATTGAGGCAAAGATCGCAGGAACCTTCAAAGGCATAAAAATCTCTACAAGACTGTACATCTCACGCCTTATGTTCATAGATGACATATTAATCTTCTGCGATGGAACCAGGCAAGATATTGAAAAGATGAGTGAAGGGCTTCTACTTTTTAAACAAGATATAGGCATGGAAATCAACAACCAAAAATCCAGTATCACTTTGTCTCTCCTATCCATGAAAGATTCACTACTCATTACTACTCAGCTCCCCTTTTGGTTTTTCACTCTAGATGAGGGTTGAAGTATCTCAGATATCAACTAAAACCAAATGACTACCAGAAGACCGACTAGGGGTGGCTTATAACAAAAACTGATAAAAGGCTCAAGGGCTGGAGTCACAGATGGATTTCCAGGGCAGGGCGAATTGTTCTAATTAAAGCAGTTCTAGAGGCCATCCTGGTATACTAAATGTCTTTAGCATGGATTCTAAAAGGAATTTTGGATAAGTTATGGAAGATGTGCTTCCAGTTCTTGTGCCAGGGACAAAAGGACAAAAGAGTCTTACCTTGGGTTCGTTGGGAATGTATTGCTACGCCAAAATCCCTCGGTGGCCGAGGATTAAAAAATATCTTTACCTTATCCAAATATCTTGCGGAAAAGTTATCCTAGAACTTGATTAAGACGAATAGTCTCTGGACACAGGTAGTTCATCAAAAATACATAGCTCCACTTTCAATCCTCGAATGGATCTTCATTCCTTCCAAAACATCATCAGGGGATTCTATCATATGGAAGGCTCTAATCAAGGCCTTTGATCTGGTGGGGAACGGTCTGGTGTGGAGAGTGGACTCTAGGCGATAGGTTCATCTTGGTCTGGACCATTGGTCGGGATCTCAACTGAGCCATATTTTATCAGAAAATATTCGGTTAAGGTTGGCGCTGGCAAGATACTATCAGTTAGCACAAGTGGGGGACCCCCTACATACAGACTTGTGGTGCCAAGGATGGTTGATGGGGAATCGACTTGGCCTCCCAGAGGAGGATTTGATTCTCTAGGATAGGTACACACAGGCTCTTCATACAACCTCTATTCCTCTGGTGGACAGAGATGATGAACTAATTTGGGATGGAGTTGGCGATGGTGAATACACCCCGCGTTCCAGTTATATCAAGTTATGTGTGGATCTTTTTCAAAGGGACCCCCTCTGGTTGTGGTGGAAAATATGGAAAATAAAATGCCCGGTGAAAGGGAAACTGTTAATTTGGTCAATATTGTCCAACAAATTTCCCACCTATGACAAATTACAAAGAAATCTTTTTTCAGGACCAGGACATTGTGCTTTGTGCAAATCCAATCTAGAATCGGTGGACCACCATTTTTTACTTTGTCCTTTTGTCTTGGATGTCTAGGCCTTTGTTAGGACCCTGATGCCCTCCCTCTAGGTTTGGTAGGGAATTACCTTTGAATTAGATCTACAAAATTGGTTGCAAGTACGAGGCCAAGGGGACTATCGAGCCTTCCCTTTTATTCTGTATTGTGGGATATGGATCACCTGGAACAACCAAATATTTCAGGATGCACCATTCTTGGCAGAAAGAGTTGTAGTAAACTGTATAGGGATCTTTCAATCTTTCTTGGGGTCGGGTAGGGACACTGTGGCTCCTCCCAGAGATATCAGGGAGGTGGAACCTAATAGTAATACTCCATGGGGATACTTCGATGGGGCCTCCTCGTCCGATCAAACACTTTGCAGTGGGGGAGGTTGCCTCCATTTCTCGCATTCACACTACTTCACCCTCAAAGGGGATCTGGGCCAGGCCATAAACAACTACTCTGAATTAATGGCTTTAAAACTACTCCTCTTATTTGCTATCGAACAGGGATGTAGAACTCTACAAGTCTTTGGTGACTCCCTAGTAATCATCAATTGGATCAATGAGAAACATAGATGTCAAGTTTCACATTTGCTTCCACTGCTAGAGGATGTAATTCGCATCCAAAATATATTTGACAATATCTCTTTTTCTCATATATATAGGGAAAGGAAACAACTTCCAGACAGACTTTCCAAGGAGGCCACGCAGTTAGACTATGGCCAATGGTATATAGCGGAAAGCAAACCTACAGGCACTTGAGGATTCTATCACAGACCTTTCAATGAATGAAATAACACACATGTCCAACAATATCCTCGTATGAGGAGGAAACTCTTACCTTTTTGGATGAAAGTTTGTTTACAATGTAATAACAACAAAATGACCATTGTGGGGTCAAGACTTTTAGAACTTTTTTAACTGCTTATTATTTTGGAACCAGACATGGGAATGTGTCTCATTGAAGCCTGTAAGATGAGATCTGGTGAACTAAATCATTTGAGTGGAAAATATGTACATAGCTATGATAAATAGAAAATACATATCTATGTATGTAATTTTGTTCTACAATAAAATTATGAATTTTTCCATGGAAAGAAAAAAAAAAAAAAACAATCTAGTCTCGTCTCCAAGTTATTTATCCTTCAAAGTAGTTGATCTATGTTTGGCTTCTTGATTGATTATCATCCTTGGGAAATTGATGAAGTATTAACGAAATGATTCCTCATGATGGAACAAAATTAATGAGATAGTCCATGGTAATTGTAACAGCCCTCCATTATGACAACCAATAAAAAAATTTCATTATGAAATATACATTACTATTAATAATGACAACCTTGGCACATCATCCGACATATTAATGAACAATATTAACACATTAATAACCTGCACGACATAATATGGCACAACATTGCAGTGAATAACAATAGATATATCAACGCATTAATACAATAACCAACAACCCATAACCAATGCATTCTTTTAATAATGACCCAACACAATATAAACCATAAATTGCTTAATTTGTCTCATAAGGAAAATCATCATTTAACATCAAGATAATTCATCCTAGTTCTAGGTCTAATCTAATCTACTAAATCCATCCTTCAGGTAATGATTAAGAGAAATTCATACAAGGCAAAGCTATATAAAAGTTAAGAATCATAAGTGCAATTACCATCAACGAGTCTAAGCTATACTCATGTCTAATGGATCCATAAGAAGACCAATCTTCACCCATCACGTAAGGACATCATGTTACCTTACATATCCAACTAAGCATAAAAGGATATCAGCCATGCTTAAACAACACCACGATTTAACATGCTACCCTCATCATGTACCCAATTATAAAACTGACAAAATCAACATAAGTAGTAAATAAGAATTCGACAACTTGCAAATTCATTAAATAAATTAAAGTAATATCGTAATTTATTCTTACATAAATAACTATGCATTTACTTTTATCAATTTCATTAAAGATATTCAATACTAGCAATCAGTTGTAACAATTAACAAATAATTAGATGTTAAGCTACAATCAAAGTTAAGAATCCAAGGAAGAGTTTTGGAATTTATTCCAACCCCTGAACCTATGAAAAAACAATTTAGTTTTCAATATGAACCTCAATCCGGTCCTCCATACGAACCTTCATCCGGTCCTCCATATGGACCTTCATCTAGTCCTCCACCGGACCTTCATCAGGTACTCCATACGGAACTAAATTTCTGGGAAATTTGAATTTAAAAATTACAGGAAGCGAATCGATTTCTAGACGGTTAATCCTTCAGGGAAGGACCAGGAAATGATTGCAAGGACACTCAAGAATTCAAGATATGGTTATAGCCCCAAATTCCTTCTCAAATTAAAAAAAAAAAACTTCGAAATTAAAATTCAGAAAATTAAAAGTAAACGTAACAGAATCGCTCAATTAAATTCTGAAATTGTTTTCTAAAAGATAGCAAGGCTAAAACCATATCTACAGAGTTGAATATCATGATAGCAAGAATAAAGAACAATTTCATAATCTTCTATATGTTTGGGCAACATAAATCCTCAATTTCATTTTCTAGGAAATTATCAACAAAGTCTTAAAATTTAATCAATCAAGTGGATATCTCTCATAAGACTCTACTGGTAGTAAAAGAAAATTATAATAATCCTACAGCAAGCCAACAAATATCAGTTCCAAAACTGATAATTATGTCACGAACTTAATTTAGGCCCTTCAATAATTAATGCAGGGACCCAAATAGATCCCAAAAAGCATAAAATTTGGAAACAATTGCATACACAATAAATCTGTTTTAATACACAGAAGTGGAAACTTCAACTCAGAATTGAATGCACACATAGAAGATTCATTTTTTTAAACACTGAAATGGAAACTCTCCATCTTGGAATCAATGCATGCACATTAAATTCATTTTGTGCTAGGCAAGTTTATGAACCCCAAAACTTGTGTAAATACGCAAAGAGAAATTGAGAAATAAAACACCAGGGGGAAAACGAGTTCAGGGTGAAATTAAATTGTACCCAGCTGTGAGTTCAAGATTGCACCATGAATTTATTCCAAATTATAAATTAACACAAACTCCCTAACAACAGAACGATAATAAAACCAAGTTCTCAACAAAGGTAAGAAATGAATATGGGTTTCCTTAAGAAAAATAATATCTTCAGAACTGTATAGAGCATAGGGATCATAAACATAAATCAAATTTTTAAAAATCAAAGGAGAAAAAGGGGTTCGCAAGGGTTAAAGATCATGAGATTTTCCCAACCCAACTCTACACAAGGCGCTAAGGAAAGAGACTCAAAACCAGAGTTGCACACCAAAATTTGGTCATTAAATGGGGTGCCTTCTAATCTACCACTCCATTCAGTCCTGGGTCCAACACCTGATCCGAGCCTAGAAACAAAAAAAATTGAAAAACCAATTTACGATTACAGGCAGTGAATAGATTTGGGAATGGTTAAGCCTGAAGGAAGGGACAATAAAATAAGGTTTTGGTGCTCAGGAAGGTCGAGCTAAATATGCATCCCCAAGTCATTCCACAAATTAATAACTTCGAAAATAAAATTCAGAAATTTAATATAAGAGAATAGAAACGCTCAAGAAATTCTGGGTTGTAATTTAAAGACATCATGGGAAATACTACCATTACAGAGTTGCAATCCTTACAACACTTAACTAGTTGACTAATACCATACGATTTACATTCTTGGGCAGCGTAAGGCCCCAAAAACTTCTGTGAGCAAGGCAGTAACGCAGAGGGTTTTATGGCTGACTAAAACACAAAGCTGAGGAAAAAGGAAAACATTCTCAGAGATATGGAAACCCAAAGGAAGATTTTGTATGGGAACGCTATCTATAGTTGGGCAAGGTACATGCAGCAAAATGAAAAGGGCAAGGAACCCATAAATTCGCACACACAGATCTAGAAAACCATTACCATTTCTTAAACATTTAATTTCTACATACAAAAACCTTAAACAATTTACAACATAAACTTTTAGACATGTGTATCATAACCAGAGGGAGAATAATCTGAAGCTTGTTGTCCCACATTTGCACTTCATCCATCTCCTCGCTTGTTAATCATTGAGACCTCACCGGTACCTCCCAACCAACACTAGGGGTACTCTTCTTCCCCCTAAGCCCCCCGAGACGCAAAGGGGCCAAGCACACAATCCATAGAATAAGATAGCTCCCAGCTCGCCTCACAAGGTTGAGCTACCACTCTCTATGTGAGCTGGGTATCCCAACTCCCACAAGAAAAACCAGTCAATAAAAATCTGGCAACATAACCTTGCTTGTCCAAAAAGTGATGCATTCCTCTTCTCTTCCCTTTCTTTTATAGATTTCCCCTTAGTTACCTTTCCATTTTCACATTAAATTAGTTTTATTAAAAACTATTTAGGAAATATTTTCCCCCGTACACTTGTCACCCTATCCCTTAGTTGCACCAAAAATTCATTTATTTAATTTAATTTAATTGCCAATTTCCCTCACCCACCTAAAAGAATTCCTAAAAATGCTCCTTGTTGTCCCTTTATTCCCTCAATTTCCTTTAATGATGGACACCCTTATTAAATCTTAGTTGAGTTCATTTTAGGAAATTTCTCTAGACTAGATTCCTTTATATGTTCCACATTCCTGTTGCATTTAAATTTCCTTTTTGCCTAAGTTCGAATTTAGCAATTTTTGCACATAGACAACAAATCATAAATTATAAATTATAAATTATAAATTTATAAATTTAAATTATAAATTTAATTGCCCCCCTTTTATTTTTTCCATCCCCCCCTTTCTTAATTGTTTAATTAATTATTTTTTTAGTCCTCATATCCTATTTAGACCTAGGCTTTAATTTAACTAGGCTTAACAAATTTTTAAGGGAGAAATTAAAATTAATAAACTTTACTCATACATAATTAATTTAAGGCTGGCACCTAGGTTCATTGACTAGCCTATGTTTAAACATCGTGACATTCCCTTCAAGATGCACTATGTGATCCAAGGGTGCCACTCGCCTTCATTCAAGTTTCATTTATGCGACATGCTCTTCAAGACACACTATGTACTCCAAGGGTGCCACTCGCCTTTTGATTGATTTTGGTAGACGTCAAGCCCTTGGAGTCAATACTCCATTAGGTGACCTTGTGGGATACTAAGGGCCTCTAAGTAATAAGGACCCTGCCTTATTGTGTGCCCATTAGAATCTTCGTGAGTGACTATCTTAGTCTACCCTCATGGCATCGTGGATCTCTCGAACTAGGTAATCGTTAACCTATAGTTCGAGCCATGTCGGGAGTGCTAGTAATCTATGGCAAGGATGCTGCCACACCTCCCCCTAAATATATATGGTTTTCGTGCATGACCCCTTTACTCCAAATGCAAGTCTGATTAGAAATCAATTGTCAGCCTACATTCATCAATGAAACATGCTAGCGATCCATAAAAACATCATAATATACCCTGCCATATGTCACATATGCAATATCAAAGATACTCAAACCATATACAGTCCACTCCCTGACTCGATCCAAAGTCCAAGGAGGTCCATCAATGCCATCAACATCCTCAATCAGTCAAGAGTCCTGCATACTCAAGAGGAACCATGCAATAACATATGTCTATACATAATCATAATATAACATCATAATCCACAATCTCATCATCAGAATCCATAAGTGATGCAGTCAGTCATATAATGAACCAAATCACTTGCACGCAAGTGTCCTCAAACAATAATTCAAATCAGGTGTGTGCAAGAGCAGGATGTTACATACACCCCCTCTTGTTTTAAACTTCATCCTGAAGTTTCACAGTACACAAGTGCATAAATAAATTATCCATTAATAGCTAAGTGTATAGATATCAAATAAAAATGGAAACTATTGATGGATATCATGTGTGTCCTCCCAGGTAGACGAGTATGGACTATAATTGTCCCACTAGACCTTGACCTGATCGACAGTTCAACGCCATAGTTGTCGAATGTGATGGTCCAGAAAGAAGATTGGCTCCATCGTGAGCAAACCCTCGCCCAACATCCACCAAGAACTCAAGGCAATCATATGCGTAGGGTCACTGACCTAAAGTCACACACAGATACAATATAAATAGCAATGCCTCAAGGAATGAGGCATTGTTATCCTCTATGCCCTTCAAAATTATGGTCGCATGATGCACATTGTTGGCCCTTGGTTACGCCTACCATCGAAGTAAGTACTACTACTCCTCTTGTTGTTTTAGCAACATTAAGTAACAAGAGTAGTTAGAGCACTGTTACCAGCAGTTCAATACATACTCAGTCAAGAAACCTAGGAATATCTATGGTAGATGAAATGAGGTTACCAATCTTTAGAGGAGATGGATCTGAAGATCTTGATCAACATTGGTTCTTATGTGAAGTTGTCTGGAGTATTAAGCAAGTCAATGAAAAAGATGTTAAGAGAGCTCAGTTTAGTACTACATTGAGAGACCGCGCACTGAGCTAGTACATGAAGTTTGTTAAAGGAAATTTATAGCCTAAACCACTGAACGATATCAAGACTGCGTTGAGTACAAAATTCAAGAAACCCAAGTTGGAGTCGTAGTGCATTACAAAACTGAAAGAAATCAAGCAGAGAATAACTGAACCTATTTGGGAGTTTGATTAGAGGTTTAAGACCTTGACATGTCATTTGAGTTTTCAGATACCATACGAGCATAATAAGGAATGGTTCATTTATGCCCTCTTACCACATATCAGAGTTCCTCTGATGCAACAAAAGGTCTCTTCGCAAGCTAAGGCACTGGAGATCACCATGAAACTAGAATCAACCCCTATGGGAGAATTCAACTCAGGTATGAGTCAAATTTTGAGTCAACTAACTAGATTATCTCTGCTGGTTGAAGATATGAAGAAAGAAAAGGGAAAAGATAAAAGAGAAGACATTTGTTGTATCATATGTAAGTCAGAGGGCCATGAAAAGGAACATTGTCCCCTATTTAATGAGTACATGGCCTCTGGAGCTATAAGCCCTCTGAAGTAGGTTACTCTACCCTAGTGTGAGGTATGTAGAAATAGACATCGCCCTGGTGAATGTTATTACATACAAAAATATGTCCAGACACCTACCAATATTTACTGCACATTCTGTAAATCTGTGGGGGCATGATGAGAAGGACTATAGGGCTTATGACCTCTTGCATGAAAGGTCAAGGGACACATACAAAATTCAAGGAGAGATGTAGCAGGAGGGAAATACTACACAGTTTAACTCCCCAAGAAGAGGAAACTTCAAACCTCGTGGTGGATTCAGAGGAAGAAGACGAGGAGGCATGGGTTGAGGTCAAGGTCAGATCATTTTTTATAACTATGCCCAGCCAGGTCATTTGGAAAGGGACTGTCAGAAACCTTGTACCACTTGCAGCTACTGAAACTCATTTGAACATGTTATTGAAGATTGTTCAGTATTGCTGGAGAAACTTTAGGAAAGACAGGGTGGAAACCAACAAGTGCAACTGATATCAGTGGAACCTCATGGAGAGGATCCTAGAGTTGTTGTTATCACTAGAGGAGGTGCTGCTATAAGAGAAGATGGGGTGACTCCAGGAAAGACTACAGAAGGATCAGGGATCATAAGAGCTACAAATAAGACATAGTTGTTTGATCCAAGGAAGGAAAAGTAGATGTTTGAAGAGGCAAGAAGAGAATTTGGAAGAGAACATGATTCTTCATCTAAGACACAACCAGAAGTGAGAGAATGTGGAATTTCTCTGGCATTCTATCAGTCTGCCTTGCCTGAAGAAGGAAAAGAGGTAAGAAATCTTATGGATTTCTTATATACTTTCATTAATTTGATTAAGGATGAAAGAGCTTGCAATAACTACAACACTTGATCAGACAGTATGAGATAGGAAGGGTAGATCCTCTATTGAATAAACAAGTACATCAAGTATCTATAAAGAGAAGGACAAAAAAGGAACTACACCTTAATTCTCAGATTGGAGACTATGACATAGATTATGTGGTCCTCGACTTGGGATCATAAGTCAATGTTATGATGAAGAAGACCTGGGCACTGATGAGAAAACCTAAGTTGATTTAGTCTCTTATTAGTCTCGGGATGGATAATCAGCAGGTAGTAATCCCCTTTGGAATACTATAGCATGTCCATGTGGACATCGATGGGGTAAGGACATTTGTAGACTTTGAAGTGATTGAGATAGTTGATGATAGTTGTCCTTATCCCGCATTGTTGAGCATTGATTGGGCTTTCAACAATTCAATTATTGTTGACTTAAAGAAATTAAAATGACATTTGAAGGTGATGGCCTTAGGGTCATTACACCTCTTGATCCTGATGAAGGTCAAAGATACACAGAACCTATCAAATAATAAGACCGTGCTTATCAAATAGAGAATATATATAAATTGACAACAAGACAACAAGATTACATTAATCCTATGAAAGATGGAAATTTAAGCTAGCGAAGTGAAAGTGCATGCTCATTAGATTCAGAAGAAGCATTAGAGAACTGGCAGAATAGAATGTATGAAGTTTTTGCGCACAGATGTGCTAGATTGACCAGGGAAGTTTGTTGGATTGGCACATAATTAAGTAATCTACCCACATTTGATTGTTTAAATCATTTAGAAACATTCTTATTGGAATTTGAAGAAATTGTACCAGTACAACAGAGGTTGTTGGAACTGGATGAAGCCTTGAAAGAAACACCAACAAGATGGTGGGGAACACATAAGAAGGACATCACGGAGTGGGTACAATGTCGTACTTTGATGACAGTGTGCTTTTCAGACCAAGCCGAAGGGTGTGAAGTTTGATACACAGGTCAGAGCTATCCGAAGGACCATGTGCGAAGTTGTGAGGAAGCCTGGAGAAACATTCCTAAAGAACAGTGAGTGCATAAGTTTATTAACACTTTGGATACTATGCCTATCAACTGGTATCTTCAAGCAGAACTGCACCTCACCACTTCAGATTGGTACGGTATGACTCAGAAATTTATAGCTACATTTTTATTTGAAAGTCAGTACCCCATAGTAGATAAATATTTACAAGTTGTAAGACATAAAGTCTTTGAGGAGGCACCTAACCTCCCTTTGGAACAAGAAGAAGATGAATGGACTACACCTCTTCAGAAATTATAGGGTTGTTACAATATCAATGTTGATGAAGATGATGATCCTAGGAATGTGAACATTGTAGAAACTGAAGGATAGAGAGACATAGAAGGGCCAGGGAGAATGGACATGACCACTTGTCTAGGTTAGAACATGGATATGAACCTACCAGTTTGGAGGATACACTACCAGATGCACAATTGCTATCCATCAAAACATTTGATGATCACATTGTTGAGATAGTCCAGTTCCTATCTACAGGAATGGCACCCCGTGAGTATACAATCATTCAGAAGAAATAGATGGTAGTTCGCACTGTAGATTTTTCACTTACAGGTGGACGACTATATAATATGGGACCAGATGAGATACCGAGGAGATGTGTTATGGAGGAAGAAATACCATTGATTCTTGCAAAAGCGCATGAAGGCATCACAGGAGGACATTATGCAAGGAAAGCAATAGCGTAGAAGGTTCTTAGAGCTAGCCTCTGGTGGCCTACTTTACATAAAGATGCTAAGGAATACTACAAAGCTGTGATGTATGTCAAAGAGTAGGAAAGTCGTCTAGAAGGGATGGGATGCCTTTGGCACTGTAATTAACATTACAAGTATTTGAGAAGTGGGCCATTGACTTTGTGGGACCTATTAACCCACTAGGAAGGTGCACAGGAGCTAGATACATTATCACTACGACAACATATTTGACCAGATGGGCAGAAGCAAGAGAAGTAAAGAACTGTAGTGCAACCACAACTGTGTGATTCATATTTGATGATATCATAACTAGATTTGGATGTCCAAATATCCTTATGAGCGATCAAGGTACACATTTTATTAATAATACCATTGAAGCCTTGACTCAGGAATTTGAAGTTCACCATCAGAAGAGCACACCATACCACCCACAGGCGAATGGTACAGTCAAAGTTTTCAATAAGATCTTGGAGAGAGTGCTGACAAATAGTTGTAGTGTGAACAAAGATGATTGGGATCTGAGAGTTCCAACCGTATTATGGGATTATCATACCACTTGCAAAAAGATGACAATTCAGACTCCTTTTAAGTTATTTTATGGCCTGGAAGTAGTGGTACATATGGAATACTTGGTTCCTAGTTTAAGGATTGCAACATTTATAGGTATGGATGACACCAGTACTATTCAAGACAGGCTTGCACCATTGCTGGAACTGGAATAAGAAAGGTTTATTGCAGGATTTCATCAGCAGGTACAGAAAGAATGAGAAAAGGTCTACCATGACAGACATATCAAGAAGAAAACATCTAATCAAGGAGATATGGTATTGGTATATGATAGCAAGTTCACGAAGCATCCAGGGAAGTTCAGGATACATTGTCTTAGGCCATATGAGGTTGCCTATGTTGTAGAAGGAGGAGCTATGTAGTTGAAGACTCTGAATGGAGAATGGAAGGAAGGTTTAGTGAATGAGAGTCGGTTGAAATTGTATTATGACAACTAGTTGCCTCATAGCTCTCAGTAAAAGAATAAGGAAGAAGGGTCTAGGTACCAGGTGCAGTTCAAACTGGGTACCAAACATAGAAAAAAATAGTCTGCACAAGGAAGGGAAGGACCGAGAAGAAAGCACAGGCTGCTTCACACAGTCTGTAGTCGAAGTAAAACAGAAGGTTCACTCTTGCAGTGACTTGGGACGAGTCATGTGTGAGTGTTGGGGGCATGTTGGCCATTGGTTAAGGAATGAAGCTAAGATTAAGGAAGAAACTTGAAGTATGAAGAGCGTGGAAGGCACATAAACTGAGAATGGGTCGAAGTGGTCAAAGAAGAAGAAAAGAAGGAGCGAAGTAAGGGAAAGTGAGCCATTGAAAGAGAATATCGAGGAAGACAAATCAACAAAGAATATGGATCGGGGACAACTCAGCAAGCGGAGAAAGCCACCAACAGATGCTTTGGAGAACCTCGTGATAAATAAGGAAGAACAGGTTGGCGAAGCCCTTAAGATTGGGGTTGTGTGGGACCTAGGGTTTTGGTATTTATGGTTTTGACACATAGGCCTCATTCTAAGGTTGCCTGAGAGTCAGTGTAATGTATAAATAAAGATCTAAAGGAATGAGGAAGGGTTGTTGATGTTGATTAATTATTGTTGTTGCGTGAGAGGAGTATTATGTTGTGAGAGTATTCTTGTATTGTAAGATCTTCAGTTGGGTGTGAATATCAACCCTGCAGCTAGGTGCATAGGTGGGGGAGAGAAAGACAGAGAAGAGAGAAATCTGCAGCTAAGTGCATAGATAGAAATGTATGTTTTGATATAATATATCAAGAAACACAGTTTTGTGGACTTATCCCTAGGGAGAGGGTGAACCACATATATCTTGTTGTTCTATGTGATTGATGATGTGTTATTTTCCATTTGATATACTGTTATTGCATTGTTGTGTTAGATCTAAGATATAACTTGCGAAGTAAGCTTAGGAGTGATAAAGAATATCTATATTGTTGTGTGTTGGTTCCCTAGATCCACTTTGCATTTCCTCTAGTTGTAGACAACTATGTCCTGCAACTGCCTATTGCTACTTCGGGTGAGACTACATCTGCTTCATGGGTGTTGCTAAAAGGGCCAGTAGTTAGGGCTTGTTGGTGCACTGTTAGAGTTGAACCCTGGCTCTGCCCCTGTGCCAACACACATCGACAAAGCCCTTATGTCGATCTTGCACTTCTTCCAACCCTTTTTCTTATCATTTGTAATTTTTCTTCCATTTCTTGGATCACTTCTAGTCCTACCAGGACCCCATCCTCGAGTCTATCCTAGCTCAAAGGAATTTGATATGGTCGACCATAGAGGAAATCAATGGTGCCATATTAACAGTACCTTGATGGTTGTTGTTTCATGCAAGCACGACCAACAACAAGAACTATTCCCAATGTTTATGTTGGTCCAAACACACGCATATGAAACACAAACTTTCAAATTTGGTTCATTCCTTTGGTCATCTTGTCTATCTCAGGGACGTGTTGCACTAAAGTTAAGTGGTGTTCCCAAGATCTCTTGGGAAAATTCTCCAAAATCGTCTTGCAAACATTGATTCCCTTATCGGATATGATTCTTTTGGTATGTCTAGCAGTATCAATATCTTTTTGATATAAATTATAGGTATACCTAGTGCTTGATGTGTCATACACACAAGGACAAAGGTGTGCACTCTTCGTCGGAGTGTCAACTATCACGAAAATCTATTCGTGCCTCCTTGTCATTAATGACAATCCAACAATAAAGTTCATCGAAATGACCTCCCATTTCGATTATGGAAAAGTGTGTGGTTGTAGTAATCCTGTCGGATGTGTACATTCATCTTTCACTCGCTGGCGTCCTAGACACCTCGCCATGTAGATAACTATGTTCACCTTCATCCCTACCAGAATAATGAGGGATTAAGGTCTTCCCTCATCTTCATGACTCCAATATGAGCCATGTACACTGCTCTATGAGATTCTTTTAAGATCAAACTTATCAATTCGTCATTGGGAGGTACGTAAATCCGGTTATTATATCTCAATGATCCGTCATTTTCCATAATATATCCCTCAATTTTGGTACCAACATGGTGTCTTATCCAATAGAATTCCTTAACCTCTTTATACTAGTCATTGTCGTGATGTAGTTAGAATCTTTTCACGTAGATTCGTTGGAAGAGGTATCACGAAAAATATGTGTGGTCTCCGACTCAACACATAAGTCACTCAGTTCACAATTCCTTTTATGTAGTTAATCTCGAAATCGTACTCGCTAAGCAGTTCCGACCAATGCCTTTGTCGCGTGTTCAAGTCGCTTTGCGTAAAAATGTGTTGTAAACCATAGTGGCCCATTTTTTTTTTGGTCAAATTTCCATCCAATCAGGTAGTGTCTCCACACTCTCAGGGAATACACGATGGCTAACAACTCCAAATCGTGCGTTGTGTAGTTCTCGTCATGATTTCTTAACTTCCTCAATATGTAAGAAATCACTCGACCGTCTTGCATCAAGACTCTGCCTAAACCTTCCTTGGATGTGTTAGTGCATACCAAGAAGTCCTCATCCATGTTTGGGACTTTTAGTATCAACGTTGTCCTCAACATCTCCTTGAGCCTTCGAAATTCTTCGATGCATTTCTCAGTCCACACAAAATTCTTGTTCTTCTTCTGCAATTCCGTAATCGGATTTTCCATATTCGAAAAACCCTCGACGAACCGTCGATAATATCCCTCTAAACTCATGAATATACACAATTCTGGGACATTCGTTGGCACAGGCCATTCCATAATAGCCTCTACCTTCGCTGGATTCATAGCGTTACCTTCGTCGGAGGTAACATGCCCTAAATAATGCTTCTTTGATTGATAAAAAGAGAATTTCGATAGCTTCCCTACTAATTTGTTCTTTGGTAGACTCTGTAGTACCAGGCACAAATGTTCTTCATGTTCATCCATTGTCCGAAAATATATCAAAATATCATCAATGAATATTTGAAAAAACTTGTCCAAGTATTCACAAAACAACCCATTCATCAAACTCATGAATACCCTGAGGCGTTTGTCATTCAAAATGGTAAAATCCTAGTGTCTAAACCACATCTTGAAAGTGATCTAAGGAATATATTCCCCTTAAATCGCAACTGTTAATAACTAGATCTCCAGTCAATCTTCGAATACATCGTCGTGCCTTTCATTTGATCAAATACTTGTCTATTCTTGGCAATGAATGTTGGTTCTTGATCGTTGCCTTGTTCAATGGATGGTAGTAAATGCAGAGTCTCCATGACCCATCCTTCTTTCATATGAAAACAACTAGGGCACCACAAGCTGACACACTTGGACATATAAGTCATAGGTTTAATAACTCCTTCAATTGCATTTTCAACTCCTGTAACTCAGGGGTCAATATCTGATACAACGTTCTTGCTATTGGTTCGGTCCCTAGCTTCAAGTCGACGGTAAATTATAGTTCTCTATTGGGCGACAACCCTAGAAACTCATATTGGAACATGTCCACTAACTCCCATACTACCAGAATGTTTTCTAATCCTTATGCCACACCCTATTCGTTCAGCGTCAAGAATGCATATAAATTTCATCCTTGTGCATGCTCTTCTGTAGTTGTAGGGAAGAAATGAACCTCAAGGATACACCCTCGTTCCTTCCTACAATCACACTTCTTAGTCCCTCGTCGTCGTTCCCTCTCAACCGCTTCATCTCACTATTGAGTATCGCATCATGAGATTCCCACTAGTCCATACTAATCACGCCGTCATAAGATCTTAAGATCGTGACATATAGGTCGGACTTCATTACACTATTTCCTAGGTTAAAGTGACAGTTCATACCCCTTCCTCCAACCATTTGGTTGGCATCCGAATTCGTTTCGACGAATCTAAGCTCGTTCAATCGAATGCCTTTACTTGAATCCCTATATTGCAGTAGTAGGAGTAGATCTCTCTATAGCACCGAGATCTAACAAATACTAAAATTGTGGTTGGCGATGGTTCCTGACGCCTCAATCACAGTGGACTAGTGCTCATCCTAGCAGTTATTCACCATGATCATGAATCCTATGGGCCTTTCCCATATCCCCAATGGTAGTGTGTCCTGTTGAACCGACCGCTCTGGCATTTTCAACCGGACAGTCCTTATGGTAGGGTGGCATCTCCACATGTCCATCCCTCATCTACGGTCCTATACTCCTGGTCCCTAAAGTATAAGTTGTTGGCCTACCAGCCTAAGATCCTAGTTTGTTCTATTGACAAGCCTAACTGAGGTTGTTGGAGGTGGTTCCCTATAGGGTTATTCTACTGAGGAACCCGTCATCGTGGTGTTGTGAACAAGGGTTCTATAGACGTATCTTGATACCAAGATGTCTTTCCTGGTTGGTGTATGATGTTGCAGCACACCAGATGTCGTCAGTCCAGATGGTCTTGCAAGAGTCTTTCCCTGACTCTTGCGGTTAATTCCACTTCAGCTAAGAGGCCTACTGGAATACATCGTGCATTGTCTGAGGCATTTAGATCCTCACTGTCACATGAAATATGGAGTTAACATTGAGCATGAACTTGTTGATCTCCATCTTCTCCATGTTCAGATGTGGGGCATACTGAAGTAGCTCCATAAATCTTCTCTCATAATCTGACATCGTACGACCACCTTGTCGTAACACGTTGAACTCATCGAGTTGGTGCTCAATGAATTCCTCTGACAACTACTTCTCTTGGAACTGTTCATCAAACTGTTCCCATACAGGGCTTCGACGACCATGTTTAACTAAGGTAGGAGAATCTTCCACCAAATAA
This sequence comes from Picea engelmannii, assembly GCA_009831015.1. Taxonomy (NCBI): domain Eukaryota; kingdom Viridiplantae; phylum Streptophyta; class Pinopsida; order Pinales; family Pinaceae; genus Picea; species Picea engelmannii. Next base: position 968,561 of record ML776572.1, read on the forward strand.
GAGTGCTCCCCTTTAGTTGAATACCTCCTTGCCGAACTTTGTGTTGGAGGTCGTAACGCTGAGTCGTCTGTAGCACTCGTGGACTCGGGAACTTAACCCTCTTGAGTTTTCTTTGAACGCTACCAGTCTAACTAGGGCACGATGTGGACCCACAGGGGTACAGGTGTCCTGGCCTCATCTTAGTACAGACGGTTAATCAAGGCCTATGAAATTCCCTAGAAGGAACTTGTTAGACCATACACATCCCTTACAACAATCGAATCGTGCATAAGGATTGGTTCTTCCCTTTGTGGTTTACATTCTTAGGGTGCAAGCGCTTCTGGAGGTGTTGCACCTCCTTATCCAACACCACATTGTGAATCTCTATGGTGTCCTCTAATCGTGATTATTGCAAGGAAAGGTTAATAATTTAATTAGCACTGAGTATTAATAAAGGGATTAATTCAATGGAAGGCATGGCTATCCACAGTCGTAGGGTTGAACCCTCTCTAATACCATATGTAATATCCCTCCGTTACGACAACTGTTTTGTTTTTGCATTAGGAAATACACATTACTATTAATAATGACAACCTTGGCACATCATCCGAGATATTAACGAACAATATTAACACATTAACAACCTACACGACATAAGCTGGCACAACATTGCAGTGAATAATGATACATATATCGACGCATTAACACAATAACCAACAGCCCATAACCAATGCATTATTTTAATAATTACCCAAAACAGTATAAACCATAAATCGCTCAATTTGTCTCATAAATAAAATGATCAGTTAACATCAAGATAATTTATCCTAGTGTCGGGTCTAATCTAATCTACTCAATCCATCCTTCAGGTAATGATTAAGAGAAATTCGTACAAGGAAGAGCTATATAAAAATTAAGAATCATAAGTGTAATTACCATCAATGAGTCTAAGCTATACTCATGTCTAAGGGATCCATAAGAAGATCAATCTTCACTTGTCACGTAAGGACATCATGTTACCTTACATATCCAACTAAGAATAAAATGAGATCAACCATGATTAAACAACACCATGATTTAACATGCTACCCTCATCGTGTACACAATTATAAAACTGATAAAATCATCATAAGTAATAAATAAGAATTCGACAGCTTGCAATTTCATTAAAGAAATTCAAGGAAGATCGTAATTTATTCTTACATAAATAAGAGTGCATTTACTTTTCTCAATTTCATTAAAGAGATTCAATACGACCAATCAGATGTAACAATTAACGGATGATTATATGTTAAGTTACAATCAAAGTTAAGAATCCAAGGAAGAGTTTTGGAATTTATTCCAACCCCTAAACCTGTGAAAAAACAATTTACTTTTCAATCTGAACCTCAATCCGGTCCTCCATCCAGACCTTCATCTGGTACTCCATATGGAACTAAATTTCAAGGAAATTCGAATTGAAAAATTACAGGCAACAAATCGATTTTTGAATGGTTAAGACTTCAGGGAAGGACCAGGAACTAATTGCAAGGACACTCAAGAGTCAAGCTATGGTTATAGCCCCAACTTCATTCTCAAATTAAAAAAAAAAACTTTCAAATTAAAATTCAAAAAATTAAAAGTAAACATAACACAATCACTCAATTAAATTCTGAAATTGTTTTCTAAAAGACAACAAGGCTAAAACCACAACTACAGAGTTGAATACCATGAAAGAAAAACTAAAGAACAATTTCAGAATATTCCAAAGGTTTGGGCAACATAAATCCCCAATTTCGTTTTCCAGGAAATTATCAACAAAGTCTTAAAATTTAATCAATCAAGTGGATATCTCTCATAAGACTCTACCGGTAGTAAAAGAAAATTATAATATGCCTACAACGAGCCAACAAATATCAGTTCCAAAACTGATAAATCTATCACAAACTTAATTTAGGCCCTTCAACAATTAATGAAGGGACCCAACTAGCTCCCAACAAGCATAAAATTTTGAAACAATTGCATACACAATAAATCTGTTTTAATACACAGAAGTGGAAACTTCAACTCGAAATTGAATGCACACACAAAAGTTTTTTTTTTTAAACATCGAAATGGGAACTCTCCATCTTGGAATGAATGCATGCATAGTAAATTCGTTTTGTGCTAGGCAGTTTTATGAACCCAAAACTTGTGTAAATATGTAGAGAGAAATTGAGAAATAAAACACTAGGGGGAAAATGAGTTCAGGTTGAAATTAAATTGTACCCAGCTGCAAATTCAAGATTGCACCATGAATTTATTCCAGATTATAAATTAACACAAACTCCCTAACAACAGAACGATAATAAAACCAAGTTCTCAACAAAGGTAAGAAACAAATCTAGGTTTCCTTAAGACAACTAAAATCTTCAGAACTGTACAGAGCGAAGGGATCAGAAACATAAATCAACTTTTTAAAACTGAAAGGAGAAAAAGGGGTTCGCAAAGGTTAAATATCACGAAAGTTTCCCAACCCAACTCTACACAAGGCACTGAGGATAGAGACTCGAAACCAGAGCTACACAACACAAGTTGGTCATTAAATGGGGCACCTTCTAATCCGACACTCCATTCGGTCTTGGGTCCGACACCTAATCCGACCCTTGATCCGGACCTGGAAACGAAAAAAATTTGAAAAACAAATTTATGATTACAGGTAGTGAATAGATTTGGGAATGGTTAAGCCTAAAGGAAGGGGCAGTAAAATAACATTGTGGTGCTCAGGAAGTTCGAGCTAAATATGCATCCCCAAGTCATTGCACAAATTAATTACTTTGAAAATAAAATTCAGAAATTTAATATAACAGAACATAAACGCTCAAGAATTTATGGGTTGTAATTTAAATACAGCATGGGAAATACCATCATTACAGAGTTTCAATCCTTACAACACTTAACCACTTGAATAATACCATACGATTTACATGCTTGGGTAGTGTAAGGCCCTAAATTGTTTTGTGAGAAAGCAAGTAACGCAGAGGGTTTATGGCTGACTAAAACACAGAGCTGAGGAAAACGAAAAAAATTCTCAGAGATGTGGAAACCCAAAGGCATGTTCGAATGGTAATGTTATCTACAGCTAGGAAAGGTACATGAAGCAAAATGAAAAGGGAATGGAACCCATAAATTCGCACACACAGATCCAGAAAAGCATTACCATTTCATAAACATATAATTTCTACATACAAAAACATTAAACAATTTACAACATAAATTTTTAGACATGTGTACCGTAACCGAAGGCTGAAGAATCCTAAACTTGTTGTCCCATGCTTGTGCTCTGTCCATCTCTTCGCTTGCTAATCGTTGAGACCTCATCGGTACCTCTCAGCCAATTCTAGGGGTACTCTTCTTCCCCTTGAGCCCCCCGAGCTGCAAAGGGTCCAAGCAAACAATCCATAGAATAAGATACCTCCCAGCTCACCTCCCAAGGTCGAGCTACCACTCTCTATCCAAGCTGGGTATCCCAACTCCCACAAGAAAAATCAGTCAAGAAAAATCCAACAACATAACCTTGCTTGCCCAAAAAGTGATGCATTCCTCTTCTCTGCCCTTTCTTTTATAGATTTCCCCTCAGTGATCTTTCCATTTTCACATTAAATTAGTTTTATTAAAAATCAATTAGGAAATATTCTCCCCCGTACACTTGTCACCCAATCCCTTAGTTGCACCAGAAATTCATTTAATTAATTTAATTAAAATGCCAATTTCCCTCACCCACCTAAAAGAATTCCTAAAAATTCTCCTTGATGTCCCTTTATTCCCTTAGTTTCCTTTAATGACTGACACCCTTCTTAAAGATTAGTTGAGTTCATTTTAGGAAAGTTCTCTAGATCATATTCCTTTCTATGTTCCACATTCCTTTTGCATTTAAATTTCTTTTTTGTCTAAGTTCCAATTTAGCAAGTTTTTCACATAGACATCAATTAAATTTTTAGATAATTTAATCCTCCTTTAAATTATAAATTTAATTTCCCCCCTTTTCTTTTATTTTCTTCATCCCCCTTTAAATTAAATTTAATTTTTAGAGTGGGAGGTAGTAGTGGTGTGTTCCCAAAGCATGAAGGATTCCAACATTCCAAAGCTACCATACCTCCAAGTAGTGGTGAAGGAGGCACTACGAATGTATCCCCTTGACCGCTTTGGCTTGTCTCTCTACTGAATATGTCAACATATCCACATGGTATATTTTTGTGATTGGTTCTCAAGTTAAGTAAAACAATAATCCCTCTCTACAATTGTTATCAGACACGTCGTTTAGTTTACATTCAGAAATAAAATTTAAAATTTGGAGCTTTAAATTTAGTGCCCCCCATGATTAGTGATGGAAAATTATTTTAGAAGCCATAATGGATACGTTACGTAGAGAGTGGACCTATAATATCTTTCCAATAGGAAACCATCAATTATTATATGAGTAAAGACATGATGAGTATTCTTCTTCCTTAAATCTATAGAATCATATCTCTAGTAGGGATAGCTTCAATCATATCGTAAGACTACATTTGGAATTCATGCCACCATTATATGGAAATAACACTGGCTAATACCCACATGAAAGAGAAATACGTAAAATCACTCCCTCTCATCATGTTTGGAAAATTAATTCCCCAACATGCAATTGTTTTACTTTAGAACGTTGCGTAATCTAATATATTGTGTTAGTATTTTGTAGTACCTCTGGAAGAGCAAGTACTATTTCAACCTCTATGCATTGGCTAAGGCACTTGAAACTCTTGGGAAAATAACATCCCTTGTGGTTTTCAAATTTGTCAGATGCATTTAAAATTTAAAATTATCCATACTATTAGGGATATCATGATAGTTGTCATGTACCATCTATGTAGACACTATTAAATCTTCCAAGTGATTGTGGAGCAAAGTGTTCTACATGTTGGCATCCTCATGCTACCACCATATTTTAGCTAATGTTGTGAAGCATCTTGTTGTTGCCATCATATATTTGCTTGTCACTTCCAAAGAAAAAATTAACAGAGACCACCATCTGATCTGCCTTATGTTTTCCACCTCCCAAGAACAAGTTTTCATAAATATGAAGAAATACCATTCACTGTCTTCCCCGGGCTTGTATCTAATTTGAATCCAAATTCAAATTTCAACTTGGTAACTATGAAATAAACTATAAAATTCATTGGATTCAAAAACCATTCCTTTCCTATTTTTGATAATATTAACACGCAAATTCACTACCTTCCCTAGGCTTGTATCTAATTCAAATCCAAATTCAAATTTGAACTTGGTACCTATGAAATAAACTATAAAATTCATTGGATTCATAAACCATTCCTTTCCTATTTTTACTAATATTAACAAGCAAGTCATGAAAGTGAAAATGTGTTAATATTAACAAGCAAGTCATGAAAGTGAAAATGTGTTAATATTAACAAGCAAGTCATGAAAGTGAAAATGTATTAATATGGATTCTATTTTTTGGGTGAGAACAAAAAATATAATTCACAACTCCTATCTCTTGGCCTCCTCTTCACTCGTTAATGTCTATACAAAATTTCCTTTGTTTCAATTTCATCCATAATATCTATTTCTACTCACTTTCTTGCTCAAGTGGGTATTTTATTAATTCTTTATTTCATAATCGCTTCTCCCTAGAATTATCTCGGTTATGATTGTCCACTTGTTATACAATTAAAAAAGATAATTAGGTTTGTTTTTAATACCTTTTCAATGAATCATTACAGAATACATAATATCTATTTCTACTCACTTTCTTGCTCAAGTGGGTATTTTATTAATTCTTTATTTCATAATCGCTTCTCCCTAGAATTATCTCGGTTATGATTGTCCACTTGTTATACAATTAAAAAAGATAATTAGGTTTGTTTTTAATACCTTTTCAATGAATCATTACAAAATACATCATTACTATTGTATCAATTGCCAAGAAGTTTATGCAAAAGATAATTAGGTTTGTTTTTAATATCTTTGCAATGAATCATTACAGAAGACATCATTACTTTAATCAATAGTTATTCATTTTCTGATATGTTTTCTTACTTTACATTTGGACTCAAGTAGTTCAACCAATGTAATTCACAACTTCTACTATATCTATGTAAATTTGTCAAAAACTATTATAAAACTTATGTAATTCACAACGTCTACTATATCTATGTAAATCTGTCAAAAACTATTATGAAACTTGGGGTATTTGAACTATTAAATCACAACCCAATTAACTATTACTAGACTTGTAATTTTACAAAAAAACTAAAGCTAATAGTTGTAGATACCCTTCTCCTTAAATCACAGTGCAAATGATTATTACTAACAAAGATTTTGAATTCCCTATTTTTGCTAATAATAACCAACAAGTCATTAAAGTGAAAATCACTAATATAATTAGGAATCAAAATTCCTCAAATGATATAATGAAGAATGCTTACAAAGTAGTTATTTCTATTAGATTCTTAGTGCTGACATCTATAGTGGTTGTAATTTTCTTTCATCTTTGAAAGCTCTTTTTAGGAATCAAACAATCTCTAGATAGAATAGTTAGGTGGAGTTTTAGCATCTTCAATGTAGTGTAATTGTAGGTGGAAAGATGGTGAGGAGGTGGGAAAGTAATGAGGCGGTGAAGAGATGGTGGTGAGGCACTGACACCGACTAAAAAAACGTAGAGCAGAACATCAACTGCAATGAGCTTTGACAAATATTTAATATTGCTTCTGAATTTAATGATGATTTAGTTACATGTTGAAGTATAACCTTTTTCGAATTTTGATTTTTTGAATTATTTTTTTAGTATTGCAAATATAAGGAAAAAAAAAACACATACACCAGGACTATTTAAGTTTTATCACACTATTTAAACTAATGAACAATTAAAGGTTAGAATGATAAAATAAAAAAAATAAAAAAATAAAAATTCACAAACTATATCATAAAATCTAAAAATTGGTGTAAGTAATATGAAGTCAACCTTTGTTTATTGTGAAAAGAAAATTGTAATCATTGGCACATGAAGTGACTAATAAAAAGATAACATGTTTAATCACTTAATAATAATTTATAAGTGTGGATTCTTATAAAACAATTCTTGTTTAGTAGGTAATTTGAAAAGAAACCATTGGAATTATTTATGCATATTGACGATCAACTGCGTAGGTGGAAGGCGTTCCAACATCAATGATCAAGCTTAATTCCCAAAAGGATGTTTTTATGATTCTTTTATTGGTTGAGATTATACTTGTATATTGAAATTAAAATTAGTATAAGTTAGATATATGTAACATTTTTTGAGATAGAATAGAGACATAATATTATGGGTTTAAAACCTATTTTCCTTTATGAATTAGGTCAAATTTAAGTTTGTTATGGTCATATATTATATGGATTGATTCAATTGGAGTCAAGGTATGAATTAAGTATTCGGTAGGAAATGAAAAATGGTTAAACATTATTTGTATTGGATTTTCATTATAACAATCTTTCTCAACATAAATTGGCTTGGAGGGTGTTACCTATTAGGATATTTTTTTTTCCAATTAATCAAGTCAAATAATTTTAACATTTCTAAACAAGAAAGTAATTCATCGACCAACCTTACTTTAAGTGGAATTTAGCATGGTTATTTTATTCACCAAGATCCCTCTTGATGAAGCAATGCAAGTTATTAATGAGGTCTCAAATCTAAGAACAATGAGATTAGCGTAAGTCTATATGTGTAGTAGATTATTTAGTTTCCAAGGAGAATTTTACAAGGAGGCTAGAGGGGTGGCCATGGGACCCCCACTCTCTCGTAGTTTCTAACCTCTTCATGGAGCACATCAAGAAAGAATAAATTAATTCTTACCTACTCAAACTAACCTAGTGGAAGGGTTTCATTGATGATACCATTGTACAATCACCACACAAGAATGAATATCCACTATGAAGTTTCTCAATCACTTAAAAAATCAACCAAAACGCATTAAATTTACCATGGAGAAAGAGGAGAATGGAAGAATACATTTCCTTGATGTCTCGATTGAGAATAAATTGGATGGAACATTATCCTATAATTTTTATAGAAAGAGAACCTGCTCATAGGGTATGTTCATGTTGATTCTCAGTATCACCCTACCTAGAAAATGAGTGTCATTAGCACATTGTCCATTAGGGTTTGCATAATTTCATATGAAGGTCACCTCATTAAGGAAGATGACCACTTAATCAAGGTCTTCAAAGACATTGATTATAAATAATGGAAAATAAAAAAAGGCATTCAAAGACATTGATTATAAATAATGGAAAATAAAAAAAGGCATTTAGGAAACCAAAAGAAGAGGTGTTAGGGATAGGGAACAATACAATCCAAAAGGCATTACATGGCATTATATACAAGATTGTGTGTATTCTAAAAATAAAAAATATTGTGGTTTCTTTCAAACCTCATTGTAATATGAGGTACTTAACGAAATCGATAAAATATAGAATAGATATGAGGCAATAAGAGGGGGTCTACAAAATTTTGTGTTCATGGAGGAAATGCTACATAAGGTAAATAGGTCACTCTTTTCAAGTTAATATCAAAGAGAATAACGCTGATATTCAAAATAAGTGCATTCAAACATTGAATTTAGCTAACCACTCCCTCAATATATATCACCACATATAACTTGAGGGCATTGAGATCATGGCCAAAGGAGACAACTATTACAAGAATAGGGTGAAAGAGTCTTTTGAGATCACTAAGGATCTTAATAATATAAATAGGGATATAGGACTGGAGGTGAGAGGTAGTTGGATTCTCTTAATCCACCAACAAATGGATCCACCTTGCTAAAATGACATGTAAGTAGAGTAGAGACTATTGAAGGGTATATATTACTATTTATTACATGAACCAAAAGAAAGATCAAACTTGAATCATTGTCCTAAAGATGAATTACATGTTTAAAACATTTCCATAATTTCAAACAATATCGAACATCAGGAAGCAAATTCACATAATTAAAACCATGGAAATATGATATTAGAGAAAAATATATACATATAACCCTTTTCCTTTCTAATGACTAGTCTTTGGCCTAGATCAGTATTCCACAAACATATTATGAATAAGGAGAAAATAATGTCCAAGGGGTGTATTTCCACCCATTTGATCCAATCACCTAAACCTAGGTGCTACCCCTTGAGTAAGGGATCTGCTCAATGAGTATGTAGGTCAAGGATAAAAATTCTATGAAATTAATACAAATCACATCTAACCATCAATCACATTAATGGGTCAGACATCTACATGATCATTTATGTGTCATGTAGATGCCTCAAAACTTACAACACCCTCAAACCCCTCAAGGTTATAGTGTGTAGGAACACCAACTTGAGATCCTAATGTACCCTTGGTTGGTTAGGTGGACCTATAGTTGTGAGTTTCCTCTGCAAGGACTATACTATTCCACTCTAGATCCCCATGTGCCCTTGATTGGTAGGCTACACCTCCAATTGTGGAGTCCCAAGGGCCCAAAATCAATTGCTAGGATCAAACAATGTGAAATAGTACCCTTAAATGGTAAGGTATAACCCCAACCTCATCTACTCACTAAGACATGCTATAGTATTTTTCATGTTTCTCTCATCAAATCCATAGATCTAACAAATCTCTTCCTTGAGGTAGGAATTCACCACAATCCCCATAAATCCAAACCCTTCTTACAAGGAAAGCATCTATTTTTTAATCTTTCACAAGATAAAACCTCCCTCCCAAAAATGTCTCTTGGCCTTCCCATTCCCCCTTCCTAAATACACTTGAGAGAAAGTAGGCTTAGGAGAAAAATTGCAAGTGTCAAAAAATGGGTAAAAAGTGAAACAATACTCATCCCTTCCTTTTAGGATTTTTACCCTATATCTCTATAACACCCCTCCTAGAGTTAATGATTCAATTCAAACACTTAAGTAAAAATTGTGATTATTTTTAAGTTATAGTTTTAAAATGCATCTAATCAACCTTCAAAACAAGTGTAAGGTTACACAATTGTGTCAAGTCATAAAGTAGGTTTTTTTTCTTTTATTTTTTCCAATACTTAGTAACCCGATAACAATATTTATAATGTCGCAAGGGTTTACCTAACACAACCTAGTTAGGTAGTTCATTTATTTATGAATCATAAGCTTATATGTCTATAAACTTAGTTTACTATAACACATTTTAAGATATTGTTTACTATACAAGTCAACTTTTATATGAACCAAGATTTATTTATTAAATTAAAAATAAAATGACAAACTGTAAATTGTCACTATTTATATTTATATTTATATTTATAGTCACTAATCTCTAATTTGCTACTTTCCAATGAATAGAGTCTTAATATTTACTCTTTTGTCCTAACTAAATATTCCTTCAACCATTATAACTTGTATTTTGAAAATTAAGAAATGGTAGATTTTTTTGTTATATATATATATAGTTACACTCTTTTTCAATTCACAAAAATATAGTATGTATATTACACTATTTTTCAATTCACAAAAATATAGTATGTATAATAATCATAAGTGATCAACAAAAATATTTTTTTATGGGTGCAAGTTCATGTCTGATTTCATATATGTGAATCAATAATAATAAACCCACAATGTCAGATATCTATGCAATTGCAAGATCGATATCATTATATAATATTTGTAATAAATAAGCCAAACAATTATTCCACAATGTCAGATGTCTATGCAATTGCAAAATCGATATCATTATATAATATTTGTAATAAATAAGCCAAACAATTATTAACTATGAATGCATTTTCAAGGGTAATATTGTGTCCTCAAAATATACATATGAAACAATTTCTAGCCTCATATGAAGATTGTTAATTTTAGAATAAAATTGTATCATATAGAGATTCAATAGAAACCATTAAATATATATATATCACGCATAATCAATTTCAACAAAAATTGTGCCATACATAATCAATTTCAAGAGAGATTGTGCCATACATAAAATTAATACAAGTAAATCTGTCTATTAATCGAATCTAGACTATCTGAAACTGCATACAAATTGTAAAGAAACAAGGGAATTTTGTCGTCATATTATAAGAGCGATGAATGAATAAATTTCATGTTTGAATTAATATATAAAATAAAATAAAATTAACATCTAAAAAAACTTAATAAAATAAAAATTAATATATAAAATAAAAATCGTAATGATCTTAATATAATTGCTATTTTGTGTGATATAACTAGTTTTTAATATAATTATTAGTTTGTGTTATGATAATGAGTATATTCAAGATGAAGATGATATGAAGAAGGAAATGTAATTTAGTTTACATATATTCCTACTTTCAACATAGATTTTTGGTATGTATATTTAATTTTTTTAAGAGATAAAAGGACAAATTTCATATATATATAAAGATAACATGTTTAATTAGTTAATTTAATTTATAAATATGGATTCTGGTAAGGTATCTGAATTTTGAGTCCAAAGGGTTTCGATTCAATGGTGGAAAGCGATGAGTTTTTCACCGTTAGGTAAGGTTCAATTCTCGTGAGGGCCTAACCTGAAGCCATGGGGGCACCTTGAGGTAGTGGTCGAACGTGTGGTTGCACCTAGAGATATTATATTAAACATGATATCATGACCTGTGCACACATAAGTGGATCAAAGCCCACCCCCATGTCCTTCATTTTTAAGAGCCCAAAGGGTTTGGATCCAATGGTAGAAAGCGAGAAGTTTTTCACCGTTGGGCAAGGTTCAATTCTCATGAGGGCCTAACCTGAAGCCATGGGGGCACCTTGAGGTAGTGGTCGAACATGTGGTTGCACTCAGAGATTTTGGATGCAATGGTGGAAAGCGAGGAGATTTTCACCATTGGGCAAGGTTCAATTCTCGTGAGGGCCTAACCTGAAGCCATGGGGGCACCTTGAGGTAGTGGTTGCACCAAGAGATATTATATTAAACATGATATCATGACTTGTGCACACATAAGTGGATCAAAGCCCACCCCAATGTCCTTCAATTTTAAGCCCCGGGGGAGCAACTCAATTGGCAAGTGCCATGAAAATGAAGTTCCAAAGAGGTCTCAAGTTCAACTCCCCCCGACTAATCTAGTGTGTAACGTGTGGGGCCGCTATCCACACCTGGAAGTTATAGTGGTAACACTTGGATAAAACGACCATGTGTAACGTGAGTACGTGCCCAACTATTTGTTGGATAACACGACCACGTGTAACGTGAGTACGTGCCCAACTAGTTGTTGATTCCGCCAGCCATTATATATATATATATATATATATATATATATATATATATGAATTTTACTATGTATCTTTAGTTTATCTCAAAAAAATTAACAAATAAAAGAATAACATGTTTAATTAGTTAATACAATTTATAATTTATAAGTGTGGATTCTTATAAGATAATTATTTTTAATAGATAATTTGAAAAAAAAAACTTTGAAATTATTCACAATTTATACGTGTGGATTTTTATAAGATAATTGTTTTTAATAGATAATTTGAAAAAAAACATTAAAATTATTTATGCATATTGACAACTAACTTCTTAGGTGGAAGGCGTTCCAAGATAACTATCCAAGCTTGATTTGCAAAAGGATATGTTTATGACTCTTTCATTAGTTGAGATTATACTTCTATATATTGAAATAAGTTAAGGGAGGGGTGAGGCGCTATGTGATAATAAGTATTTATAATCCATTTTCCTTAATGAATTAGGTCATATTTAAGTTTGTTATGAATTACGTCATATTTAAATTTGGTATGTTCATATATATGGATTGATCAACTTACGTAATAGAAAACAAATAAAAAAATTTATTCAATTGGAGTCAAGGTATGAAGGAAGTATTTGGTAGGCAATAGAATATGGTCAAACATCATTTGTATTAGATTTTAATTGTAACAACCTTACTTAACATAAACAAGGTCATAATGTGTTACTTGTTAAAAAAAGAATTCAATTAATCAAGTCAAATAATTTTAACACCTCTAAACAAAAAAATAATTTAACCAAACATTAATTTAAGTAGGCTTGGCATGTTTTTGTTATTCACCAAGATCCATTTTGATGAATCAATATAAGTTATCAATGAGGTCTTATATATGAGAACAATCATATGAGAAAAAAGTCTATAATTACTCTACATTATTTTTTTTCCAAGGGGGTAAAATCATGAATTTGGGTGTCTATTTTTCTTGTTTTTTGAGAAAATAAAATATTTTTTAAGAAGTTTTTCAACTTAAACAAAAGTATTTTTTTAATTTAGAATTTCACTCTACAGTAAAAACAAAACTTGTCATGAATTTTGTTTGCTTTCTAATGATTATTTTTTGAATTTTTTTATTGACATTTGATATGTCATTTTAGTGATTGTTTGACAATATGTTCCTTAAAAATAAAGGCATTAATAATGAGTTATGTTTGTTGACACCAATTTACTCATTATTACATTTTTTATTATGAAAAATGAAATATGTTGCAATAATCCAAACAGACTCTATTAAAGTATGACTATAGTTTTGAAGACAATAAATGAATATTATAATTACTACAATTTTTTGAATTTGACCAATATGAAAATGTTATATATTTTAAACACATTTAGATTGACACCATTTATCTGCCTTAATTTTTATTTAAAAGTAAAATCTAAAAGTACCATTTTATAGACGACAATGAAATGTTCCATAATATAAATTTTCCATAATTTTTGACTATGTATTATTGCAGATATTGATTTTTCATTTTACTGAATCATTATGTCATCTAAAAATAATATGTAGACATTTTTTTATAAAATTAACTAAAATTACTAAAAAAAAATTAAATTGAATAAAAAATGTATCAAAAGAAAGTAGATTTGATTATGTAAATGTTGGTACTAGTTCTGAAACAAAACTCCCAGTATTTTAAGGAGTCTGCTCCTCCCCAAGTTGGAGCATGTTGAAGTGAACACACACTTTTCTGAAAAGTGTCATAGGTACAGATTTTCGGCCAAACTATAGTATTTTTCGACCAAAAGTTAGTTTTAAGAGAAAATTGTTGATAGATGTAAAATTTGTGTTATATTTTTCAACGGTTCCATTAGATTTATCTCCCGACTGAAAAATATTTCAAATGAAAAAATTCAAGAGTTTTGTTGGAACACACACAATTCTGAACTTTCGAGCTTTATATTTTGTACCTCATGAAAATAAAATGTTACCCGAAGAGAGCATAAACTTGGAAAGTGGCCTTTTAATTTTAAAACAAATTCATTACTCGTTAATTAATAATAAGGCGTGCATGATATCTGTCGTTGATGAGTTTTCCCTTTTGATTGAATGATCCTAGTAACCTTCAGAGTTAGCGAGTCGCCCGAGTTTTAAAGAGGTAAATCTCTAATGGTCGCTTCGGAGCTCTGCGCTTAGGATGTTTCAATAAGTCTAAACAATAAAAACACTCGAAGTTCAAGCTCCCGGAATACTTAAAGTTAATGCAATTAATTAAGAGTTAAGATCAACTACAATATAATTAATGACGTTCGTGATTGGATAAAGTTAACAATTTGAAAAATTACAGTGATTTGCTAGGAAACAAATTTCATCAGACTTTTTAATAATCTCTCTGTAAATGGATCTATACAAGCTATTTGAATTTCAAAATTGTTTTACTATTTGCAATTAACAGTTTTGTTTAGTGAAGAGCTTACATACCTCTCTTGATTACAAGCAGGCTAATCTTATTTCCTTAACGGTTATGGCACAATGAAAAGTTGCAAGAAAACTTGATGGATTAGGTTTCAGACTCTAGTGGAACGATAAATCAGTTCGGAAGATGGATAAACTAAGAAAGGGACCAAATATAGCAGGGAAGGGGATAAATAGACAGAAAAGGGAGCATAAACTCTTCAGAGTACTAAGTCTCTGAAGTATAAGATCTCCTGTCGCGTGTCCTCTTGATTTCAACGGTGAGGATTTACTTCGGAACTACGGGCTTTAGGCGTTCAGAAGTGCAAATATTTGAGTGCTAAGTCTTCGAAGTACAAGATGTCATGCCGCATGTCCTCTTGATTTCAACGGTGAGGGTTTACTTCATAACTTCGGGCTTCGGGCATCTCGAGGTGAAAATCTATGAAATGTTAAGTCTCTGAAGTATAGGATCTCATGTCGCATGTCCTCTTGGTTTCAACGGTGAGGATTTACTTCAGAACTCCGGGCTTCAGGCATCCCGAGGTGCAAGTCTCTGAAATGCTAAAGTCTCTGAAGTACAGGATCTCCTGCCACCTATCTTCTTGATTTCAACAGTGAGTATTTACTTCATAACTCCGGGCTTGGGGTGTTCCGAGGTGCAAATCTATGAAATGATAAATTCTCTGAAGTACAGGGTCTCCTACCGCGTGTCCTCTTGATTTCAACAGTGAGTATTTACTTCGAAACTCCTAGCTTCGGGTGTCCCGAGGTGAAAATATTTTAAATGCTAAAGTCTCTGAAGTACAGGATCTCCTGCCATGTGTCCTCTTGATTTCAACGGTGAGGATTTACTTCGAAACTCCGGGCTTCATGCATCCCGAGGTAAAAATATTTGAAATGTTAAGTCTCTGAAGTACAGGATCTCCTGCCGCATGTCCTCTTTGATCAACGGTCCAGATGGGCTTCGGCTCTTCAGGAGTTCTTTACTCAACATTGTTTTCCTCCCCACCGAGTACGAAATAACTGAATACGGGGATTGTCTAACACATGTCCCCTGCTCAGATCGACGGACATGAATTGTACAAAATTTGCTTTATCTTCTCTACATATGACCAAGAGTTGTAACTTTGGCTTAACATTGGATGCTTATCTCACTTTGTGAAGATCAACAGTCGAATTTCAATGGATCATGGAGATCAGCGACTGAGATCGATTGTGGGGGGAAAAGTTGTGCAGAGTTTAATTTCGAAGGGCGGTCCTGCAATTTAAACCATAGTTTTCTCTCGGGGGTATGTGGCATCACCAGGTGCATTGTGAGACGAAAAGAAGGTTACTTCAAACCACTCCATCACACCCCGCAAAATAGAGAAACATAGAGGGACATTGGAGCAACACCTGTCACACCTTCCACATCAGTTACCATGTTTACCCCACCACCTGCATTTGTCCCCACGTCATCCTATTCATGAGAATTTATTCTTTATCGTAATTGTTAGCTGTCACGTAATGAGCCAGCGCTGAGCTACCTGTCGCATTATCACTCCCCCCATGTTTCCAACTGATATTCTTCTTCCAATAAACACATCTAAAGAATGGGTAGTAACAGAATTAGATGATGAGGACAATAAACAAATGATTATGGTGGCCTCAATGGACATGTGTGCCCAATTCAAAGAGAAAAGGAAAAAAAGTGTGTTTGCAAGCAGATGAAGAGACAAATGAAAGCGCCAACTCAAACAATATCTACTTGTTGTCATTTCATTTGAATTACATTCCATTTTTTTAGGAGATATTGCATGAAGTCCAACGGTTTTGAGTTGTGACAATTTTTGTATAAATAGACAGATTTTAGATCTATTCATGGTTGCTTCTTTCTGGATGTAATAGAGAAAACTCTCCTTTTTGAGTATTAATACAAGTGCAGACAAAGATTCTAAATTTCGTTCAGTTTGAGTCGTGTGTTTCTTCTATATTTCCATATCTATGAATTTCCTTATGTTATTCCTTGATAAATGATTGATTGAAATTTAGTATTACAACTACTGCAATCGTATTATATCAGTAATTCGTTAAGTAAGCAGTTTTTCCTCTGTATTTATAGTGAGTAAAACAAGACCTGCAAGCTGTGTGAATTATTGTACTTTACATTATGTTCAAGAGTGCGCTATCTACTTTCCTTCCACTACAAATAAGGTGAGACTCATCTATAATTGATGCCTATATTTATTTAACAGTTTTTGTAACTTTATTTCACACCATTTGATATTATAATTGTGACTCAGAGAATGGAATACGGCCTCTGTACTATCCTATTATTAATTTCATTTAAGGATAATTTCTTATATAACTAAAGGTAGGAAAAGCATTCTTTAAAACATTCCTGATGCCTAAAATTATTCTTTGAGCCTTAAGATTAATCTCAGGAACATCTTTTTGGCGTCGTTGCTGGGGACAAAGAAACAAAGTTATTTTCCCTAGGAAAACAACAAGGTAAAATTCTATCTTTGATGGTGAACAAAGATTGAATACAGAAGTAAGGATTATTTTATCACTTGGTGACTCCACCATAGACAAAACTGGCATTCGGTCGAATGAATACTAGAAAAATTCCAGACGATAAACAGACCACACCAGTGTCAGATCCTAAAAAGTTGTTGAAACCAAAGGGATACCTCAAGTCTACTACTGCATCAGCAGGTAACGTATATCAACCCAAAGCTACACAAGTTAATTCTAAGGTTCCAATTGGAGAACTAACCCCTAAAGAAAGTTTTAAAAAAATTCATTCTGCAGAGGCATCAACTAGCGAACCTGAGGCTAAACTCGAAACTCTAAAGGTGAGTGTTCCCGAGATAGAGGTTGAGATTGACTTGACAGATACTTTTACCAACAAGAAAAAAAGATCCCATTCAATACCTATTGTCATTAAATCTCTATCCATTATCTCCCTTCCCTAAGTAAAGGTTTTAGTTTCATGGAACTCTGAAGAGTACTCCTTATACCTTGATTCATACCTGATTTTTTCTCCTATATATATATCTTGTAAATCTGAGGAAACTAGCCCAAGTTTTCCTTTTCCTCCTCACATAGTTTTTCCATCTCCTAATGGTATTTTTCCGAAAATTCCTTCACCACATCCAGAAGTAGTTGAAAGGTCACGACTTTAGTCCCTTGAAGTTTTTGAAAATCCCCTTTATAGCTCCCGAAGTTTGTCTCCTAGATTTCCAATGGTTGGTGTTGGTGGCGCTGGAGGAAGAGGAGCAGGTGGACAAGGTCAAGGACAAGCTCCACCTCCTATAATATTTTCCAATGTAGATGTTATATATTCTCCCTTGGTCCTCCCTGTCGTCCTTCATGATTTTCCCGAAAATTATATGAAAAACCTGCCAAAATTCATGGGAGAAGGAGATCTAACTGCGACTGAACACATAACCTTTTTTTATTAGTTTGTTGATATTCTTAGCATTGAAAATGAGGATGTTTACTCAAGTCTTTTAGTATAAACCTTTGAAGTACAAGTGAGAACCTGGTTCAGAGGACTCCCTGTAGGTTCCATACGGTCATATGATAAACTAGAAAATGCCTTCCTAAGACAGTTGGGTGAGAAAAATGACCATCTCTATTATCTAACTGAATTCGGGGCTTTAAGAAAAAATAATTCGTAATAAGTCCTTGAATTTACTCATAGGTTCAACAAACTATATAACAAAATCCCAACCGAAGTCAAACCTTCTGAACCTACTGCAAAAGTAACTTTTGCAAGGGATTTTGAACCTGACTTTTCTCTCCTCTTAAGATAAAGAAGATCGGCCACTTTGTCAGGAATGCAAGACAATGCCATAGAAATTGAATCCAATATGGTGGTATCCAGGAAATTAAAAACTAAGGTTGAGACAGGAACCAAAGAACCTAAATGTTTCAAAGAATAGGTAGGACCCTCTCTATCTGGAAGTTCGTAGAAGAAAAAATGGATGAGATGGCTAAGATAATTAAAGACTTATCAAACAAAATATCTAGAATGGAATTAGATCAAGACAAACCTGATCCGTACGTTAGAAATCAGTTCAAGAGAAACCCTAACCCTCAGATGCAACAAAGACAAGTAAAAAATGAAGATCAAAAGATCCAAGCCCCGTTTAAAACTGAAAATTTTATGCAGAGGGATGAAATGCAAAATTATGAGGAATTTGAAGAAGATCTGAACAACCTTAGCGATGAGGATCTTGAGCCACATTTAACCAGGCGATATTATGAGAAATCAACAAACCTGGAATCCATGTTCAAGAATGAGGAAAACATCAACAATTTGGGAGATTCTACATATCATGGTCTCACCGACTCAATAATGATCGAACTCCGACAAAAGTATGATCTAAGGCCCAGAGAAAGGAATTCTATGAATGTTCCATCGAAAAATATTTTGTCGCAAAATAAAACGAATGAGGCGGTAGTTACTAAACGACCAACCGAATTGCAAGATTCCTGAACAAAACTAGTTGAAACAAGAACAATGCAAACTAAGAAACCGAAAGATACATAAAAAGAAGTCTCGTCTAGAGAAATTGAAAAAACAATTGGAGGTTTCAGTTTAGAAAATGAACTAAATAAAATTAAAATCCCAATTCCTTTGGTCGAACTTGAAAAAAACTCGATTTATAAAAAGAAAATCACTAAAGTGATAAAAAAATTTGTTGTTGAATGTCATGCAGATGTAATTAATCTGTAGGACGAAAGACCTACAATCATGTTCAGTCCTCACATTGAAAACAATAAGGATTATGTTGCTCCATTTTATATTACTCTAATTGTGCATGACCTTTTACTCTACAATTGTATGTTAGACTCTGGGGCCTCTCATAATTTAATGCCCACAATTATCATGGAAAAGTTAGGCCTTGAAATTACTAGACCTTATCAAGACTTGTATTTGTTTGATTCCAGAAAAGTTAAGTGTCTAGGCATGATCAAATATTTGGTAGTAAATCTTGCACAGATACCAATGAAAAGTGTCATTATGGATGTGGTCATTTTTGACGTCCCTACCAAGTACATCATGCTTTTATCCCGGTCTTGGGGTGCCAAATTAGGAGGATCAATTTAGTTGGACATGACTTACGCTACGATCCCAATTTTCGGTGGACAATTCACACAACTGTACAGAGAAACTAGACTGGCGTATATGGTAAGTGACCCTCAAAATACAAATAATTATCCAGACTATGTTGCTGATCAAGACTTAGGAAATTGCATATTATTGATAGATGACTATTTCGAAGAATGTACAAAAGAAGAAAAATAAAAAGTAGAAAAAACAAAGAAAAATGTAAATAGTAGAGAAGAAATGTGGAAAAAAAAATTTGATGGCACTTCGTCCTATGAAGGAGAAGGGGCTAGAGTGTTATTTGTAATGCCAGGAGATAGGTATGTTATTCCCTTATCATATAGATTACCGTGGGATATTGATTATACTAATAATGTATGTGAATATGAATCTCTAGTCTTAGGATTAGAAGTTGCTAGAAAGCTAAAAATTGAACATCTGATAGTTTATGGTGATGTTAAGATCATTGTGAAACAAATAAAACAACAATATCAAGCTAAGTATCTAAGGCCGAGGTCATACAAAAATTGCACCTGGGATTTGATAGAGAATTTCTTCTCGTCCTTTAATATTCACTCCATTCCCAGAATGGAAAATCAGCAAGTCAGTTCTTTAGCCAAAGATGTTGTGACCTTTGTACCACCTATTGTCCTAAAAATTAAATATCACATCGAAATGAGACACATACCTTTGATCCAGAACAATTTTTAGCACTAAAAAATATTTTAAGATGACGAACAAATCAAACAGTTCCTTGAAATGGTCGACGAGTTATATGAGACTCACGTAGATCAGGAAAACCAGAACGATCCTATTTGGGTCATGCAGGAAGGTGAAGACCCTGAAAAATTCCAAGATAAGATTGCAAACCACCTCATGCTCGTGCTTAGAGAAATCAGATCCCCAGAGGTCTGATCCGCTTAGAGAGATTGTTTGACTAGGATGACATACCCTTAAATTCTACCTTATGACCTCATCCCAAAGAGGTTGAAGACTGTATATAGGAACTAAAGAAGATCCTAAACTGGTTAAGACATCTAAATACCTTCCAGCCCAAATGAAGAATAAGTACATCGAGTTTCTTAGAAAATATAAATATGTTTTTGTGTGGTCCTATGATGATCTAAAAACTTACGATACCTCTGTTATTGAACACAAGATTCCTTTGAAACATGGTATCAAACCTTTCAGGCAGAAACTTAGACAGATAAATCATATCCTCCTGCCAGTGATAGAAAGGGAGGTAAAGAAACTCCTAGATGAAAAAATCATCATTCCACTAAGATATTCTGAGTGGGTGGCCAATCTGATTCCCGTTAGAAAAAAGAACGATGAAATAAGGCTATGTGTAGATTTCATAAACTTAAATCGGGAATCTCTCAAAGATAATTACCCACTTCCAAAGATGGACCATGTACTAGAGAGGGTATTAGGAGCCAACAATATTTATATGATTGATGGTTTTTCAGGTTATAACCATATCGTTGTACATGCAAATGACAAAGAAAAGACTGTGTTTACCACTCCATGGGGGACCTTCATGTAAGACAAGATGCCTTTCGGTCTGATGAACGCAGTAGCCACTTTCCAAAGAGCGATGGATATAGATTTCATTGGTGAGAGAGAATTTTTTTTTTTTATTTATTTAGATGATCTAACAGTCTTTTCCAAATCTAATACAGAACATTTGGTTCACCTCAAACAAACTTTTGAGAAATGCAAAAAAACTGGTTTGTCTCTTAACCCTAAAAAGTCACATTTTTCTATGCAAGAAGGAAATCTTTTAGGCCATATAGTTTCAAAGGATGGAATAAATATTGATCCTAAGCGATTCGAGGCTATTGACACGATAAACATTCCTAGAAATAGGAAAGAAATCCAATATTTTTTAGGAAGATAAATCTTTTGAGAAGATTTATTCCTAACTTCGTTGAAAATATCAAATTGATTACAGATATGTTGAAAAAGGACAGATAAGTGAAGTGGACTATAGAAGCCAAAGCATCTTTTGAGTGAGTCAAGAAATCTATAGGCGAAGCACCATTGTTAGAAATTCTAGACTATACTAAGGAATTCTTGATCTTCTCTTTCGCTTCTGAACATACTATCGCAGCGGCGCTCTTGCAAAAGAACGAAGAAGGTTTTGAGCAATCGATATCCTTTTTCAGTAAAAGTCTCAGGGATGCAGAATTAAGATATGATATACTTGAAAAACAAGTTTACGCAATGGTGAAAGCTCTCAAGGATTTTAGGACGTATGTGTTGCATTTTAAAATAATCTCTTACATACAAACACGCGTTTTCAAAGAAATCTTGGTTCAACCAGACAATGATGGAAAGAGAGGTCGGTGGTTGGCTAAAATTGAGGAGTTTGATCTAGAAGTGAAACCAACCAAGCTAGTCAAAGGTGAAGGCCTGGAAAAGTTGTTAGTCGAATCAAATTTCAGGACACTCAGGATAAATCACGTGGAATCACACGGATATCCTCCAGATATAGATGAGCTTGATGATCAAACACCTATGATTCAGATTGAAGATAAGTTTTCTTCCTTTGCTTGGTATTGCGACATTGTTTCATACCTCCTTACCCTTTAGTTCCTGAATGACATGAATTCATCCAAAGTGATAACTTTGAAGCTACATGCAGTTAAATATTGTATTATTGATGGCCAGTTGTACTGTAAAGATCCCCTAAGTTTCTTGTTTTGTTGCTTAACATAATCTGAAACAGAAGGCGTCATAAATGAATTTCATGAAGGAGTGTGTAGAGGACACCATGCCTGGAGGGAAACGACCTACAAGAATTTAATATTTGGATATGATTGACCAAAGTTATTTATTGATGTGAATGCCAAGGTCAGAGCCTGCAACTCTTGCCAACTGTTCTCTGGTAAGAAAAAACTCCCTGCACTACCTTTAATATCGGTTAAAGAAGAAGCTCATTTTCAACAATGGGGCCGATATTTCATCGGAGAAATCCATCGGTAGTCAAGTGCCCAACATGGATGGATTCTAACTGCTACCGATTACTTCACGAAATGGGTAGAATTTATTCCCACTCGGAATTCTACAGATTCAGTGGTAATAAAATTATTACAGGAGAACATCCTATCACGATTTGGTTTTCCTTGAAAAACAGTCACTGACAACACCCAATATTTTAAGTCTCTGGAAATGGTCAATTTCTGCCAAAAATACAATATCGTGTTAGGACATTCTACAATCTATTATCCTCACGGAAATGGGTTGGTTGAATCGTTAAACAAAATCCTGATGACTATAATAAAAAAGGACTTAACAAAGAATAAAAAGGCTTGGCACACCCACCTGAAATACGCCTTGTGGGCGAATGGAATCAACACCAAAAAATAAATAGGTATGCCCCCTTTTCAATTGGTTTATGGTAGTGACGTTGTACTTCCTATCAATCTCGCTCTTCCTGTGATGAAGTTGTGGAAGTATGTAAATGAAGAGCCAAATGATGTTACAAGAAAGATAAATCAAATAATTGAATTCCAGCAAAATAGGGCTGAAGTAGATGACAAACTTCTAAAGTACCAAGATAATATGAAGACCCTTTTCGATAAAAAATCTAAAGATAGGGGGGGTTTCTCCCTGGAAATTTAGTTTTGAAGTGGGACATTAGGAAAGAAGATGCGGGGAAACATGGCAAGTTTGACCATATCTAGTTCGGACCATTAAGGATTGCATCTATCGAGGGAAAAAATTCTTTCTTACTGGAAAACCTCGACGGAAAAATTCTTGACACTCCTATCAATGGGCGTTACCTAAAACATTTTATGCAATAGTCATATTTCAGATTCCCATTGTACATATTGGTTTAGATTGATGTTCTTTTATGTTTCAATTTGTAGTTTTATTTTCCTTTTGTAAACTATCCAATTTTTACTTTTGTTGTAAATAAACCAAGTTTACTTGATATCATGAAAGAAAAATATAAAAGCATATGTACCACATATCATTTCTATTCTGCGGAATTTTTTGACATTTACCATTTTTGTTCTCGTGTAGAATACTTACTGTCAATTGAGAGATAAGGATGTATTAAAATCCAACACTCGGTTTTCAAAACATTTTCTTTCTCTCAAAATAGGTGATAAATTAATAATTTACTTGATTGAAAATACAAAGGAAATCTGAGGTATGAACGCGTATCCCGCTAGTCCATGCTAAAATTTTAAAGAAATCTTATTGGATGTAAAGGGGGTTTCACTCATATAGATTTTGTTACCTGATCAAAGATCAGAAAAGTATAAATATTACAGATTAATTCTTGAGCCTTCTCTCAATAAAATGAAAATGAAATAAAAAAATAAAATAAAAGAAGAAATAAAATAAGGATAAAAAGGGCTTGGAAAAAAGTTCAAAAATCAATAAACAAACTTATGTCATAATGAGATTCTTTTTTTTCAACCCCTCTGAATCGTCATTACTAGATATTTACTTGAATGATCATATTAACAATCTAAAAGTAGGATGCTACTATTATAACACTCATGAACTATTTAATCTCAACATGTAGTCTAGCTACATTGACCGAACCATCAATACTAACTGTCTATTATTATTGAGATGGAAACTGCTAACTACTAACATCGTTGTAGCAATATGACTAGGTAATTAACATATCAGTTACCTAACGATTAATAAAAATATTTATAATAACTTAGGTGTCAGGTGTCAAGTGTTTGTGACAATGAAATAATAGGATTTACATGTGAAATTAACAAAATAAAGAATTAAAATTTATAAAAATAACAAAATTTTACCTTAAAACTTTCTATACCAAATTCATTATAATCTCCCCATTCCCAATCTCCCATTTCATTGACATTGAAGCCCCATAAAAAATCCCATTTTCTCTAAATTATTCCCAACTAAATGAAATCATTTCCATTCATTTATTGTCATTTAAAATAAGGGGTAGAACAGAAAAAGGTGTATTGCTCATAGATGTATTCATTATCATACTATCATAATAGCCATCATCAACTCTATGTCATTTTATGATTCCTTAACTGAAATCATTGACAACTGTACAGTACCATACATTAAGTGTTGACATTACAATCCATTCTTATTCAGTCGTGAGGATAACTTAATTAGCAAGTCCATTTAAAGACTGTCTATAAAATGTTGACAAGGTGTTGTGTATTAGCGTCTTCCATTACATCAGCGTGGAATTAAATGCTATTAAATGTGCAACAACCAGTTGTAATTTGGTACATGCCCTGAACAATAAAAGGGTAAACTGCCAAAATTTAAATGTCGTCATTAAAATGGAAAGCAAGTGATAATCAAGTAATGAAAATGCAGGAATCAAGGAACGATTTTCGTCCTGACAAATGACAGTGGCAGTTTTCAGCTACAGGCCCAACGCCAGGTATCAAGGGAAAAATGCATTCATAACCCAGGGAAATTCGCCAGGAAATATAGTGATATTGCAGTCTTCAGAAAAAGGGGCAATCGTCAACAATGAGGGTAACCATTTGAATTTTTCTTTTAAAGACAAATTCGTGGTTATAAAGCAGCAACTCAGTTAATCAGTGTAGGAAAAAATTGTGGGTGTTTAGTAGCCGACTCAGTCAACGTTTAAAGCATAACATTCATGGGTAATGCAGCCAGCTCTGGCAGCATTTAAAGCATAAAATTCGTGGGTAATGCAACCAGCTCAGGCAGTAAAATTCGTGGGTAATGCAGCCAGCTCTGGCAGTGTTTAAGCATAAAATTCGTGGGTAAATAACAGTATACAGTCACATTTAAATTTAAAAACAATTTCGTGGGCCATCATTACATAGTCAATCATTCTGTGGGCAATCATTTACACCATTCTAAACGTAGAGAAAAATCATTACATAGTCAATCATTTCATGGCAAATCATTTACACCCTTCTAAACGCAGAGAAGAATCATTACACAGTCATTCATTTCGTGGGAAATCATTTACACCCTTCTAAACGCAGAGAAGAATCATTACACAACCAATCATTTAGTGGGCAATCATTTACACCCTTCTAAACGCAGAGAAGAATCATTACACAGTCAATCATTTCGTGGGCAATCATTTACACCCTTCTAAACGCATAGAAGAATCATTATAGAATCAATCATTTCATGTTTCATTGCCAGAATACCCAATGTAAAATGCAGAGATGAATTCATTTCGTTTTTCATTGCCAGAATACCAGATGTAAAATGCATAGATTAATTCATTTCGTTTCTCATTGCCAGAATACCCAATGTAAAATGCAAAGATGAATTCATTTTGTTTCTCATTGCCAGAATACCCAAAATAAAAATGCAGACCAGAAATCATTTCGTTTTTCATTTCCAGAATACCCAATGTAAAATGCAGAGATGAATTCATTTCGTTTTTATTGCCAGAATACCCCAATACAATGCAGACAACAGTAAGAGAATGCAAGGATCGAATGGGAAGGGTCGTGGAATGATTGCAGGGGTTCTATCAGTCAAGGCATAGAGAAAACCAACTAGGAGACAAGATAATCCACACGCAGAGGTCGTTGCCAGATGGCGGAATCAACAATCATCCAGGGACAAACATCAAGGGTAGATGACTAACAGGTTCGTCCTTCGCTCATCATCCTCGCACAGAAAAGTAGGGAATTGAGATCCATGGGTCTTTTAATGCTAAGGCGACGACCGTAGATCAGGCTCCTGATCGACTGCTCAGGCGAGGACTGGTGAGCTAGGGACGAAGGCTAAACAACCACGAAGGTCATAATCAACACAACAAGGTGGTCAAGACATGCAGGAAAATGAAGACCATGGGAGTCAACAACCATCGAGCTAGGCGAAGAAAAGTTTCAGTCTTCAATTTTAGAAAAAAACATCAGTTTACTTCTCCATTAAATAAGTGGATCCAAGCATAAGTCCTAATACATTCTACCATACAAAAATGAAGAGAGCATACCGTTGCCTGATCGCCCGCTCTGAATGACGTCTCGGGGGCTTGGCTTTCCCTATTATTAAATTGCTATTTTAGTTTAAATTAGAAAGCTCTTAAATGGTAGATACTTTTCTAAGTTTGACTTTCTGTTTTTTACCTCTTTTCCTAGTTTCCTAAATTTTTAGATTTTTCCCTCTTTCCCCTTTTTGTTAGAACTCAAAAAGGAAGGTGTGGAAATTAACCCCCTTTTCCCCTTTTCTCATTAAATTAATATATTTTAAATTATCATAAAATAATAAAACGATTAATTCCCTTTTTAAATTTTAATCCAACAGTTTTTTTTTTTTATGAAACAATTAATTTCTTACTCCCTTTGTGTTACCAGATTTAACGAAGGTCATAATTATTATTTATGTGGTTTTTATTTTTATTATTATTATTTATAGAGAGATAAAATTTTACCACTAACATAGTTTAGACTTAAACCTTAAATTTTCATGATGGGCGACATTTTATTAGGGAAAATGTTTTTTTTTTTTTAATTCTTATTACATTGATCATCCTAAGGTTGTCTAGGTTCATTCTGTTAGAATATAGAAGATTGTGCTCATTTTACCATTGACGATACCCTCATCACCCAACCACAGGCCGAAGCCACCCTCGGAGCACCTTGACCTTGACCGAGAAGAGAATCCTGGTAGCAATCCAATAGCCAAGAGAGGCTAATGCACCAAGCAATAATAGAAACTAAGATGAACATATGATCCCACCTAGATGCTAGTGCTCACTTTTCCCATCTCTCCTAGAAACTTGCACACCAAAACTGCAACTGCCTGTGCATATTTGGCTCTCTCTTCAACTGCTGAGATGATCAATAATGAGAACTGGTGCCCTGTATTTATAGTGAACTGGGCAGGCTAACTGGGACCGACTTCTCCTTATGGGTATCAATAAATTCATTTTTGATGCAGGAGCATCGCAATTACCAAAGCAAGCGTGGAGTCAGCGCATGTATTTTTAGACACATGACATATAAGCTTGGATAACTTTTTGAATTTTCATTAAAGATCTTGAATTAATGATAGGGATTGATTCAGACTCATGGGTTTTTTTGTTTTCTCTGTGTGTGTGTTGATATTATGCTCATGAATGTTGTTTTCTTGTTATGGATCATTTTTTTATGCTGTGTATGTGATTTCATGGATAGTTTGAAGTCAGAGAGGAAGAGGGAATGAGTGTTAGTTGTTTTTCTGCTTGAGCAAGGATTCCTGCAAAGGTTGCAGTCAAAAAAATCCGCAAGGAGTGCGTTGATGGAGGCTCTAGTAGTTTAACTCTCATTCTCGTTCACCCAGAAGTGGAATTGGGTTGCTGAAGCCGTGCAAGGAGTGTGCAGGCTGAAGAAGAAGTCTCAGTTGTAAAATCTGAGCAAAGGAGATTGAAGACTGCTGCTGCAGGAGTGCGCAGAGTCAGAAGGATTCAACACTTGGGAAGTTGTTGAATGTTGAGCGCAAGGAATGTGCGCAAGTCCCTCTGAAAGAATCAGAGTGGAAAAGCTCAGGAGGTATAGCACCTTCATGATATCATTAAAGGGTTGCACAGAAAGGTTTTCGTGCAGAGAAACCCCTAGGAGGAACGAAATCAAGGGTCAGGATTCCCAGAGGAAGTCCGCGAAGGACCAACAACCGTTGGATTCATAGAAGTTGTGCCAAGATTTAAGTCCCTGTGAGCATCGGGAGTCGGCATATCAGGGTTCTCGAAGGCAGAGAACTCATGCCCATTGAAATCACGATATCGCGATACCTGATAGGCTCAAGAACGTCCACTAATTGGGACACGTGTTAGAATCTCGGGAGCAGTCGAGGTTCGGAAAATCGGAGATCCCGAGAGTGTGAGTTCCATGCATTTCAAACACACGAAGTCCAAAACTCTGACAAGCTAGAAGGACGTGGTCCCGTGGACCGACAGGTCGCATAAGGAAGGGCTAGCTGGAAGGAGCTTAGAAGTGGAGGAAGGCGCCATCGCGAATCAGGGTTCGAAGATCCATGGTGCTAGTGAACCGTGACATCGTAGAAGTCGATTTCCCGATAGGGAAATCCCCGACAGAAACAGAGGGGCCTTTGTGATTGAACCCCATTGGGGTTCGGGGTTTTTTGATACACGAGGAATGTAACCACAGGATTCACGATAACGCGAAACCCGATCTCCCAAAAAAGAAAAGGGAGATCTAAAGGATAATTCTGTGGGTAGTTAGGGGTCCTGATAAGGGATCGGAAGAGCCTTTTTGGGTTCTTCAGGCCATGGAAAAGAGAAAGAAGGTCTTGTGTGAAGCAGACGTGCTCTGAGGAGTGTGTGCTTGCATCAAAGTGGTATCAGAGCCGGATTATATCTTGCTTCTGTAGCAGAGGAAGAGAATTCCCCATGCCGCCCAGAAGAGAGAGACAGTCACCTGAACCCGAGGATAGGGAGGTGAGAAGAAGAGGCAGGCAGGTAGCTAATCCAGAAATGGAGAGGCCGATACGTGATCTTCGAGAAAGACTTGAGGAGATGGAGACAGCTCAGAGACGTACAACTGATGCTGGAGATCTGAGTGACTCTGAAGGCGAAGTGGAAGTTGAACAACAAGAAGAAATTGCAGCTGAAGATGCAGCCAATGAGCGATTAATTAAAGCCATTGCTAGGATGAGTTAAAAAACAAAAATGGACATTCCTACTTATGAAGGGAATCTGGATGCAGAAGAGCTTCTTGACTGGATTAGAGCTCTTGATACCTACTTCGATTATGAGGATATCGAAGAGGATAAGAAGGTTAGACATGCTGTCACAAAGCTGAAAGGACATGCAACATTATGGTGGGACGAGCTTCAAGCAGATAGACGTTCCAAAGGCAAGTAGAATATTAAAAATTGGGATCGAATGATTGCGAAGATGAAGACAAATTTCATCCCAAGGGATTATCAAATCACACTGTTCAGGCGAATGTAGAACCTGAGACAGAAGCTGATGACAGTGAAGGAATACACTGAAGAATTCTACAAGCTAAATATCAGAGCAGGTCATCGGGAGAGTGATGATGAAAAGGTTTCCAGGTATATGAACGACTTAAGATACGATATCCAGGATGAGATGAGTATGACGACTATCAGAATGGTGGAGGATGCGTATCAAATGGCGTTGAAAGCTGAAGAGAAACTAAGCCGTAAGCCAGGATAGCGAGGCCGAGGCAGAAGTCATCCCAAGGGTAAATCAATTGCCCAAGATAAATTCCAGAAATCCAAGGACGACTGGAAAAATCCTTAGACAAGAACAGAAAGAGGTGGAAGTTCACAGCGAGGCCAGCACGCTGAACAGCAAGGGCAGCATATAGAACCGAGGGGAGATTATGCTGACGTGAATGCATTTCCTCATACCCGAGGTAGAGGAAGAGGCCGAGGTGGAGTCATCATGTGCTTCACATGTGGGAAAAATGGCCACAAATCCTTTGACTGTTCGGATAAGAGGAAGGATGGAGGAGAAACTCACATCGCCGAGGCACAAAGGCGAGATGCTAAAGCAAAAGATGCAGAAGACGGAAGTTCATTGATGATGTGTAAAGTTCTCTTGACACCCGAGAAGGAGGTGGATGACACAGTTCAGAGGAACAAACTTTTCAGAACTACTTGCAAGACCAAAGATAGGAAATGCAAGGTTATTGTGGACAGTGGTAGCACTAATAATCTCGTTTCAACCGAGATGGTGGAGAAACTAGAGCTGGAGACAACTGATCACCCGAGTCCATACAAAGTTTCATGGCTACAGAAGGGACATCAAGTGAGTGTCACTAAACAGTGCTTAGTTGACATTAAAATAGGAGGATATAATGACAAGATTTTATGTGATGTCATTCCTATGGATGTTTGTCATTTACTGCTAAGAAGATTGTGGCAGTATGATAGAAATGTGATTCATGATGGGAAGATGAGCACGTATACTTTAGAGAAGAATGGGAGAACACATATGTTACTTCCGATAAAAGATAAGGAGGTGAAGCCGGAAGTGAACAACAAGGTACTTCTCATGAGTGGGAAGGAGCTTCTTACGGAAGTTAAGAAGAAAGAAGATCCACAATTCTTTGTGGTCAGGAAACCCAAAATCGTTCTGACCAGCACAAGAGTGGATGATTTTCCGGAAGAAATTCAGGAACTGCTGGGAGAGTTCATTGATATTGTGGTAGACTAATTACCTCATTTGTTGCCGCCAATGAGGAGCGTAAGTCAC
The DNA here is from genome assembly GCA_009831015.1 of Picea engelmannii. Classification (NCBI taxonomy): domain Eukaryota; kingdom Viridiplantae; phylum Streptophyta; class Pinopsida; order Pinales; family Pinaceae; genus Picea; species Picea engelmannii. The sequence goes on from ML776572.1 coordinate 999,514, forward strand.
CACATAGACCTTGTACCGGGAGCTAGTTTATCGAATAAGGCCGCGTACAAGTTGATGCCTCAAGAGAATGAGGAGGTTAAGAAGTAGGTTCAGGAGTTATTGGACAAGGAATTGGTCAGGGAAAGTTTGAGTCTATGTGTCGTTCCAACGTTACTCAGCCCAAAGAAGAATGGAGGCTGGAGAATGTGCACTGATTCCAGAGCCATCAACAAGATAACCATCAGGTATAGGTTTCCATTACCACGGATGGATGACTTGATGGATTGTGTAAGTGGAGCCAAATTTTTTTCAAAGGTAGATTTGAAAAGAAGATACCATCAGATTCGTATGAAGGAAGGCGATGAGTGGAAGATGGCCTTCAAAACCAATGAAGGGTTGTATGAGTGGCTAGTCATGCCGTTTGGCTTGACGAATGCGCCAAGTACATTCATGAGGCTAATGAATGAAGTGCTGAAGGAATTCATTGGTAAGTTTGTCATTGTTTATCTAGATGACATATTAATTTTCAGCAAAACAAAGGCAGAACATCTGAAGCATTTAGCTGCCGTAATGAAGAAGCTACAGCAGGAGAAGTTGTTGATCAACATGAGGAAATCTTCATTTATGAAGACAGAACTCATTTACTTGGGATTTTTCATATCGGAAAATGAGTTGAAGATGGATCTAGGTAAGATGGATGTAATAAATAATTGGCCATCACCGAGAAGTGTTTTCGAAGTGAGAAGTTTTCATGGACTGGCTAGTTTCTACAGGAAATTCATTAGGAATTTCAGCGGAATCAGTGCAGCGATGATGGACACAGTCCGTAAAAGACATAAATCTTTTCATTGGACTGATGAGGCTGAGAAGAGCTTCAATCTGTTGAAGCGTAAGATCACAGAGAAACTGGTTTTAGTGTTGTCGGATTTCCAGAAGACATTCCAGGTGAAATGTGATGCGAGTGGCTTTGCCATAGGAGCGGTCTTGAGTCAGGATGACAGACCAATTGCTTATTTCAGAGAGAAGTTGAATGAGGCAAAGGAAAAATACTCCACATATGATAAAGAATTTTATGCCATCATACAGGCATTGAAAAAATGGAGACACTATTTGATTCCAAGGGAATTCATTTTATATAGTGATAACCATGCATTGCAGTATGTAACTCAACAGGAGAAATTGAATCAGAGGCATGTTAAATGGGTAGAATACATGAAGAAGTTTTCATTTGTTATCAAACATATTTCAGGTACTGCTAACAAAGTGGCTGATGCTTTGAGCAGGAAATGTTTGTTGTTGCAGGAGTTCAAAGTCAAGACTTTAGGCTTTGATGATCTCAGGGAGATGTACGCAGGTGATGTAGATTTTGCAGAAGTGTATGGAGAAGCTGAGAACCCATTTCTCAGGGACAAAATTCAGTGGATAGATTATATGATCCAAGATGGATTGTTGTTCAGAGGCAATCAATTGTGCATTCCAAATTGCTCCATGAGGGAGAACTTGTTGAAAGAAAAGCACAGTGGAGGATTGGTAGGACACTTTGGCCACGACAAAACATTCGCGAAGCTGAGAAAAACGTACTTTTGGCCAAGGATGCAGTCAGAAGTTAAAAGGTTTGTTAACAGGTGTAGAATTTGCCATCATTCTAAGGGCAAGAAGTAGAACACAGGTCTTTATCATCCATTGCCCATACCAGAAAGGCCATGGGAGGCGATCAGCATGGATTTCATACTAGGATTGTCGAGGACGCAAAGAGGGCAGGATTCAATCTTTGTGGTGGTTGACAGGTTTTCAAAAATGGCACATTTTATCTCGTGCCAGAAGACCAGCGATGCGACTCACATCGCAAACTTGTTTTTCAAGGAGGTTGTTAGACTTCATGGACTGTCGAAAAACATAGTTTCAAACAAGGATACCAAATTCATTGGACATTTATAGAGGACACTCTGGAAAAAGATGGGAACTGACTTAATGTTAAGTTCTGCCTATCATCCACAGACAGATGGGCAGACAAAAGTGGTCAACATAAGTCTAGGAGACTTGATGAGGAGTTTGGTGATGGAACACCACAGCAGATGGGATAGCGTATTTCCACAGGCAAAATTCGCCTACAATGATTCGGTGAATCGAAGCACAGGGAAAAGTCCATTTGATATTGTATATGGCAGGAAGCCAAGAGGTGTTTCAGAGCTGAGGGATTCGGAACAGATAATGACTAAGAGCGCAAGCGCTGAAGAATTCGCTGAAGCGATGAGAGAACTTCACAGCAGGGTGAAGCAGCGACTGACAAATTCAAGCCAGGAGTACAAGCATAGAGCAGATCAGCATCAGAGACAACTTCAGTTTGAGGTTGGCGATCTAGTTCTGGCACATTTGAGGAAAGAAAGGTTCCCGAGGGGAACATACAACAAGATGAAAATGAAGAAAATTGGACCATGCAGAGTCCTAAAGAAATTGGGAGAAAATTCTTATGAGATTGAGTTGCTGGATGAGATCGGAATATCCCCAAAATTCAATGTCTCAGGCTTATATCCCTATAAGGTTGAGGAAGCAGGAGCTGGAAATGATGAACAACCAAAAATCCAGTGGCAGAAGCAGATGCCGATTGTAGAAAAGCCATAGATGGAGCGTATACTTGATAAGAGGGTGAGCAAAAAAGACCATGCAGAAGCAATACTATGAGTATTTGGTTAAGTGGAAGAACCACCCAGTGGAGGATGCCAGCTGGGAAACCGAAGCGAAGATTCAGGAACATGGATAGACTGTGCAGGATCTCATGGACAGGAGCCCATGAAATCTTTCAAGCAAGGGAGTATGATGCAGGAGCATCGCAATTACCAAAGCAAGCATGGAGCCAGCGCATGTGTTTTTAGACACATGACATATAAGCTTGGATAACTTTTTGAATTTTCATTAAAGATGAAGCGCCATGTCCTTCAATGATACATTTATGAAGGAGCGCCTTATGTATTGTATCATACCTCGAGCCTTACGCTCTTGTCTGAAGTAGATAGGAGGCATTTAATCTAGTAAATGCAGGTAGGTAGGATTTTATTTCCAGATTAGACAGTTTTAGAGTTCGTGAGGGAAAACAGATATAGACAGCCTCCTTTGTACATTGTAACATTAAGAAGCATCATTTAGAGAGTAGGAAGAGAATAGGAGAATAGCAGAGAAGTGTAGAAGACCTCCATGTACATATCTTGAATTAATGAAAGGGATTGATTCAGACTCATTGGTTTTTGTGTTTTCTCTGTGTGTGTGTTGATATTATGCTCATGAATGTTGTTTTCCTGTTATGGATCGTTTTGTTATGATGTGTATGTGATTTCATGGATAGTTTGAAGTCAGAGAGGAAGAGGGTATGAGTCTCAGTTGTTTTGCTGCTTGAGCAAGGATTCCTGCAAAGGTTGCAGTCGAAAACATCCACAAGGAGTGAGTTGATGGAGGCTCTAGTAGTTTAACTCTCATTCTCGTTCACTCGGAAGTGGAATTGGGTTGTTGAAGCTGTGCAAGGAGTGTGCAGGCTGAAGAAGAAGTCTCGGTTGTAAAATCTGAGCAAAGGAGATCGAAGACTGCTGCTGCAGGAGTGCAAAGAGTCAGAAGGATTCAACACTTGGGAAGTTGTTGAATGTTGAGCGCAAGGAATGCGCGCAAGTCCCTCTGAAAGAATCAGAGTGGAAAAGCTCAGGAGGTATAGCACCTTCATGATATCATTAAAGGGTTGCACAGAAAGGTTTTCGTGAAGAGAAATCCCTAGGAGGAACTGAATCAAGGGTCAGGATTCCCAGAGGAAGTCCACGAAGGACCAGCAACCGTCGGATTCATAGAAGTTGCACCGAGATTTAAGTACCTGTGAGCATCAGGAGTCAGCATATTGGGGTTCTCTAAGGTAGAGAACTCGTGCCCATTGAAATCATGATATCGAGATACCCGATAGGCTCAATAGCGTCCACTGATTGGGGCATGTGTTAGAGGCTCGGGAGCAGTCGGGGTTCGGCAAATTGGAGATCCCGAGAGCGTGAGTTCCACGCATTTCAAACACACGAAGTTCGAAACTCCGACAAGGGAGAAGGACGTGGTCCCGTGGACCAGCAGGTCGCATAAGGAAGGGCTAGCTGGAAGGAGCTTAGAAGTGGAGGAAGGCGCCATCGCGAATCGGGGTTCGGAGATCCGTGGTGCTAGTGAACCGTGACATCGTAGAAGCCGATTTCCCGATAGGGAAATCCCTGACAGAAACAGAGGGGCCTTTGTGATTGAACCCCATCGGGGTTCGGTGTTTTGTGATACACGAGGAACGTAACCATGGGATTCACGATAACGCGAAACCCGATCTCCCAATAAAGAAAAGGGATATCTAAAGGAGAATTCTGTGGGTAGTTAGGGGTCCCAATAAGGGATCGAAAGAGCCTTTTTGGGTTCTTAGGGCCGTGGAAAAGAGAAATAAGGTCCCGTGTGAAGCAGACGTGCTCTGAGGAGTGTGTGCTTGCGTCAATTTTAAATGTATTTGTCCAGCCGACAACTTATCTAGGGTTTCCTTCAATTCTTTGCTTCCTTCCGGAGGATTCTAGTCTCATCATAGGTCTCAATAGATGTTCATACCTCTCGAAGCTACCATAATATTAACACTCCCTCCTAGCTAGGGAGGTATGGTCTTGAGCACAACAGACCATTCAAGTTGTAGCACTACGAGCACCATCATTATTATCCAACTGGATAATCTCCTATGACAACTGGTACAATATCAATTAATAGAACACACCTGCGTCTATTTAGGTAGTACGCAACTACTCAAACCATGAAACATAATCACAAATAGTGGAACAAATCCACCACAGTAGTATATCTACTGTCATATATTCTTCATAACAAATATCTGATAGAAACCTGCATAGAAACAATGTTATGATAAAAACTGAATCATCTAGGCCAATATTTCACTCACGTCTGTGAGATCTGAAAGAATATCTTCCCTCAGTATAGAATATCAACAATAGGCTACCTGTCCCATTCTTCTCAAACAAGGAAGAAGGATTATTTCTGATTTCTGAGCCTGGACCATTTCTCACCCTAGGCCATTCTTCTTACACTAATTAAAGTGCACCCTGGACAGAATGTATAAACCCTAAGAAATGTATGTACCATTCCTCACCCTGGGCCATTCCTCCTACACTAATTAAAGTGCACCTAGGAGAGAATGTATAAACCCTAAGGAATGACTGTCCCTGATTGCTGAGCCTGGACTATTCCCCACCCTGGGCCATTCTTCCGACACAAAACAAAGTGTAACCTAGAGAGAATGAATCTTCCCTAAGGAATAACTGTCCGGACCATTCCCCACCCTGGACCATTCCTCTGACACTAAACAAAGTGTAACTTGGAGAGAATGAGTCTGCCCTAAGGAATGTATGTCCTGCATCAACCTCCAAAACAGACCATTCTTCGAAACTGCTCACAATTGTGAACTTTGAAAGAATGACTGCCTGGTGAGGTAGACCATTCTACTTCACCACTACTCAGACTGACTGCCAAGAAGAATTATTGTCCTAGACCACTCCCCATGTTAACCACAATGGGAAGTCGTTGTCTATGATACATCAACAATCAGTCTGACTCCCATGTTAACTACAATGGGAAGTCACTTTCCATCAGAAATCTCAATCCACTTTCCGAATAGGAAAGCATTTATCCAATCTAGACTAATTTTCAAAAATAAATAATATTTTCAGTGCTCCCTCCTAACTGGAGAGTTATTTAAATCAAAAAAATAAATGTTCTTCAAGAATATTTTTTCGTACCTTCTCTAGCTTGGAGAATCTTCTCTTTCAGCTAAGGGAGTTATTTCCACGATCCCCATCTTCTCTCGGAAATATGCAAACTTAATTCTGGATAGAGGTTTTGTCAGGATGTATGTTGTCTTCTCATCAGTGAGGATATACTCGAGATTTACCTCTCCTTCCTGGACTTTATCTCGAATAAAGTAGTATTTGATCTCAATGTTCTTCGACCTTTCATGAAACACTGGATGTTCTGATAATCTTATACAACTATGATTATCACAATATATTGTGGTCGATTCTGGAGTTTGATCAAATAAATCAGAGATTAACTTCCTTAGCCATACTGCTTTTGTGCATGCTTCACAAGCTTCCATGTACTCTGCTTCTGCTGTACTGAATGCGACAGAATTTTGTTTTCTGCTTCCCCAAGATATCATAGCGGAGCCCAAGCTAAAACACATACCTGAAGTACTCTTTCTATCTTCTGCACTTCCTACCCAATCAGAGTTTGTGAATCCATGAAGTTGGATATCACTAGATGTGGTATATCTCAAGCCATAGTTTATTGTCCCACGAATATATCTTAGGACATGCTTTGCAACTATCCAATGGTCTTGTCTAGGTTCCACCTGGAACTGACTTAATGTATTTACAACAAAGAAAATATATGGTCGAGTATTTACCAAATACATCAATGATCCAATTAGCTGTCGATATAGAGATGGATCTATTGGATTGGAATCTGGGACTTTCACTTTTCTTATATCCGCATTCATAGGAGTGTCCATGGACTTACAGTTCATCATTCCAAACTTTTCAAGTATATTATTGCGTACTTTCCTTGTCCAAGGAATACTTCACCATGCTTCTGTCATACTTCTAGTCCCAAGTAATAGTGCATGAGACCTAGATCTTTCATATAAAATTCAGGCTAAATCCTTCTTGCATTGGATGATTATAGATTCTTCGCCTTTTATGAATAGATCATCAACATATAATAGTATAATCATAGGTGCGTTATCCATGACTTTGTAATAAAGGTTTGGATCTGCATGACTTTTGGAGAAACCAAGTCTTGTTAGATAGTTGTCCTTTCTAGCGTACCAAGCCCTTGGAGCTTGCTTGAGTCCATATAGAGATTTCTTCAATCTGCAAGCGTGAATGTCTTTGGAATGTACCTAGAATACTTGAGGTTGTTAAATATACACTTCTTCAATAGCTCCGTTGAGAAAGGTTGTCTTTACATCCATCTGGTGTAGATTCCATCCCATTGAAGCGGTAAGAGATATGATAGCTCTGATGGAGGTATACCTTGCCACAGGAGCAAAGGTTTCGTCATAGTCTTATCCCTCCTTCTGGGAGAACCCTCTGGCCATGAATCTTGCCTTATATTTATCCACGCTTCTGTCTGTTGAATTTTTGATCTTATATACCCATTTTGAGGTTACCATTGATTTCTCTTTAGGTCTGGGTACAATTTCTCATACTTCATTTTTCATAATGGACTGATGTTCTTCCACCATAGATTCTTTCCATTGTCCCTTTTTAACTGATTCTTCGAATGTAGTAGGTTCTTCATCTAGAATCTTTATCATGTATGTTGCATAACTTGAGAATCTTTTCGGTCTTTTACTCTTCCTGGATGTTGCTTCTGGAACCTTGATTCTTTCTACATCTTGTAATGTGGCTTCAATCCAAGCTGGTCGTTTCTTTCTCTTTGGTATGATATCTGGATCAATATTCTCACATGGCTCCATAGGGTGATCACATGGCTCTATAGGGTGATCAGGTTGATCCTTTTTGTTATTTTCATTTTCTGTTTTTTCTTCATTTGGTTCTTCAATTTCTTCTTCTTCTATAATTTCTTCAATAGATTTTATGAAGGCCATCCTTTCATTGAACACTACATCTCTGCTTACTTCTATTTTATATTGTTCTGGAATATATATTCTATAGGATTTGGATGAATCACTATATCCCACAAATATCCCCTTCTTTCCTGAGGGTTCTAGTTTGTTCCTTTTATCTTTGGGAATATGAGAGTAAACTGGACATCCAAATATTCTTAGATTTTCTACGTTAGGTTTCTTACATGAGAATGCTTCTTCTAGTGTCATGTCCTTCAATATGTGATGAGGGCTTATATTATGTACATATATTGTCATCATTGTTGCTTCTCCCCATAGAAACATGGATAGATCTTGATCGTTCAATAGGGATTTTACTGTTTCTTCGATAGATCTGTTCTTTCTTTCTACTACACCGTTTTGTTGAGGATTATGAGGAACAGTCAGCGCCCTCCTAATCCTTGCTGATTTGCAGAATGAAATGACCTCCTTCAAGGTGTATTCTCCTCCATTATCTGTTCTTAATGTCTTGATCTTCTTGTTCGTAAGGTTTTCTATTTCTGCCTTGAATTCTTGGAACTTGTTGAATACTTCGTCTTTTGATTTTATTAGATATAGCCACATCTTTCTTGAATAGTCATCTATGAAGGTTAAGTAGTAGAGAGATCCTCCTAGAGATCTGACTGGCATTGTACCGCAAACATCTAAGTGTATTAGATCTAGGATTTCCTTGGATCTATTTTTGCTGCTTGGGAATGGTTTCTTGATATTCTTCCCAAGGGCACATCCTTTGCAAATTCCTTCGTATGTGGATTTCAATTATGGTGTTCCTTCAACCATTTTTCTAAGGAAAGGTAATGATTGATAATTGATATGAGCGTACCTTCTATGCCAAAGCTCATTAGGGTTGACTTTGTCATGTACTAGAGCTTCTTCATTTCTTTCTAGTAGTCTATACAGATTTCCTTCATGTCTTCCAATAACCCTAGTATCTTCTATGTTGGAATTCTTATGCCATGATAACACCTTTCCATCCATGAAGGATATTCTATTTCCTTTATCTTCTAAACATGATATTGATACAAGATTCTTTTCTAAACCAGGTACATATAAAACATTGCTTAACTGAACATGATTACCTGATTCCAACTTGACGGAGGCTTGTCCAAATCCTTCGACGGGGTAAGTTCTTTTGTCTCCAAGCTCCACTTTGTATGATGTCTTTCTCTCATTTAGATTTGAGAGTCTAGATTGATCTCTCATCATGTGCCTGGAAAATCCACTGTTGATTATCCACATATCATCTTCCATTGTCTCGGTAAGTGCTGAGTAGTGTAAGAGACTGATTGTTTCATACATGTCTTCGGTTGACTGGTAACTAGTCATGCCTTGATCCAAAACTTCAACTTCATCATTTCTGTCTTCTGAGAGAGTCAATAGGTGTGCTGAGTTAGGGCGCATTTGAATATATTCTCCTTGAGCAATATGCTCCATCACAAGGTGTCGGATCTGAGAATTACGGTTTCTGCAACTGCTTTTGCTAGTAACCCTAGCTGCAGTGCTTTGGAAACTGCTCCTTCTAGTAACCCTAGCGAAAGTTCCTCAATGAGCTCAATATCTAGCATCTATGTTTCCTTCCAACATTTTAGGTTGAATGAAGGGGTGTGGACCCATAACCTGTTAGAATATAGAAGATTGTGCTTGTTTTACCATTGACGATACCCTCGTCACCCAACCACAGGCCGAAGCCACCCTCTGAGCAACTTGACCTTGACCGAGAAGAGAATCCTGGTAGCAATCCAATAGCCAAGAGAGGCTAATGCACCAAGAAAGAATAGAAAATAAGCTGAACATATGATCCCACCCAGAAGCTAGCGCTCACTTTTCCCATCTCTCCCAGAAACTTGCGCACCAAAACTGCAACTGCTGAGATGATCAATAATGAGAACTGGTGCCCTATATTTGTAGTGAACTGGGAAGGCTAACTGGGGCCGACTTCTCCTTCTGGGTATCAATAAATTCATTTTAAATGTATTTTTCCAGTCGACAACTTGTCTAGGATTTCCTTCAATTCTTTGCTTCCTTTCAGAGGATTCTAGTCTCGTCATAGGTCTCAATAGAGGTTCATACCTCCCGAAGCTACCATAATATTAAAACATTCATCTATCATCAACACCACGACATTCCCTTCAGGATGCACTAGGTGCTCCAAGGGTGCCACTCACCCTAATCCGTTTCCCTTGTGCGACGTGCCCTTCAGGATGCACGACATGCTCCAAGGGTGCCACTCGCCTCTTGAATGACTTGGTAGACATCAAAAACACCTAGAGTCAATACTCCGTCAGGTGAACTTGTGGGATACTAAGGGCCTCTAAGGAATAAGTCCCTCGCCTTATTGCAAACCCCTTATAATCATCGTGAGTGACTATCGCAGTTTGCCCTCATGGTATCATGGGTCCTCTCGAACTAGGTAAACGTTAACCTATAGTTCAAGCCATGGTCGGAGTGCTAGTAGGATGTGGCAGGGCTGTTGTCCACACCTCTCCCTCAACATATCTGTTAGTTGTGACCCCCTTACTCCACATGTGAGTCTGGTCGACAAGCTATCGTCAACTTGTATCATCAACAAATCATGTCAGAACATATCCATATCATATCATCTAATCAGATGCACTAATATCACATTAAAACAATCAAACCCCAATGGTACACTCCCTGACTCGATCTGGAGTCCAATGGGTTCCATCGATGCCTCTGCATCCTCGAGGTCCAAAATCCTTCACATTCAGTAATACCGATCCAATAACACTTGTCTATGTCGAAGTGGTAAAACAACATGTCATCATCCCATAACACCTCATAATCAAAATCAAAGTTTTAATAGCATAATAATCCGGATCACTTGCGAGCAAGTGTCCTCAAAGAATAAGTTCGCTCAGTGCACTAGAGCAGGATGTTACATCCAAGAAATGTTAGAGGTCGACATCATTCAACCTAGACAAATCTCTTTCTCTTCACAAATGGTGATGGTTACAAAAAAATACATTTCAGGGCGTATGCATCCAAATTATATACTACTCAACAAAATGACCATCAAATATAAGTTTCATATTCTTGTCATTGATTAATTATTAGATTACTTGCATGGAGAAAAGTTATTTACTAAGTTGGATCTTTGTTCAGTATATCATAAAATCATAATGATTCAAGAATACATTCCCAAAACACCTTTTAGAACACATGAAGGTCATTATCAGTTTCTGGTTATGTCATTTGGACTTACTAATGCAGCTTCAACATTTCAAATCTTAATGAATTCTATTTTCAAGCCCTTCCTTAGAAAGTTTGTGTTAGTGTTTTTTGATGACATACTAATCTATAGAAAACCTATGGAATCAAATGTACAACATGTTGTGATGCAGGAGCATCGCTCACATCAAGCGAGCCAACACGAAAGACAAAAGACAGCTGGACAAGCCCAGCGAAAATGTTTTGAATTTTTTCCTTGAAGTTGATGCGCCAAACATAAATGGCAGAATTAAATATAGCCGCACTTGTATGATGTATCATACCTTGAGAGAGTCTCTCTCGTCCTTAATTAGATGGAGGAATTTATGATAGTAAATGTATGTAGGTATAATTCAATTCTAGATTAGACAGTTTTTAGGAGCTGGAGGGAAAACAGATATAGACACCCTCATTGTATCATTGTAATATTAGCCTGAGAACATAGTGGGAGAAGAGCCTAGAGAGAAACATAGAGAGTTGTGTAGTAGACTCCATGTACAGATCTTGAATTAATAGAAGGAAATTGATTCAGACCCATGGTGTTCATATTCTCTGTATGCATCTTTGAATGTTATGCTCTTGAATGTTTACTTCCTGTTATGCATTTGCTGTTATGCTGTGTGTATGATTTCATGTGTTGAGAATTGAAGTTTGAGAGGAAGTAAGAATGAGTTTCAATTGTTTCTCTGTTTGAGCAAGGATTCCTGCCAAGAGTGCAGTCGAAGTCGTCCACAAGGAGTGCACTGATGAAAGGCTCAGAGAGAGATAGCTTTTGTTCTCATTCACCGAAAATTTCATTTGGGATATAGAGGTCGTGCAAGGAGTGTGCAGGCCAAGGAAATTTCCAGGGTTGTGGACTGGAACGAAGCATTGAGAGACTGATGTTGCAGGTGTGTGCAGGGTCGAAGGACTTCAACACCTGGATGTGTTTGAAGGTTTCCGCAAGGAGTGCGTGCAAATATTTCGTTTTCTAAGGACTTTGAAACCCATGGAAAAGCTCAGGAACGATAAGTCTTCCATATTTAGTTGAAGGACAGTGCAGGGGAGTTGTGACTGAAATAATTGAGGATATGTCATGAACTTGTGCCACAGGCAGACAATTTCATCGAGAAACACTTAGCCCATGTTCACTGAAATCGTTGAGAGGAACGGACGATCAGAATCTTCCGGAGAGGATTCGCGAAATTCTGTGAGCCGTTAGATTTCATGGAGGAGCAGGAGGAATAACGCAAGTATTTCCAGAGGCTATAAGCTTAGGAGAGTTAGAACCGTCGATCCAAGGCATCAGGTGTCATTGGATTCGCACGTGGCGTCGCGCATCGGGGTTTTGTAAGTCGCAAAGTCCTGTAAATTGTTGCAACAGGAATCGCGATATCATGATACGCGATATCCCGATAGCTATAGGGAATAGTGTGGGGCCATAGGAGTCGGCGAGGTGGACAGGTGTCACACCATTTTGGGGTTTCATAGTGAGAAGTCCCGAAACATTGACATAAGGATTCATGATATAGCGAAGTCTGAAATCCCGATGAGGTGACAGGGACGTGGAAAATTCAACTCGCTCATGTGTCGGGTAATCGGCACATCGGGATTGAGGAGTCGGGGAAATGAAGTGTTTGACATCGCGAGTGGTGAAATCGTGATAGGAAAAACTCTGATAGGAGAAAGTCAGCGTTGACTGGTTGTCGGGTTCCGGGGATTCAAGAGACCTACGCCCGACCATTGGATTCGTGAAGTCACGAATTCTGATCTCCCGATTGTAAAGAGGGGATCCCATGAGGATTGTTGTGGGTGAAGATTTCCCGATAGGGAAATAGAAGAGCCGTAGAGTTATTCGGGCCGTGGAAAGAGGAAAGATCCTGCGAGCGGATGTGCTTGCGAGTGCATGCTGCGTCAAGTGGTATCAGAGCATAGAAATAGTCTTTTCTTTCTGTAGCAGAGAAGGAATTTACCATGCCTCCAAGGAGAGATAGATAGTCACCCGATCCAGAGGATAGGGAAATGCCGAGAAGAAGAGGTAGGCAGATGACAGATCCAGTTATGGAGAGACAAATGCATGATCTCCGAGCAAGAATCGAAGACATGGAGACAACACAAAGGCGTACAGCTAGTGCTGGGGATCTAAGTGATTTCGAAAGCGAAGTTGAAGTTGAGCATGAAGAAGAAGTTACAGTCGAGGATGCTGCAAATGAACGTCTGATTAAATCTATTTCAAGGATGGGTGCAAAGGTGAAAATGGATATTCCAGTTTATGAGGGAAACTTGGATGCAGAGAAGCTTATAGATTGGATTAGAGCTCTAGATACATACTTCGACTATGAAGATGTCAAAGAGGATAAGAAGGTCAAGCATGTTGTCACTAAATTAAAGGGACATGCAGCATTGTGGTGGGATGAACTACAAGCTGACAGACGCTGCAAGGGCAAGAAGACGATCAAAAGGTGGGACAGAATGATCGCAAAGATGAAGGTAAAATTCATCCCGAGAGATTATCATATTACTTTGTTCAGGAGGATGCAGAACCTGAGACAGAAGCTGATGTCGATGAAGGAATACACCGAAGAGTTCTACAAGATGAACATCAGGGTAGTTCATTGGGAGAGTGATGATGAAAAGGTTTCCAGGTACATGAATGGACTGAGGTATGACATTCAGCATGAGATGAGCATGGTTACCATCTGAACGGTGGAAGATGCTTATCAGATGGCTCTGAAAGTAGAAGAGAAGTTGAGCCGAAAGCAGAGTCAGAGAGGCTGAGGCAGAAGTCAGCCCAGGGGAAAATTAGTTGTCCAAGATAAAAATCAGAAGCCCAAGGAAGACTGGAATAAACCTCAGACTCGAACTGAGAGATATGGAACCTCACAACGAGGCAAATATGATGAGCAGAGAGGACAACATAATGATCAGAAGGGATATTATGCTGATAATAACACTTTTCCTCGTACTAGAGGTAGAGGAGGAGGAAGAGGTGGAGTGATAAAATTCTTCACATGTGGAAAGAACGGGAACAAGTATTATGAGTGTCCTGATAAAAAGAAGGATGGAGGAGAAGCTCACATCAGCGAAGAACAGAGGCGGGATGTTGAGGCAGAAGATGCTGAAGGTGGAAGATCGTTGATGATGCGAAAATATCTTTTGACACCAGAGAAGGAGGTGGAAAGTTCAGTCCAAAGGAGCAGACTATTCCGGACTTCTTTCAAGACCAAGGACAGGGTATGCAAGGTTATCGTAGACAGTGGAAGCACTGATAATATCGTTTTGACTGAGATGGTAGAAAATCTGGAGCTGGAGATGACTGATCATCCGAGCCCATACAGAATTTCATGGTTGCAGAAGGGACACCAGGTAACTGTCACTAAACAATGTTTAGTTGAATTCAAGATAGGAGGATATAATGATAGAATCTTGTGTGATTTTATTCCTATGGAGTTTTTTCATTTATTGTTGGGTAGACCATGGAAATATGACAAAAATGTGATTCACGATGGGAAGATGAACACATACACCCTAGAGAAGAATGGGAGAACTCACATGTTTATTCCAATCAAGGATAAGGAAGTAAAACCTGAAGTAAGCAACACTGTACTTCTAATGAATGGGAAGGAACTTCTTACTGAGGTAAAGAAGAAAGAAGAACCACAATTCTTTGTGGTCAGAAAACCGAGGATTGTTTTGACCAACATGAGGGTTGATGATTTACCAAAAGAGATTCAGGAACTACTGGAAGAGTTCGCTGATATAGTCATGGACGAACTACCTCGTTCGTTGCCACTGATAAGAAGTGTGAGTCATCATATTGATCTCATACCAGGGGCCATCTTACCAAAAAAATCCGAATACAAATTGATGCTGCAGGAGAATGAAGAGGCTAACAGGCAGGTCCAGGATTTGTTGGACAAGGGTTTGGTCAGAGAAAGCTTGAGTCCATGTGTTGTTCCAACAGTACTCAGTCCGAAGAAAGACGGAGGCTGGAGGATGTGTACTAACATGAGAGCGATCAATAAAATAACTATCAGGTACAGATTTCCATTGCCGAGGATGGATGACCTGATGGATTTCTTAAGTGGAGAAAAATTCTTCTCAAAGATTGACTTGAAAAGAAGATATCATCAGATTCACATGAGAGAAGGTGATGAATGGAAGACAACCTTCAAGACTAACGAAGGGTTTTATGAATGGCTTGTTATGTCGTTTGTCTTAACAAATGCGCCGAGTACCTTTATGAGGTTGATGAATGAATTCCTAAAAGAATTCATCAGGAAATTTGTCATTGTTTATTTAGATGACATACTGATTTTCAGTAAATCAGTGGCAGAACACTTGGAACATTTTGCTATTGTGATGAAGAGATTACAGTAGGAGAATTTGTTGATAAACATGAAGAAATATTCGCTCATGAAGACGGAGCTCATTTATTTGGGATTTTTTATTTCTGCAGATAAGTTGAGAATGGATCTAGATAAGGTGGAAGTGATCAAGAATTGGCCATCACCGAAAAATATTTTTGAGGTGAGAAGTTTTCATGGATTGGCTAGTTTTTACCGAAAGTTCATTATGAATTTTAGTGGAATTAGTGCAGCGATGATGGATACAGTGAAGAAAAGACATAAATCTTTTCACTGGACAACGGAGGCTGAGAAGAGTTTCAATTTGTTGAAATGGAAAATCATGGAACAACCGGTTCTGGTGTTGCCAGATTTCGGGAAAACATTTTAGGTGAAATGCGATGCAAGCGGATTTGCAATTGGAGCGGTCCTGAGTCAGGATGACAGGCCGATTGAATATTTTGGCGAGAAGCTGAATGAGGTGAAGGTGAAATACTCCACATATGATAAGGAATTCTATGCTATCATACATGCATTGAAGAAGTGGAGGCATTACTTGATCCCGAAGGAATTTGTTTTGTACAGTGATAATCGGGCCTTACAGTTTGTGACTCAATAGGAAAAGTTGAATCAGAGACATGTAAAATGGGTAGAGTATATGCATAATTTCACATTTGTGATAAAACATATTTCTGGTACTGCTAACAAAGTTGTTGATGCTTTGAGAAGGAAGTGTTTGCTGTTGCAGGAGTTCAAAGTCAAAACATTGGGTTTTGATGATCCCAGGGAGATGTACACAGATGATCCAGATTTCAGGGAAGCGTATGAAGCAGCTGAGAATCCATTTCTAAGAGATAGGAGCCAGTGGGCCAAATACATGATCCAGGAAGGATTGTTGTTTAAGGGCAATCAACTGTGTATTCTGAATTGCTCCATGAGGGAGAATTTACTGAAGGAGAAACACAGTGGAGGATTGGCCGCACATTTTGGTCATGACAAAATGTTCATGAAGATGAGTTAGTCATACTTTTGGCCAGGAATGCGAGCATAGGTCAAGAAATTTGTGGATAGATGCAGGATTTGCCAGCATTCGAAAGGAAAGAGGCAGAATGCAGGTTTTTATCAACCATTTCCCATACCTGAGAGGCTGTGGGATGAAATCAGCATGGATTTCATATTGGGAATGCCAAGGACGCAAAGAGGATTTGATTCGATCTTTGTGGTAGTAGACAGGTTTTCCAAGATGGCACACTTTATCCCATGTCAGAAAACCAGCGACACAACTCACATTGCGAACCTGTTTTTCAAAGAAGTCATTTGACTTCACGGCTTACCTAGAAGCATAGTTTCAGATAGAGATACGAAGTTCGTAGGACACTTCTGGAGGACTTTATGGAAGAAATTGGGAACTAATTTGGCATTTAGTTCAGCTTATCATCCTTAGACGGATGGGCAGACGAAATTCGTGAACATAAGTCTGGGAGACTTGCTGAGAAGCTTGGTGACAGAGCACCATAGTAGTTGGGACAATATATTGCCGCAGGAAGAGTTTGCATATAACGACTTAGTAAATAGGAGCACAGGCCAGAGTCCATTTCAGATTGTTTATGGTGTGCATCCGAGAGGAGTTTCTAAACTGAGGGATTCATAAATGAATGGAACTAGGAGCACTAGTGCAGAAGATTTCGCAGAAGCAATAAATGAACTTCACAGTCAAGTGAAGGAGCGGTTGCAGAATTCAAGTAAGGAGTATAAGCGGAGAGTAGATCAACACAGAAGACAACTTCAATTCGAAGTTGGTGATGTGATTTTTGCAAGGAAAGGTTCCTGAGAGGAACATATAATAAATTGAAGATGACGAAAATCGGGCCATGTAAGGTATTGAAGAAATTGGGGACGAATGCTTATGAGATTGAATTACCCGATGGGATCAGAATTTCTCTGATATTCAATGTATCATATTTATACCCATATAAATCTGGGGAAACAAGGACTAGATATGAACAGCTAGAGGTGCAGTGGCGAAGGCAGATGCCAGTTGCAGAAAATCCACAGATGGAAAACATAGTAGACAAAAGAATTGGTAAGAAGACCAGAAGAAAGGAATACTTTGAGTATTTGGTCAAGTGGAAAGTCCATCCAGTGGAATATGCCAGCTGGGAGAATGAGGCAAGGATTCAGAGGCATGGACATACCGTGCAGGAGCTCATGGATAGGATCCCATCAAGCGAGCCAGCGCGGAAGACAAAAGACAGCTGGACAAGCCCAGCCAATTTTTTTTGAATTTTTTCCTTGAAGTTGATGCACCAAACATAAATGGCACAATTAAATATAGGTGCACTTGTATGCTGTATCGTACCTTGAGAGAGTCGCTCTCGTCCTTAAGTATATGGAGGGAAAACAGATATAGATTAGATTAGACCGTTTTTAGGAGCTGGAGGGAAAACGGATATAGACACCCTCATTGTATCATTGTAACATTAGCTCGAGAACATAGTGGGAGAATATCGTAGAGAGAAACATAGAGAGCTGTGTAGTAGACTCCATGTACAGATCTTGAATTAATAGAAGGAAATTTATTCAGACCCATGGTGTTCATATTCTCTGTATGCATCTTTGAATGTTATTCTCTTGAATGTTTACTTCCTGTTATGCATTTGTTGTTATGTTGTGTGTATGATTTCATGTGTTGAGAATTGAAGTTTGAGAGGAAGTAAGAATGAGTTTCAATTGTTTCTCTGTTGGAGCAAGGATTCCTACCAAGAGTGCAGTTGAATTCATCCGCAAGGAGTGCGTTGACGGAAGGCTCAGAGAGAGATACCTTTTGTTCTCATTCACCCAAAATTTCATTTGGGATATAGAGGCCGTGCAAGGAGTGCGCAGGCCAAGGAAATTTCCATGGTTGTGGACCGGAACGAAGTGTTGAGAGACTGTTGTTGCAGGTGTGTGCAGGGTCGAAGAACTTCAACACCTGGATGTGTTTGAAGGTTGTTGCAAGGAGTGCGTGCAAAGATTTCCTTTTCCAAGGACTTTGAAACCCGTTGAAAAGCTCAGGAAGGATAAGGCTTCCATATTCAGTTGAAGGAGAGTGCATGGGAGTTGTGACTGAAAGCATTGAGGATATGTCGTGAACTTGTGCCACAAGCAGACAAGTTTGTCGAGAAACACTTATCCCATGTTTGGTGAAATCCTTGAGAGGAACAGATTATCAAAATCTTCTGGAGAGGATTCGTGAAATTTTGTGAGTCGTTAGATTTCACGGAGGAGCAAGAGGAATAATGCAAGTATTTTCGGAGGCTGTAATCTCAAGAGAGTTAGAACCGTCGATCCAAGGCATCAGGTGTGGTTGGATTCGCACGTGACATTGCGCATCGGGGTTTCGTAAGTCACGAAGTCATTTAAATTGCTGGAACAGGAATCATGATATCACGATACGCGATATCCCGATAGCTAAAGGGAATAGTGTGGGGCCACAAGAGTTGGCGAGCTGGACAGGTGGCACACCATTTTGAGGTTTCACAGTGAGAAGTCCCGAAACATTGACATCAGGATTCGCGATATATCGAAGTCCGAAATCCCAACGAGGTGATAGGGACGTGGAAAAGTCAACTCATGCGTGTGTCGGGTAATCGACACATCGGGATTCGAGAGTCGGGGAAACAAAGTGTTTGACATCGCGAGTGGATAAATTGCGATAGGAAAAACTTCGATAGGAGAAAGTCAACGTTGACTGGTTGTCAGGTTTCAAGGATTCAAGAGACCTATGCCCGACCATTGGATTCACGAAGTCATGAATTTCGATATCCCGATTGTAAAGAAGGGATCCCACGAGGATTGTTGTGGGTGAAGATTTCCCGATAGGGAAATATAAGAGCTGTAGAGTTCTTCGGGCCGTGGAAAGAGGAAAGATCCTGTGAGAGGACGTTCTTGCGAGTGCGTGCTGCATCATGTTGACATAGTATTACAGCTATTGGAAGAGCAACAACTTTATGCAAATCCTTCCAAGTGTGCCTTTGGGGTTCAATAAGTGGAATATTTAGGTCATATTGCATCTCATGAAGGTGTAAAAGTGGAGCCTAACAAAATTAAAGCTATGAGGGAATGGCCAATTCCCAAAAACTTGAAGAAACTTAGAGTATTATTAGGATTTACAGGATATTACTGCAATATTGTCAAGAAAAATGGTCAAATAGCAACACCTATAACAACATTATTAAAGAAGGAACTTTTTTCTTGGACTGAAGCAACAACCAAATATTTTGAATATATTAAGGAGGTTATGTGTACAACACATGTCTTGGACACACCTGACTTCACAAAAACATTTATTGTGGAGTCTGATGCCACAAGCCATGGAATTGGTGTATTTTTAATGCAAGAAGGAAGGCCCGTTGCTTTTGAAATTACCCAACTTGAAGGAAAAAACTTAAACCCATTTATTAAAATGAAATGTTGGTCATACTACATGCAGTTAAGAAATGTTTCCCTTAGCTAATAGGAAGACAATTCAAAGTAAAAATAAATCATCATAGATTGAAGTACTTCTTGGAGAAACTCTTATCTTCATACGAGCAACAAAAATGGATTACAAAGATAGTAGGTTATGATTTTGAAGTTTTATACAAAAAAGGAAAACATAATGTTGGGGAAGATTCCCTTTCAAGGAAAGAAGAAGAAAGGATAGAATGGAAGAAAGGTCAATATGTATGCAAGATCATTCAACAACTACAAGAGGACTCTAGATCATTATGTGTTATTTCAAGGTTCACTATGTGTTATTTCTATTATGCAATATGATTGGGTGGAAGAAGCAAGGTCAAGATGTATGCAAGATCATTCAACAACTACAAGAGGACCCTAGTTCATTAGATAATTTTGTATGGAAGAATGATTTGATATGGTATCACGACCATTTATATTTATGTAAGAATTCCCAACTCGAACATAAGGTCCTTATGAAATTGCACATTTCTCCTATGGGAGGGCATTCAGGATTCTTGAAAACATACCACGGGATAAAGAAGGATTTTTTCTGGGAAGGTATTAAAAATGATGTTCAAAAGTTTGTGTCTGAATGTTTGTTCTTCCAACAAAATAAGTGAGAGACAATCAAGATGGAAATTCTCCTACAACCATTATTTATACCAAGTCAATGTTGGGAATAAGTTTTAACCGATTTTATTACAAGTTTACCCAAATCCAAAGGAAATACTGTCATCATGGTAGTATTGGATTGGCTAACAAAGTATGCCCATTTTTTCTCTCTTTCTCATCCTTTTAAAGCTAGTACAATAGCCACATCATTCATGGAAACAATTCAAATATACATAGAGTCCCCAAAATTATTGTAATTCACAGAGATCTAATTTTCACTGGAAATTGTTGGACTGAATTATTTTCTTCTATGGGTACTCAATTGGCTCATAGGACATCTTACCATCCTCAATATGATGGTAAAAATGATATTTTGAATAAATGTATAGAAGGACATATTCATTGCTTTTCATTTTATAAACAGACACAACGGGTCAATTAGTTTCCGTTGGCGGAATGGTGGTACAACACATCATTCCATACTTCATCAAAAATGTCCCCATTTTTGGCATTGTATGGGTATCATTCTCCACCCATTACATCACCCTTGAAAGGGAATAAAAGGGTTCAAGCAGTGGAGGACCACATAGGGGACCAATAAGAAGTTCTCAAACTATTGAAGGACAACTTGATTACAACACAAAATAGGATGAAACAACAATCAAATCAACATCGTAGTGAAAGGGAATTTGAAGTGGAGGATTGGGTATTTCTGAGGTTACAACCATATAAATAGCTGTCCCTCAAGTAAAAAAGTAAGGACAATAAATTATCACCCAAATATTATGACCCCTCTAAGGTTTTACAAAGGATTGGAAGTATGTCTTACGAATTGGAGTTTCCTCCATCTTCACATGGGCATCTAGTCTTCCATGTTTCTTTCTTAAAGAAGGTCATCAAAAACGAGATCCCAGTAAAAACTATTTTACCAGAGATTAATGAAGAAAGGAAAATCATACTTGAACCAAAAATATTCCTTGAAACAAGGATTAAGTTGTTGCGAAATCGAGCAATTACATAGTACCTCATTAAATGGAAGAGGTGACATGGGAAGATGAATTCTTCTTGCAGAAACACCCATGGTTATTAAAGTATTTAGTACAAAAAAAAATTGAATCAGAGGAGAAAGTTAATCCCTAGACAAAGCCCCATGTTATGTATTAAAAACTGCTTATTAATCCCTAGATATTGAATTATTACAATTCTAGTATGTCAGATGGAACCCCTCATTGCACCCTTTCATTTCAATTGCACCCTTTGTCTCCTATTTATATACCAAGGAGACCTATTCTTAGGATCATATTATCTCATATCATATTGCATTTTTAAATCGGATATATGTGCAAGGAAATTAATAAGAATAGCTACCACACCACATAGATGGCTTTCTGCAGTACGCAAATCTACAAATTATTTTTTCTCAACTATGTGTGACCAAACAACTTTGATAATTACTAGGAATGCACATGGATTTAATTAGACTTTGTCTATTATGCAAAATTGTTACTCAACTATATTCCCTTCTAAGCGCAATTGGTTATCTACTCCATCTATATGAGTGCTAATGTAACGTGATATTGACTCAACTATGACACTATGCGGAATTTACTCTCATAGTAATTGTGTAATTTCCACGCTCGAGTATTTATTGGAGAGAAAGTACTATTCTACCACCGAGAAAATTATTAATGCTCAAATGCTTGTGTTTTACAATGACGTTTTTTTTTAATGTATTTATCAAACCCAAAAATGGAATGCACCATTGGATTCCTTGTGAAAAATCATGAAAAATGAGTATAAAGTTCTTAAAATTCCTTCAAGGGACCTCTCGGCATGCTTTACGGTGTATCCTCAAACTATTGTTACCCTCAAGCATGAACTTCGAGACACCTAAATCATACTCTACATTAAAATGAGAGTGTACCATCCTCAATTCGTGCACCATTAAATAGGTTGTGGTCCCTTAACTTCCCTCTGTATTTCATGGCTCACCTTAACTATTTGTTGGCGGGTTTTCAAAACAAAACGCGCCCTGGGTGCAGTTGGTTAAGACGTTGGAACAAATGGGAGGAGGTTGTGGGTTCTATTAGGGACCTAACCTCCCTAAACCATCATGTAGGTAGAATAATATGTTTTCCATGTAATAAAGTTCAATATTAATGAGGCCTAGTAATAAGGAATAATAAGTCAAATGTAAGAAGGCCTAATAGAAGCTTTTGTTTCTATAAGATCTTCCTCCATATTGTTCTTATGGTAGATAGATTTAGTATAAATAGGATTCAAGGGCATGAGAATTTTTGTATTGAGATTTTTTGTAATAGAGCACTTCTCTACTGGAGGTTTCCCCCTCTAAGAGGAAAGTGAACATTGTTTCCTATCAATAAAGGTATTATTTTGGTGTTGTGGTTTCATCTCTTATGTTTTTTCGTTGTTATTCTTTGCAGTATTTCTGTTTTTTTATATTATAATAGATTTGGTACCTAGCAAGTGGTATCCGAGAACTTTCCTTGGTAGAAATTGTGGGTAATTTTTTTGCAGGGTAGAGGTGTATTTTGGTGTCTTAAATCTACAATGATTTGTCATTCAACGCAAAAATCTATGGTCATGGAATCATACATGCAAAAACTACAAATGGTACTTAAGTGCACATTGTTGACCACCCTTGTAACCCCTATCTATACCCCTCCATAGATAAATCAATCGGTCGCCTGATTGTTATGGTGCCACTGATAATATAACTGTTGATTAATTGCGTTGGTTTTCATTGATGTCAACCCTCGAAGAAAGTCTGGTAGCGAATTTCAGTAGCACAAAGGTTTGGGTAATGGACCCAAGTTTGTTTGATGTATAATGGTATGAGTTTTGATATATTTGCAGGTAAGACTATTCTATATGGATAGTACATGTCATGTCATTTCCGGTGGTATGTGGAACATCACATAACTCCTCACAATTTGAGAGTTATGAGCTTACTAAGTTGAAGGACCCTCATATGATTGGCTTGAAACCCCAAAAGCTCAAATAAGTCAAAGTGTTTGCAAAGAAGAAATTATTTAAATAATGAAGTGAAGTGACAAAGTCAAAGAGGATTATTTAAATAATAAAGTGAAGTGACAAATTCAAAGAGGATTATTTAAATAATAAAGTGAAGTGACAAAATCAAAGAGGATTATTTAAATAATAAAGTGAAGTGACAAAGTCAAGGAGGCTTATTTAAATAATAAAGTAAATAGAGAACTTTCTAATTATGGAAAATGGTTATAAGAAGGTTAACCCTAAAATGAGGAAAGTAGGTTAAGTGGTCAAGTGGCTATTGGGTACATGGACAAGTGGAAAATTGGGCAAAGTTGAACATAGGTGACTATGTGGACAAAGTGGCCTAGAAGACGCTTCCAAGGAAGCTACTTGGAAAGTATAAATAAGACGCAAGGATCTCTCATTTTAATCACACTTGAGCATATTGAATATATACAGGTGACTCAGGTAACCATAGGATATCTAAGCTGAATTTCAGAGGGAAGGTGAAGTAAAGAAAGACGAAATTCAAGGGAGGATAAATTCTTTTGATGATGTTTTCTAAGGTATGTTATTTACAGGTCATCTCACCATTTTCACAATAAATTTTTTTCTAGAATGATTCAGACCATGAAATTGGGAGGCCATTGAGGAAACATATCCAAGTATCTATGGTACGAATTTAAGTTTGTGGGTCGTTTTATTTTTGGAGTTAGACTCCGTGGAAAATAGGGTTTGTGCCTAGTCCTAAAACTAGTCTAAAATAAGTGTTTTGGGTAAAAACATCATAACTTATTCATAACAGATCCAAATTCAGTAAGGAAAAATATGTTGGTTAGAGTATAGTCTGCAGTATTCTATTTAAAAGTTTAATATCCATACAACACATATTCCGTGCAGGGCACGCTCTACAAGTTCACTCTCTAGAATAAGACAAAATTCAACAAGGTATGCCATTTTTTCTATAACTCCTTTTCTGAGAGGTTCTAAGTAGTGACACCTAGAGGAATTGCATAAAACACACTGAATAACATTGTATATTATTTTCATATCTTTATTCATTACAGGTACATAGTTATGATTATTTCAAGTTAGGGTTGTTGACTAATCCGAAACTAGTCATGTGAGATTAAAGTAAAGTTTGATGAAAATGATAGTCTCTTGTTGTTAAAGTTAAGGAAGTTTTGTAGGTTTAGGTATAGGTTTGTGCATGGTTGATGC
Source organism: Picea engelmannii (assembly GCA_009831015.1). NCBI lineage: Eukaryota > Viridiplantae > Streptophyta > Pinopsida > Pinales > Pinaceae > Picea > Picea engelmannii. The sequence continues at coordinate 1,024,063 of ML776572.1, forward strand.
ACTTTTTTATGGTATAAGTTGATTATAGGTTGTGTGGTATAGGTTGATGAATGTGTTTATGGTACAGGTTGAGGTACATGTTGATGCATGGTTCAGTTTATTGGTACAGGTTGTTTGGTGCAGGTTGATTGGTAAAGGTTTATAGCAGTATATCTCACAGTGATAGTGTGACAGTGGTTCCATCATTCTACTTATATTTCAAGGCAGTTGGATGGGGCAAGGACAGGTGGTTGTAGCCACCTTCCAGTTGTAGCCGGAGAACATAGGGGCTTGTAGCCTCCTTCTGGTTGTAGCCAAATAATTGACGAATTGGAGCTTACCTCAAGTTGTATCTAAGAAACTAGGGGGTTGGAGCCTCCTTCTAGTTGCGATTGGAAAACAAAGGAATTTGGTGCTTACAATGAATGCAATTCTTCAAGACATATAAGAAAAATCATTATGTGGTTTTCTCTCGCTTTGGGTTTCCACGTAAAAACATTGGTGTACTATGTATGTGTATGATTGTTCATTTGTTCATTGTTTATTTACTCTGCAAATGTTGGATGATAATGCTACATTGATATAACACTTTCATTATATGGTTAAAAAGGATTAGATTTCTCTATTATTGATTCACCCCCCATCTCAGTAATCCAACAATTAGTATCAGAGCAGGTTCCTTCATAAATCAGTTTAACCACTGAAAGGTAGATCATGGAGAGAAACAACATGTATAAAAATGGAATACCACAGTTTGATGGACATAAGTATGCATTTTGGAGAATAAGGATGAATACATATATACAGGCACAAGGATTTGAAATTTGGCAATCAATTGTATATGGATACACAGCACCAACAATTTTGTCGATAAATGACAAAGCAGTGAAACTCGGTGAAAATAATTCCAAAGCCACAAATTCACCTCTGAATGGTCTTGGAGAATAGGTATTCACCAAAGTTTCAAATTTTAAATCTGCTAAATATATTTGGGACAAACTTCGAAATATTTATGAAGGAGATTCAAAAGTCAAAGCAGCAAAGCTTCAAACTTACAGAGGTCAGTTCGAACAGCTAAAGATGAAGGAAGATGAGAATATTGCAACTTACTTTTTACGATTTGATGAAACAGTAAATGCAATATTGCGATTGGGAGAAGAAATCAAAGAATCTGTAATTGTTCAAAAGGTACTAAGATATCTTCCTATGATATTTGACCCTAAGATATCAGCACTAGAAGAAAGAGAAGATATAAACTCAATAAGCATGGACGAACTACATGGAATATTCACATCATATGAAATGAGAACTGAACAGGGAAATCCATATATAAAATAAGCATCCTTCAAAGAATCCAAAAGGTCAGAGCAAAAGGGAAAGAAAAAATAAAAATAACATAGAAACATCAGTGATGTCTCGGAAGATGATGAAGAAGCGGCTAACTTTGTTAGAAGATTGAACAAGGGAACCAATGACATGTATGGAGGTAAGCTTCATTTGATTTGTTTTAATTGTGAATGTGTTAGTGTCCTATAACGATAGGATATTTGATGATTCAAATATTATTTGTGGGTCTCATGATGAATTTCCCGACTTGATGGTCTTGTTATCTCCTGAAATAATTTTTTCAATTTATTTTCATTAGGTGATAGGATGGTCACTAGATGAAAGATTTTTTATTTTATTTTTCAGTTAAGTGTCTTTAATATGAGTTTTAGACTTGTCTTTTCAAGAAGTGATGAGTCTGTACTTTTATTAGAAAAATCCAAAATTTCACTTTCGACAGTTAAGCGCCATTTTTCAAAACATTATAAGCTTCCGAAAGTTATCACTTTCGATAGCTAAAATGACATGTGCGAGGTTCTCTAAGCTGCTGAAATGTGTAATTTTTCCAACGGTTGGCCTATCCCATTGGACTCTCAACCCATCGTTAGTACACATGCCATCATCATCTCAAGTGTAATATCCCTCGGCCGAACCCAAATGTAAATATAATACAAGTATATTTAAGCCGGTGAGTTGTTTAGACATCATTTTGTAATACACCTGTCATGGCATGGTGCGTGCATATACCGTGCAGTAAAGGGATGTACTGTGCACATTTCTGAATACTGCGCACAATAACTAAGGTGCGCGCAACCTTAGAGATAGAGGATACAATGCGCAGTAACTAAGTGCGCGCAATATTAAGGTCGGTGAACCTTTGTGTATATAATATGCATTATAGGCTGGTGAGCCAGTTGTATAAGCTAAAATTCTTATGTCTGGGAATTAGGCTAGTGTGCCTAGATGTTACAGGGCCAATGTGCCTATTTTGTACATGAACTCATGATTAATATAAAATACATCACTGTGCACAGACCAACCATGATAAAGAGATGGAGGATTGAACTTCGCCAGTTAGGGAAAGGGAGGGCCAAAAGTCAAGGGAATATTATATTAATATTTCCCAAAACATAAAGTATGGATAATTTTATCCTAAGTTATAAAGTTGCGGACAAGTGGATAAAAGTAACTTTTGATATGACAAGTGGCAAGTTGGGGACATGCATTGATATCGTGGGGAAACTTAGCTGAGGGGCCTCACTCTCACAGAGTTTTTTGGGATGAACAGAAGGGGGGGAAGGGAAAAACCATCAGGCTAACCATCATTTGGAGAAAGAGTTCATAGTGATCCCAAAACACTCAGTTATCCAGTCAATGAATCCATGACCACTTCACTCATACATTTAGTTATCCTTGAGAAAACCATTCCACCTTTTTGAAACTTGTTTCCTCATCCCTTTTGGTTGGTGTACCTGGTTAGCTTGGAGTGGGATTGAAGAAGCGGGTCGTCCGGCCCGTGAGTATTTCTCCGAGTGAGAGAATTGTTGGGGATTGATTTTCGTAGGTGATAACTGCATCTACAACGCTCTGAGACTTCTGGTCCAACCTGTTGCTGAAGTACTAGAAGGGAAGTGGGGCAGCTGAGGGACTGTTGAGCAGAGAAGGGGCACACTTCCTTGGGTGGGACATGCATGTGGGGAATGAGAGGCTGTAGGCTATTAGATGAGTGAGCACCTGAGACGGAGTCTTTCCTGTTGTCCATGAGCCTTAGCCTGGATAGGAATCCCTTTACCCTGGGTGGAGTTCAGTCCTAGCTCAGGGGTGATTCACTGTTGAGAGTGATGAACAGTGCAATCTATGGCTGGGAAGTTCATGGATGGTCTGAAAGCAGTTGGTGAGAATATTTCTAAGATAAGTACCAATTGTATAAAATATGGATATGTTGTTTTGTTATTTAGATGTCCATGTTACGATTCTATCACATATGTGACTATGATTGCTTGTGTGCACATGGGTAATTTCCTGTAAATTATGCATATCGTTAATTACTATTATATTAATATAAAAGTAGTATATTACATAAAGTAATTGTTTGTTATGTTTTATGTAAAGCTTTCGCGAGCGTGTTGTATGTATATGTTTTAGTTGCACGTAGTCTAAAAAAAGTAATTTTAGGTGGCATTGCTTAGTTGACTACTGGGTATGCTATTGTATGTTCCACAGTATGGGAACGAAAGATGTTCCTAGAGTAGCATGTTCTGGCCTTATGGATGGGAATGTTACCGAATGGAGTCATAGCATGAGTGGTTTCTCTGGAGTGGCGTTCCACGACCTCAGGTTGGTCAAGGGGATCGTTATCGTATGGTATTAGAGAACATTTCAACATTGAGCTTGGATGGGCCAGAAGGGTGCAATCGAAGTGAATATTCACAGAAAAGTAACTTCGAAGTGACCAAAATTAGAGTCATAGAGTGTCCTTGGAAAAGGTTGGTGTATTGGCATGCGTGGTAAATTTGGCACCGCACGGGAAACTGTGGCATGCCAGTATGCACGGTAAATTGTGGCGCCACACAGAAGATTATTATGTGTAGATGCATGCGCTGAAATTAGCCTTGCGCGGTAAGAACAACCATAGTAAGGTGCACATGGGGTGCACAAGTTTTGCTTAACTGATATGGGATATTTTCGTTAGGTGACTTATTAAATAATTGCATAAAATGAGCATAAACAAAAGTACACCATAAAGAAGGAAAATCTCAAAACGAAAGAGACACAATCATGCAATATGAACACAAAGAACTTGATAACGGAGTTCATCCCTAGTGGACTATGTCTCCGGGTCCTTCTCTCAAATGGGTAGGTATTTTTATTAACTTCACAAAAGAATTGGGAAAAATACATACGTATACCTCATTCTGGAGTTAATCCACAAAAGCTTTTCTCAGATAAAAAAACCAACACCACCACTGCGTTCATGGAGTCGTTTTACCTAAAAATGACTGTCTCCACTCCTCAATTCGAGTCGGACACTTTCGGGCCCCCAAGACACCTCTGCCTCAGTTTCTGTGCCACTGCTCCTGCAATTAATGACTGAAAGATCTCGAAATCCATGCCAAAATCTTGAAAAATGCACCCAAATCCGTACTGTATAAATGCGCTCAGCCAACCCCTTCTTTGTGCTCTTGTGTGTCTGAATGCACTGGAGGAAATCCCTTCCTATACAATTTGGCGGTAGTTATGTAATAAATGTGGTTGTTGGTGGAGTGGTTAGTGGAGGCTAAGTTAATAATTTAGTTGGCGGAGGTCCTGGGGTCCAATCCCATGGGCCTCCCCTTTTGGCAAGTGGTTACAACTTATGGCGAAGATTCTGGCATTGGTTTAAATTGGCGGCAAAAATGGAGGAAAGGATAAATTTAGAGACAGTTGAGTTAAGCCCCTAGACGGGCGGAACCTTATGGTCATGTGGTACAATACGTAACCAGGGGCTGGGCCAAAGGCCTAGCCCCTCTTTTGGCACATTAGCACAAACTTTACAGTTAAATAATAATTGAATCATATCACAAACAAGGATCAAGGTGTGGTGTAGTGGTTAGCGATGATGCGTGGGGCCTTAGGGCTACTTGGAGTTCACAAGATCAACTCTTGGGGATTCAAATAAACTTTTGCACATTCCAGCCATTGGAGGGGTGCCACATGGCAGCCCATGACTAGTCCACGTGGCACCATATAACTGGTCCACCAAAACTGCCACTTATCACAATATGATTTTCCAATGAAGTTGACATGTGTCATCAACAAACATGACCATGTGTCTTCCATTCCAAGTCATTTTTCCAACTCATTTGTGCCACGTGTCACCTGTGTAGTGGTGGCACGTGTCACTTTGAATTTTCCCTGTTTGACCAATTTTGAATGAACTTTGACCTCTTATAACGTTTGATCCATAACTCCGTTTGACGAGCTGTTTGTGCCGTTAGAAAGCTTGCGATGCGCTCTTCGTGATTATGCCATTTTAACTGAGTTTTAGGAACTTTGATTTTTGCCCTTTTGTCCCCTGCTGAAGCCATTCTGAGTGTCCTGATTTTCTTCTATGTGTTCTGAGTTGTCTTAACCTTATTTGAATCCATTTTGGATCATTAACGCAGAGGATTTTTTTTGGTACGCACATAAGTATGAGTATAAGTTGTTTCATGATGGTGTATTCAGTATTATGTGTAGATATTTGAGCACGAAGGAATATGTTAAACTTGACATGGGGCATGCATAGGACGAAAATGCATGTGGAATATCTGTGTGCAGTATCGAAACTGTGCGTAGTATATATTGGCGCACAATGCCATAGTAGTGTGCATAAGTAGTTGGTACGACAAAGAATAAATGCACAATAGATTTAGGTGCGCAGAAAAGAATTTACCTTGTAATATTTTTATGCATGATAATATAAATGAACAAGGCGAGTTAATGCGAACGAAGTCGCTTGGAAGGAGAGGAGTATGAGTTTAAATTGCATAATAATAAAAGAAACATAAACACATAACCGCATTGAAGAATTAATTAAAAATAATTCCGAATTTTAATTTCTTCTGATTTAGATAGATAAAAATAAAATATAAGATTACAAGAAAAACTTATTATAAAAGAAAACAAGAGTCATAACATCACTAGATAGAAATTGTAATAAAACAGTCTAAAATCTGTTTCTATATTTATATAATCATATTAATCACAAAATTAAAAAAGGGTGATGATAGCAATTAGCCTGTTGTAGAAAGGACCGTTGAAGAACAAGCCTATCATCTCTTGTACTTCTAACTCCGCTATAGGCTGTTCAAAATTCGTTGAGACATTCTTATCTTAGTTGAATACTTACTTCATCTTAGCGATCTTCGCCTTTAAAGAGGAGTCTAACCAGATTGGTTTATTTTCTCCAGCGCTTTCGGTCACTTCAGCCATAGATTCCTCCTTGTTATGCCGCTTACTCTTCTTCTTAGTGGCTGGCATGTTGATGACTAAATCCTTTATAATGGGATTCATCCTGAATTCAAATCGTGAGTCTATAACCGGCTCTGTGTGGAACTTAGTTTCTAGAAGGTGCACGAGGACCCTTTCCTCCTTATTCGCAGGAAATCCTAGCATGTTTCTTGAATAACCATTTTCACTCGACTTAGCTTTGTCCATGTATCTCAAGTTGGGGATACCGAAATGTGTCTTTACAGAGAGCAGGAAGTCGAGTAGCTTGAAGATTACTACAGTTATGGATACACAAGAATCTTCATACTTGGGGAGTGGTAATTATAGAACTCCATTTATGAAGCGCAGATAGATTACGTACAAAGAGCGTTGGGTTGCCATGCTTGGCCAATCCATTTCGAATGATTAGCTATTGAGTTTGTTACATGGTGGCGTTCAGCTGATGTCATGTGGCTACGAAGTACCGAATGAATGGAGAAGGGTGATATGACTAGTCGTTGCCCTCTCCATGAGTGGTGGATTTGACATGTTGGGACACGTGATACCACGTCTTGGTGAAAGTGGTTTCGACAATACCACCTTCTTACGCAAGTGTATCTCAGAATACACTGTGCATCATCGTTCTCGAGACTTGGGTCTTATCTAGAATTTTCATGGTGATAACATCAGGAAACCAGGAGTGATAATGCTGATGTGTATGCTGAATCGAAATGGTGCATATTCTCGTGAATTGCTGATTTGTTAATCTTATTAGTTTTTATGGCTGCACATTTTGCAGAATTAATAACAACTTGATCAAGACAAACCAGTGCAGAGTTTGTAGGAATGGAAGAGGCATAGGAGAATTACAGACATCCAGAGAAGAGTAGAGGGATGGATGTCCATTTGGGCATGCAAGGAATGAACTCCAACGGACATGGAGAAGAAAGGAATGAAGATATGAATATGGTTGAGACCATTAAGAATTTGCAGAAGGATGTCCAAAGACATAAATATGATAATGAAAGGCTTATGAAAGCCAAAGAGTAGCAGGATGACTTCAACATGAAGCTATTGGAAGGTTTGAATAGAATAGGGAAGAAATTGGTTAAGGAGAGTAACTCAAGTAGATCTGAGAGTCACAAATCTTCAGAGGAGAAGAGAGAAGTAGAAAGTGCTAGTAGACATCACAATCATCCCCATAGGCATTCTCATAAGAGATCAGGAAACAACTCAAGTCTATATCCTATCAGAAGGTATAAGAGATCTGGTGTGGATGAGATGCGAGGAGAAATGAACAAAATCAAACCTCCTACATTTGATGGTAAGAACAAGAAGGATGAAGATGTCAAAACATGGTTGCTAGGCATGAGGAAGTATTTTTAATTGCATAATTATTCTTCTTATGCTAAAGGTAGAATTGCTATCTATCTACTCAAAGGAAAGGCCTCCATGTGGTGGGATCAAATTGTGCAGGTACAACACATTGTCGAGAAAAGTGTTACCTGGAAATAATTCAAGAAGTATTTTGAGAAGAAGTACTTGACCAAGAGATACTATGAAAACAAAATGAAAGATTTATTTGATCTCAATATTGGAAGTACAACCATAGATGAATATGAGAGAAGGTTTATGGAACTGTTGAAGTATGTATCTTTCATTAAGGATGAGACAGTCAAGATTCAATGGTACTTAAGTGGATTTCCATCGTTCATTAGTGACAAAATACAGTATGATGATCCGAAGACATTAGAAGAGACCATAAGAAGAGCTAAATTCTTATATGACCAGCTGAAAGCAAGACTAGCTTTCCAAAGGGCTTGGGAAGACAATAAGAAATTCAATATGGATCAGAGGAATAAGGGAGCTAAGCCACCATTCTTCAGAAATAATCCACAATGGAAGAAAATGCATAAGGAAACCAGAGTGATTTACACAGGGATTCAAGGGCCAAGACAACCACCTATGCAATGTTGGGGTTGTAAAGGAGACCATAGGTTCAGAGATTGTCCTCATAGAGGCGAAAAAGGTATGAATTTTTATAATGTACAACGAGCTGAGACAGTAGAGGACATGGGTAGAAATGTTCCAAGGATTTATGCAGCCCTGGACAACAAGCAAGTAGAGTATTAGTCCCACATGATTGAAGTGGAAAGTATGATCAACAACCAAACCCTTGCTATTTTAATTGATTCAGGAGATAGCCATAGTTATATAGACCCTAATATGGTGGAAAGTTTGCAATTGCCAAGAAGAAAGCATGGGAAATACTAGTTGGTACAACTGGCTACAGGAGCCAGAAGAAAATTTAATGAGATGGTTAAGTCCTGCATCATAGACATGAATGGACTAAATACTAAAGAAGATTTGAACATCTTACACTTAGGTTCCTATGACTGTTTAATTGGGATGGATTGGTTGGACCCACATCATTCTCTATTGGATTTTCATAACAAATCATTCACTTTCTTAGATGAGGAAGGGAACCAAAGTAAAGTGCAGGGAATTTCCAGGGCAGTAACCTTTAGAGAAATTTCAGCATTACAGCTGAAGAAATGTTATATAAGGGGATGCCAAATATTTGCAGCTCATATGGAGGAGACACCTAGAGACAAGGTGCCAAATTTGGAGGATTATCCAGCCCTGAAAGAGTTTGAAGATGTATTCAAGGAAGTACTAGGACTACCCCCAAGGAGAGACATTGATTTCTCTATAGATTTGATGTCTGGAGCAGCGCCAGTATCAAAGACTCCTTACAGAATGAGTACACCAGAATTGAAGGAGTTGAAAATGCAGCTTGAAGAACTTCTGAAGAAGGGGTATATATGCCCAAGTGTATCACCTTGGGGTTCCCCAGTCTTGTTTGTAAAAAAAGAAATATGGAACATTAATATTGTGCATTGACTTCAGACAATTGAATAAAGTGACTGTTAAGAACAAATATCCTCTATCGAGGATTGACAACCTCTTTGATCAATTGAAGGATGCAAGGATATTTTCAAAGATAGATCTCAGATGGGGATACCATTAGGTAAGAATTAAAGAAGAGGATATCAACAAAACTGCCTTTAGGACAAGGTATGGTCATTATGAGTTCACGGTGGTACCATTTGGATTGTCAAATGCACCAGCTGTTTTCATGTGCTTAATGAATGGTGTTGTTTGAGAGTATTTGGACAAGTTTATCATTGTCTTTCTGGATGAAATTATTATATATTCCAAGTCATAGGAAGAGCATGGACATCATTTGAGGATGGTATTGCAAATATTAAGGGAACATCAGTTGTATGCCAAATTGAGCAAGTGCTCATTTTATCAGAAACAAATTCATTATTTGGGGCATATCATCTCAAAAGATGGGAAAGCAGTGGACCTTGAAAAGGTAGAAGCCATTAGAGAATGGTTATCACCAAATAATTTGATAGAGGTAAGATCTTTCATGGGCCTTCCAGGCTACTACAAGAGATTCATTGGAGGATTCTCGAAGATAACACACCCAATCACTTATTTGCAAATAAAAGGTATGAAGTTTCAGTGGACGTTGGATTGTGAAAAGAGTTTCCAACATTTGAAACAATTATTGACAAGTGCTCCAATACTAAGGATCGTAGATACAAATGAAGATTTCATTGTATGCACAGATGCATGTAATGAAGGACCGAGTGGAGTCCTCAATCAAAATGGATTTGTGATATGTTATGAATCAAGGAAGTTGAAGGAGCATGAAATAAACTATGCCACTCATGATTTGGAGTTGGAATCCATAGTGCGTGCCCTAAGGAAATGGAGACACTACCTCATGGGAAAGAGGTTTGAGCTAAGAATAGACCACAATGGTTTGAAATATTTATTTGATCAGCCAAATCTAAATGCTAGAGAAAGAAGATGGTCAAAATTTCTAAGCGAATATGACTTTGATATAAGGCATATCAAAGGGAAAGAAAATAAAGTGGCAGATGCACTCAGCAGGAGGGTGCATGAGCTTCATGCTATAGCCATCAACATGTATTAGACTAATGTTAAAAGAAAAATTTTGGAGGCTGCAAATACAGATCTCCAGTACAGAGAATTGGTAGCAAAGCTACAGCAAGGTAAGACACCACAAAATATGGATATTTATAAGTTGGGAGTAGATGGAATGTTGTTGCACAAGAACATAATTTTTGTACCAAATGTCCAGGACTTGAAACATATAATTTTTCATGAGATGCATAATTATCCTTATGCAGGGCACCCCGGATATCAGAAAACCATAACAACGATCAAGAGCCAATAATTTTGTCTAGGTATGAAGAGAGAAATTGCAGAATACATCGCTAGGTGTATGGAATGCTAGAAAGTTAAAATAGAGCATAGGCACCCATCACTATTGCTGCAACCTTTTCCCATTCCTAAATGGAAGTGGGAAGTGGTGACAATGGATTTTATTACGGGATTGCCCAGAAAATGCAAGCTACATGATTCGATTATGGTAGTGGTGGACAAGCTTACAAAAGATTCCCATTTCATTCCACTAAGAAATACTCACAAGGCAGCAGATGTCGTTGATATTTTCATGAGGGAAGTGGCACGATTGCACGGAATTCCTAAAATGATTGTATCTGACAGAGACCCGAAATTCACCTCAAATTTTTGGAAAGGATTGTTCAAAGGATTCAGAACGAATCTGAACTTTAGTACATCTTACTATCCTTAGTCTGATAGATAGAAAAAAAGAGTGAACAGGGTGATAGAAGATATGTTGAGAATGTATGTGATGGGCAAACCATCAAAATGGGAAGACTACTTACATTTGGTAGAATTCACTTATAACAATGGGTATCAGGAATCATTGAAAATGATCCCATTCAAAGCACTTTACGGAAGAAGGTGAAATACTCCAGTAAGTTGGGATAACCCCGCTGATAGAACAGTAGTTGGGCCAGAGTTGATTAAGGAGATGGAGGACCATATGTTAAAAAAATTAAGCAGAATTTGAAAAATGCCCAAGACAGACAAAAAAGTTATGTGGATAAAAACATAACCCACGAAGAATTCAAAGTAGGTGATCATGTTTTCCTGAAAGCAAAAGCTAACAGGAGTTCTCTGAAGCTGGGAAGCTACGCCAAGTTGGCAGCCAAATTTTGTGGACCATTTGAAATCCTAGAGAGGATTGGTCCAGTTGCTTATATGATTGCATTGCCTGCATCTATGTCTATTCATAATGTCTTCCATGTATCATTGCTAAATAAATATATACCCGATGATAATCATGTTATTGATTGGGATGTTATCTAGGTGGAGCAAGAAGGTACTTTCCATGTGCATCCGGTGCACATCCTAGATTGAAAAATTAAACAACTCTGTAATTGAGCCATAGGGATTGTAAAGGTCCAATGGACCTGGTATGGACCTGAAGATGCTACTTGGGAGCATGAGGATGCAATGCAGACAGAATACCTGCATCTTTTTGAAGAATTTTGAGAATTTTGTTGTATATGAGTACATGATGCATTGAGGATAGTGCATAAATAAGCGGAGGGGATTGTAATATCCCTCATTCGAAACCAAATGTAAATATAATACAAGGATATTTAAGCTGGTGATTTGTTTAGACATCATATTGTAATGCACCTGTCATGGCATGGTGTGCGCATATACCGTGTAGTAAAGGGATGTAATGTGCACATTTTTGAATACCGCACGTAATAACTAAGGTGCGTGCAACCTTAGAGGTAGAGGATACAAAGCGCAGTAACTAAGTGTGCGCAATATTAAGGCCAGCGAAGCTTTCTGTATATAATATGCATTATAGGCTGGTGAGCCAGTATTATAAGCCAGAATGCTTATGTATTGGAATTAGGCTAGCGTGCCTAGATGTTAAAGGGCCAATGCACCTATTTTGTACATGAACTCATGATTAATATAAAATACATCACTGCGCGTAGATCGACCATGATAAAGAGATGGGGGACTGAGCTTCACCAGTTAGGGAAAGGGAGGGCTAAAAGTCAAGGGAATATTATATTAATATTTCCCAAAACATAAAGTATGGATAATTTTATCCTAAGTTCTAAAGTTGGGGACAAGTGGATAAAAGTAACTTTCGATATGACAAGTGTCAAGTTGGGTACATGCATTGATATCATGGGGAAAATTAGCTGAGGGACCTCGCTCTCACGGAGTTTTTTGTGACGAACAGAAGGGGTGGAAGGGAAAAACCATCAGGCTGACCATCTTTTAGAGAAATATTTCACAGTGATCCCAAAACACTCAGTTATCCAGTCAATGAATCCATGACCATTTCACTCATACATTATGTTATCATTGAGACAACCATTCCACCTTTCTGAAACCTGTTTCCCCATCTCTTTTGGTTGGTGTACCTGGTTAGCTTGGAGCGAGATTGAAGAAGCGGGTTGTCAGGGCTGTGAGTATTTCTCTGAGCGATAGAATTGCTGGGGATTGATTTCTGTAGGTGATAACTACAACTACAATGCTCTGAGACTTCTGGTCCGACCTGTTGCTGAAGCCCTGGAAGGGAACTGGGGAAGCCGAGGGATTGTTGAGCAGAGAAGGCCACACTTCCTTGGGTGGGATAGGCATGTGGGGAATGAGAGGATGTAGGCTGTTAGTTGAGTGCACACTTAAGATGGAGTCTTTCCTATTGTCCATGAGACTTAACCTAGATAGGAATCCCTTTACCCTGGGTGGAGTTTAGTCTGAGCTCGGGGGTGATTCACTATTGAGAGTGATGAACAGTGCAATCTATGGCTGGAAGGTTTGTGGACGGTCTGCAAGACGTTGGTGACATTATTTCTAATATAAGTACCAATTGTATGAAATATGGATATGTTTTTTTGTTATTTACATGCCCATGTTACGATTCTATCATATATGTGACTATGATTGCTTGTGTGCACATGGCTAATTTCCTGTAAATGATGCATATCGCTAATTACTGTTATTATAATATAAAAGTCATATATTACAGAAAGTAATTGTTTGTTATGTTATATGTAAAAATTCTGTGAGCGTGATGTATGTATATGTTTTGGTTGCACGCAGTCTAAAAAAAGTAAATTTAGGTGGCATTGCTTAGTTGACTACTAGGTATGCTATTGTATGTTCCACAGTATGGGAACGAAAAAGATTCCTAGAGTAGCATGTTCTGGCCTTATGGATGAGAATGTTACCGACTGGTGTCAGAGCATGAGTGGTTGTTTTGGAGTGGAGTTCCCCGGCCTCAGGTTGGTCAAGGGGATCGTTACATCAAGTGCTACTGAAATTGACTAGAATCGGATCATGATACGATTTGGGAAGGTCATGTATGTCTGATATGATTATTTGGTGAGATCTATTAAACCCTAATATAGTATATCTGATTTCCCTACTTCCAACTAAGATCACTATAAAATCACATCATTCATTTTTACCTAATCTATCACGTGTTTATCTTTCTTGGTCGAATGATGAAATCATCATTATGATTTGAGATTCGTTCTTTATTAAAGGTTTATTCTAAAATATTTTCATTCTAATATTTTCCCCATGTCATGCATCCTTCCTCTGCTTGAGCTTCAATTCTCCCTCTGTCAGCGCCATTCTGTCTCCCCAAGCCTGATTTTATTGTATTGCAGGTGTTGACGATTATTTTTGTCGATGAAGAAGGGAGGAGCTCTTCTAGGGAAAGAGCTTAATGATATACATTATCTAGAATCTCACCCTGAGATTTTCCATATGTTCAGAGATGTTGGTTTCTACAGGTACTGTGAAAAACTACAATGTTTTCACCAAGGAGTGGTTGAGGCATTTTCATTAACCTTTGATGGAGCCAAGGACAAAGTGGGAATAATTGAGTTACAGGTTAATGAAGCCATTGTTGTAGCAGTAACAAAGATACCTAGCACTGGTGAAACATGGTTTAAATCAACCATTACTAAAGACATCAAGTTCAGGTATTATCTCAAGCTTGAACACAAATGTATTATTTGGAAGAAAGATATCCCTAGATCATACTTGGAGGAAAAGTGGAAACACTTTCTCAAAGCAATCCAGGTATATATTACATGTGAAGGAAAATATGGTAGATTAATGTTCTACCATTTCAATCTCATGAACCATTTCACAGGTAGATGTCCTTTGAATCTTCCCTTCTACCTTCATAGAAGTTTGAAAAAAATGACACACCAAGTCCAGGACAAACCTAGCAAGGTGCAGGATAGGATTTTCCATCATAGCCTTATCAAACTAATAGTGCTTGAAGAATTGCAGAGGGGGGATAAGAATTGGGAGCATCTTCTTTTCTGGGGTGAATTTGAACTAGAACCCCAGCCTAAGGACAAAAAAAGAATTCATACACTAAATCTTCAACACCACGGAGTATTAAAAGGAAAAGAAGAACCATTTCCCCAGTAATTGTAGAGGAGCTAGCCTCTTCTTCTAAGTCCAAGAGAGCCAAAATGATTCTTGATTTCATCCAAGCTACAGAAGGGAAAAATAGTGCCTCTGGTAAAAAATGCCTTGAATATGCCTTATACAAATTCAGAGGATGAGGTAGATTTTATGGAAGAAGAGATGCCTAATCAAGCATCTTCTGAAGAAACAACACCTGAAGTCCAAAGTTCTGAGAATGAAGCCCCTGATTTTCAAACTCCTGAAGAAGCACCTTTCTCACTTGAAGCTCAAGATCTGGAGGTCCCTGAAGCATCAATAAGAAAACACAGTAAGTCAGCATCAAAGAAGATAAAAAATATTGAGGAAGAATTCATGGAGTTGAATTTGATGGAAAAGGTGGTCAAATCCCAAAATGAGACCATCACGAGGACATCATCAGAGGTAAGAGAATTTTTTCAAAGACTATCTAAAATGCATGTTAAATTGGAAAAGAAGAACAAAAGGCTGCTTAAAGAAAACAAGAAGTTGCAGAAGGTAGCTAGATGTTTGAAGGTGAAACTAAGGCTCAAATATGCAAAGCCTATAGCTCATCTGGGCCTGGAAAATCTAGCAGAGGCTGCAGAGAACTTGAATGATTAACCTTGAAGTTTGACAAACTGAAGGAATTTCAATTTTGAAGTTTTGATGAATATTTTCAAATCCTGTGGTTTCGACAGCTTGCGCAGGTCTCAAAAGGCGTTGTTAGTTGTCGAAGCTCCACTTTCGGTAGCTTACCCCCATGATTTTACGCTTCTAAGCCACCAAAAGCACGTGAACTGAAAAAATACTGATTTTTTTCTCAGATCGAGGATTTTTGTTTCCAGATCATGTGGGAATAGTTTTTAAGGAAAGATAAGAATTAAAGGGATACAGATCATCATGCTTTTCCAGTTTTTGAGGCAGATGATAAGGCAAGGAGACTAAGTGGCCCTTCTATTTCTGGACAAAATTTCTCAGCTGTCAAAGAAGGAATTCAAAAGTGTTCTACTGTCTTATGAAGACTACTAAGGAGATCAAATATTGTTGAAGACTTAGTTGATAAGGATTTGACCCTTAAATTAGGACTAGATCCTACACATCAATTTATTTTGATCTTGTTTTATTTTTAGTATATCAGATCCGGTTTTATAGGATTTTGAACTTGTTTTCTAAAGGCTATAAAGCCTATGAATTTAAGAAAGAAAGGGGTTCTACTTAGGGGGACCTGAATGGAAATATGGGATGGAAATGTCATCTCCTATTGTAAAATTTCTCAAAGTTTGTAAGCGACTCTAATAGATGAATACAAAGACACTTTATTTCCAGATTCTTGTGTCATTTTTTTGTGCTGATTTTTTCTTGATGTAAATTGTCATTCTCTTGTTTCTCATATTGTTTTTCTTTTCTCATTTCTTATAAGAAGAACATGCTCAGGATTTGTCTTGGACACCATGATATGGCTTAAAAACAATGTTTATGTTTTCTTCCGAAGATTGAATGCAAAATTCGGATAAGCTATGCTCTGCATTTGAAATGATCCCTGATATTTTCCTCTCTCCATATCACAAATTATAAGGATCCATTGATGTGACTATATTTCTTGGTTACATATGTCTCTGTTATTTATTTATCAAATAATATTTAATCTTTGACTCCATTTTTCCCAATGGTCCTTTTCCATGTCTCAACCAAACCAGTTAAAAATCCATAAATAAACCCATGTTCTGCATAGCTAGCCTAATATCCTATTCCAAATAAATCTAAATTTGACAGAGAGATCCCTCTATGAGTATTGGAGGGATAGCTCCCTAACTCAAAGTGGTTCTTTGGTTACGCCTATCGATTTCCTCCTCAGCCTGGGAAATTACAGGGTGATAAAATAATGGCGACCATACTGGGGAACTTTCTCCAGTAGTGCACTTCAAGTTCCATATATGATCACTTATGGTGGATAGTGACTAGACACAAGAAGGCTGAGATCATTCACCTAGAAATTCCAATCATCTCCAGAACAATGCCAACTCAAATACTGCATTAGAGGAAGAACCTAAAGCATGACCAAGTAGCCTAGAAAGATCAGGTACTCAAGCCCAAATTGCATTCAAGACATATTTGGTTTTATCTGTAATTATGTTCTATTTTATTCTAAACCTGATCAAAAGTACATTGTTGAATATTGCATTGACCACCTGCTAATTGATAAGCCTTAAGAGACTAAACCCCAAATTGTAGATCATGTACATACTCATACACTTGCAGAAAGCCCAGTGAAACATGAGCCTTGTTATTTATCTCTTGCCATCATTGAAATTCCAGTTAGCTATAATCCCCTTGCTTTACCTCCTATACCTGTAAAAATCCCAGACCAATACAAGCCTCTAGATTTTCCTCCTATTCTCCATGACCTCCCTATGAATTACATCAATAATCTTCCTAGGTTTGATGGAGAAAATGTGAAGATCACCGATGAAAAACAAATCCAGAGGTTTGAATATTTCATTGACCTTTATGAGGTTGAAGATGATGATGTCTATATTAGGATGTTTGCCCTGTCTTTGCAAGGTAAAGTTAAAAATTGGTTTATAAACCTTACAGCTGCAAGCATCAACAATTTTCGTCAATTTGCACAAGTTTTCCTAGATCGATGGGTGATCATGAAAAATGTCTTTCTCATCCTAGAAGAGTATGACCATTTGAAAAGACAGCCAAGGGAGACAGTACATCAGTTTTCAGCAAGGTTCAATAAGGTATGTCATGTGATACCTGCTGATATAAGGCCACCCCCAGGATCAACTCACTTGCATTTCCCAGATGCCTTCAATCCTGAAATGAAATTTCAACTAAGAGAAAGGAACATTTCCACCCTTGAAGAAATGAAAAGGATTGAAGTTGATGTGGAAGCTAACTTATTGAAAATAAAAGCTAAATTAGAATCGTTGATGAAAGAAAAAATAGAAAAAGAATAGTCAATATCTTTAGAAGTGAAATTCGATATTCTGACTAACACAGTTAATAAAGTAATGCATAATATTAGTAGTAGAGAGGAACTTGTTGTTCAAATACCTTATGTTCCATTAATGCCAGAAAGGACAAGGATCAATGTCCCCAAACACCTTGCATCCCATCCTCAACATTTTGATCCACCCAATGATTACTTTATGTACTTAATCCACAACATAGCCAAAGAAAAATTTCAAAATTAGATGGTGATGAGAAAACCTCCTAAGATGATGTGCATGTTCGATGACCTTGCATAGGCAAATGATTTTCCTAAATATGATCATCAGGGTGATGCTTATGTTCTTGAGTTTTATGATGACTTCTCAGAGAAACTAGAACTATCTTCATGGGAAGAAGAAGTCCAATTATCACATTACCAAGATGTCAATCAATCTCTACATACTAATCAAGATTGCAAGGAAGAAAATGTAGAAAAATTTCAAGAAAGTGAAAACTGCCTGCCCTTATGTTTCGCCTCGCTCCTTAGAAAACATTACAAGAAGATTGTACATAGAAAGGAAGAGGAATGTTCTAATGCATCAGTTGAGGAAAACATGGGAGATACAGAAGATGATCCAGAGGTGCTTCCCTTGAGACTCTTTGAAGATCAAACCTCAGATGAAATCATGAAGCCCGAGACAGGTGATGAGCTGATCCATTTTGATTCACTGCCTCTATGCTTTAATTCATTTCAATTTTGAGAGGGAATCTTGGCCAAATTCTGGTTGAAAGTCACAGTGTAACCCATGAAGTACCAGTAGAGACAATGACACCATCATATAAATCATTATACGACCCAATAGATGATATTTTGGATGGTTTGTGTTCCCAAAATCATTTTCCATTTACTCGTAATGTCTTCAAGGACTATTGTGATATGGATAGGATCAGACAGTCAACCCCAATATCATGTTCAACATAAGTATTAGAACAAAACTCATCAGATCAAGCACAAGCATGTTACGAGTCACTTGAAGAAACATAGACAACAAGTGTGGCATCTGGTCATAAGGTTGAATTGACTGATTCAGAATGCCAAGAAATAGGTCAAGTCTATATTGATCCTATAGGTGTCTATATTGAAAAAATTTTCATCTCAGAACGACCATACTTTTCCATCATTTATGTCTCTTTGTCGATTTATCAAGCTTCCTATGATGATGATCAAGCTCACAATCATTTTCAGATACCCTTCACAAACCTATTAATAAATCGGGTGAAAAAAATTGAAAGGGACGAGGTACCGGATCCAACTTTTGATTGGTTATACTAGATATTTCATATTGATTAATATCAATCATTCTCAAGTTAGAATAGGATGTATGTATATAAATAAGATCATCAGATCAACATTTTATCGGATTTATCGTATGCAAATAAGCTTACTGGGGAAAGTATGTGGTTTATTTTGTTTGTGGTTTTACTTCAAAGACTCAGTAAAGGTTGGAATGGATAATCAGCTGATTTCTAGTCACTGAGGTGCAAGATTGATCAAGATACAAGTTGTGGGATCAACCCAATGGATAAGGCACTGATTTGCGAATCTAGAAATCTGAGATTATTGACACCTCCTTAGGAGATACCATCCCCAGTTGGAGCCTATGTTAGTGTCCTATAAATATAGGAGAATTGATGATTCAAATGTTATTTGAGGGTCTCATGATAAAGTTCCTGGCTTGCTGGTCTTTTTATCTCCTGAAATAAATTTTCCAATTTATTGTCATTAGGTGATAGGATGTTCACTAGATGAAATATTTTTTGTTATTTTTGAGTTAAGTGTCTTTAATATGAGTTTAGATTTGTCTTTTCAAGAAGTGATGAGTCTGTACTTTTATTAGAAAAATCCAAAATTTCACTTTCGGCAGCCAAGGGCCATTTTTCAAAGCATTCTAAGCTATCGAAAGCTGTCACTTTTGGTAGCTAAAATGGCATGTGCGAGGTTCTCTAAGATGTCGAAATGTATAATTTTTGCAACAGTTGGCCTGTCCCATTGGAATCTCAACCCGTCGGTAGTAAACACGCCATCATCATCTCAAGTGTTGCCGAAATTGACTAGAATCAGATCATGAGACGATATGGGCAAGTGGTGTATGTCTTATATTATTATTTGGTGAGATCTATTAAAACCTCATCTATTATATCTGAGTTCCCTATCTCCAACTAATATCACCATAAACTCACATCATTCATTTTTACCTAATCTATCACGTGGTTATATGTCCTGGTCGAATGATGCAATCATCATTATGATTTGAGCTTCATTCTTTATTAAAGGTTTATTCTAAAAGATTGTCATTCAAATATTTTCCCCATGTCACGCATCCTTCCTCTGCTCAAGATTCAATTCACCCTATATCAGTGCCACTTTGTCTCCCCAAGTCTTATTTTATTGTATTGTAGGTGTTGACGATTATTTTTGCTAATGAAGAAGGGAGGAGCTCTGCTCAGGAAATAGCTTAATGATATAACATATCTAGAATCTCACCCTGAGATTTTCCAGATGTTCAGAGATGTTGGTTGTTATAGGTACTTTGAAAAAATACAAGGTTTTCACCAAGGAGTGGCTGAGGAATTTTCATTAACCTTTGATGGATCCAAGGCCAAAGTGGGAACAATTGAGCTATAGGTTAATGAAGCCATCGTTGCAGCAGCAATAGAGATACCTAGGACTAGTGAAAGATGGTTTAAATCAACCATTAATAAAGACATCGAGTTCAGGTCTTATCTCAAGCCTAAACACAAATGTATTATTTGGAAGAAAGATATCCCTAGATCCTACTTGGAGGAAAAGTGGCAACACTTTCTCAAAGAAATCCAGGTATATATTACATGTGAAGGAAGATATGGTAGAGTAATGTTCTACCATTTCAAGCTCATGAACCATTTCACAGGTAGATGTCCTTTGAATCTTCCCTTCTACCTTCATAGAGGTTTGACAAAAATGACACACCAAGTCTAGGCCAAACCTAGCAAGGTGCAGGGTAGGATTTTCCATCATAGCCTTATGAAACTAATAGTGCTTGAAGAATTGTAGAGGAGGGATAAGAATTGGGAGCATCTTATTTTCTGGGGTGAATTTGAACCAGAACCCCAGCCTAAGGACAAAAATAAGACTTCATCCACTAAATATTCAACACCACATAGTAGTAAAAGGAAAAGAAGATCCATTTCCCCATTAATTGCAGATGAGCCAGGCTCTTCTTCTAAGTCCAAGAGAGCCAAAAAGATGCTTGATTTCAGCCAAGCTACAAAAGGGAAAACTAGTGCCTCTGGTAAAAATGTCTTGAATCTGCCTTATATAGATTTAGAGGAGGAGGTAGATTTTATGGAAGAAGAGATGCCTGAGAAATCATCTCCTGAAGAAACAACACCTGCGGTCCAAATTTTTGAGCATGAAGCCCCTGATTTTCAAACTCCTGAAGAAGCACCTTTCTCACCTTAAGCTCAAGATCTGGAGATCCCTGAAGCATCAATAAGCAAACACAGTAAGTCAACATCAAAGAAGATAAAAAATATTGAGGAAGAAGTCATGGAGCTAAAGTTGCTGGAAAAGGTGGTCAAATCCCAAAATGAGACCATCACAAGGACATCATTAGAGGTAAGAGATTGTTTTCAAAGACTATCTAAAATGAATGTTAAATAGGAAAAAGAAGAACAAAAGGCTGCTTAAAGAAAACAAGAAGTTGCAGAAGGTAGCTAGATGTTTGAAGGTGAAAATAAGGCTCAAATATGCAAAGCCTATAGCTCATTCGGGCCTAGAAAATATAGCAGAGGCTACAGAGAACTTGAATCATTAACCTTGAAGTTCGAGAAACTGAAGGAATTTCAATTTTGAAGTTTTGATGAATATTTTCAAAGCCTGTGGTTTCGGAAGCTTGCAGAGATCTCAAAAGGAATTGTTAGTTGCCAAAAGCTCTGCTTTCGGCAACTTACCCCCACGATTTTACGCTTCTAAGCCACCAAAAGTGCAGGAACTGGCAGAATACTCATTTGTTTCTCAGTTCAAGGATTTTTGTTTCTAGATCATGTGGGAATAGTTTTTAAGGAAAGATAAGAATTAAAGGGATACAGATCATCATCCTTTTCCATTTTTTGAGACACATGATAAGGCAAGGAGACTAAGTGGCCCTTCTATTTCTGGCCAATATTGCTCAGTTGTCAAAGAAGGAATTCAAAGTGTTCTACTGTCTTATGAAGACTACTGAGGAGATCAAATATTGTTGAAGACTTAGCTGATAAGGGTTTGACCCTTAAATCAGGACTAGATCCTACACATCAATTTATTTTGATCTTTCTTTATTTTTAGTATATTAGATCCGGTTTTATAGGATTTTGAACTTGTTTTGTAAAGTCTATAAAGACTATGACTTTAAGAAAGAAAGGGTTTCAACTTGGGGGGAACTGAATGGAAATATGGCATGGAAATGTCATCTCCTACTATAAAATTGCTCAAAGGTTGTAAGCGACTGTAATAGATGAATACAAAGACACTTTATTTCTAGATTCTTGTGTCATTTTTCTGTGCTGAAGTTTTCTTGATGTAAATTTTCATTCTCTTGTTTCTCATATTGTTTTTATTTTCTCATTGCTTATAAGAAGAATATGCTCAGGATTTGTCTTGGACACCCTAATCTGGCTTAAAAACAATCTTTATGTTTTCTTCTGAAGATTGAATGAAGAATTCAGATAAGATCTACTCTGCATTTGAAATGATCCCTGATATTTTCCTCTCTCCATCTCACAAATTATAAGGATCCATGGATGTGACTGTCTTTCCTGGTTACATATGTCTATGCTATTTATTTATCAAATCATCTTTAATATTTGACTCCATTTTTCCCAATGGTCCTTTTCCATGTCTTAACCAAACCAATTAAAAATCCATAAGCAAACCCATGTTCTGCATAACTAGCCTAATATCCTATTCCAAATAAATATAAATTTGACAGAGAGATCCCTCTTTGAGTCTTGGAGGGCTATATCCTTGACTCAAAGCGGTTTTGTGGTTACCCCTCCCGATTTCCTCCTCAGCCTGGGAAATTACAGGGTGATAACAGATGGTATTGGTCATTTTTATAACAAATTTCCTCATAAGAGAAAGAGAAATGATGAAGGTTACTCAAATAGAAAATAAACATATAAAGGCAAAGAACCACAAAGAAAGTTTTCAAGAAAAGATTATGCACCAAAGAAGAAATATCATCATCAAATGAAGATGAAGTTAGTGGCTGTGAGACATAAATAGTTCTATTCATGGCAGTATAAGACTCCGAAGAAGAATATGAAGAGGCCAAAGAAGAATTTGAAGAGGCAGAAGTTGACTACCGAGAAGAATTATTGTGTGCCATAGAAGTTATCAGAAGAGAAAACAAGAAAAATAAGAAAGTACAAGCTGAACTAGACAAGAAAGAAGACACTCAGGAACTAGAACAAATGTTCACAAATTTGAAGGTTCAAATTGAATAAGATAAAAGAATTGAAGAAGCACTCAAAGAACAGCTAGAAGGAAGAGACAATATCATTGGAAATTTGGAAGCATAAATTATCACATTAAGAAAGGATATTCAAAAGAAAAATATGCAGAACAACCCAAAAGTTTTGAAAGACATTATCAGTAGTCAAAAACCTCATCATGACAAGTCCGGACTTGGATACAATCAGAAATAAAAGGGATCAAGCTCCATAACAACAAAACAACAAACATATCCAAAAATTTATGCAAAAACATTCAAAGGGGATAGGAATGTCTACAAAGAAAATTACAGGGACACTCGTCCACTGAGGAGATTCATATTTCAAAATCAAGGACTGACATAAATAGATAGGCCTCAGGAAGAAGAAGGATTCATAAGAGTACCTCATTTCAGAAGATCTTCAACTCCCAAGTATCAAACTATATTTTTTGGTTTATGTTATGCATGTAATAATTTTGGAAATAAAGTTGTGAATTGCAGAGATAACAACATGAACATAAACAACTTTGAAAGTCATACACAAAAGGGTTATCCAATAAGGCCTAGTGAAACACACAGAAGAAGTTACAACAAGTTTGAATATTTGAGCACTGAATTGGAATGCTACAAATGTAACAACTTTGGACACATGGCCAAAGATTGTAGAATGACAGTCCCTCCTAGAGAACCACAACAGAACAACAACAGTCACAGACAAGAACCTCAGAAAAGAACATGGATAAGAAAGAAGAATCAATATAGAAATGAAGAATGCACACTTGCTCTACAAGATAAGCAGAAGAAACGTGGTTGGTATGTTGACAGACGTTGTTCAAAACATATGATAGGTGATAGAAACAAGTTTCTTACATTAATAAAATAAATATATGGATTAGTCTCCTTCGGAAATGATGATTCAACTAAAATCATTGGAAAAGGCACAATCAGAATTGGGAACAAGAATACCAAGGCAGAAAATGTTCTACGAGTAGAAGATATGAAACATAATATTTTAAGTTTGATTCAAATGTGTGACCAAGTTCATAAAGTTACTTTCTATTCACAAAAGTGCGAGATACGAAAATAAGGTTCAGGAAAATTGATTGCAACAACTGTGAGAACTTCAAGCAACATATATGTATTAAGTGAAATTGGAAATGAAAAGTGTTTCCTAGTAAATGAAGATGAAAGTTATAGAAAATGCCCCAGATCATGAAAAGTGACTTTGACTCTCATGTGGAAAAAGGAGTACTTGTTGGTTACTCAATTACAAGGAAAACATATAAGTGTTACAACCTTAGATTGAACAAAGTTGTGGAAAGCATCAATGTAAAAATTGATGAAATAGGTAGACAAGAATTAAAGGAAGAAGAAAATGAATCATTGGAACAACTTTACGAAGAAGAAGTAGAAGATGAAAAAGAAGTATAAGGGGAAGATGAAGAGGATCCAACAGAAGTAGAAAAGCAAGTTCAACAAGTGCCTCCAATGACACCTAGAAAACGAGTACAAAAGAATCATCTTTTAGATCAGATTATCAGAAACAAATATGAAGGAGTTAAGTCTAGAAGAAGAATTTGTTCACTAGAACAAATGCACCTAGCACTCTCATCTACGATTGAATGAACATGTTTTGAAGAAGCCAACAAGGATGGATTTTGGAATAAGGCCATGAATGAAGAATTGGATCAAATAGAGAAAAATGACACTTGAGAATTGGTTCCAAGACCAAAGGATAAGAATGTGCTCGGCACAAAGTGGGTATACAGGAATAAATTGAATGAAAATTGATAGGTTACAAGGAATAAATCTAGATTGGTATGTAAAGGATATGCAAAGGTTGAAGGAATCGAATTTGAAGAGACATTTTCCCCAGTTTCCATAATGGAAGCAATCTGATTGCTTTTAGCTTATGCATGCTCCAAAAATATTAAAGTGTATCAGATGGACATAAAATCATCTTTTTTGAATGGGGAACTTGAAGAAGAAGTCTACATTGAACAATCAGAAGGATTTCAATTGTCAGAGAATGCATATTATGTGTGTAAATTAAAGAAGGCATTGTGTGGTCTAAAAGAGGCTCCTAAAGCATGATACTCTAGACTAGATCAATATCTATAGTAGGCAGGGTTCAGAAAAGGAAGTGCAGACAACAACCTCTACATCAAGGTAACTCAAGATAGTGTTTTATTAATTTAATTTTATGTTGATGATATTATTTTTGGAAGTACTGAATACAGGTTAAGCCAGAAATTCGCAAAGGACATGCATAATGAATTTGAAATATCATTACTTGGAGAACTATCCTTCTTTTTGGGTATTCAGATACATCAAAGCAACCAAGGAATTTTTATTTCTCAAACCAAGTATATCGGAGAAATGCTAAAGAGGTTCGGAATGGAAGATTGCAAATCATTTATCACTTCCATGCAAACTAGTTGCAAGTTGAGAAAAGATGATGATTCAATGTCTACAGATCAGAGGCAATACAGGCCAATGATTGGTAGCCTACTATATGTGACAACATCCGAACCAGATGTAATGCATGTAGTTGGACAGGAGGCACGATTTCAAGAAACACCAAAGGAATCACATGTATTAGTAGTGAAGAGGATTTTCATATATCTCAAAGGAACATAAGATTTTGGATTATGGTATCCAAAAGGAAAGGATCTATCACTTATTG
This sequence comes from Picea engelmannii, assembly GCA_009831015.1. NCBI lineage: Eukaryota > Viridiplantae > Streptophyta > Pinopsida > Pinales > Pinaceae > Picea > Picea engelmannii. The sequence goes on from ML776572.1 coordinate 1,049,851, forward strand.
CCTACACAGATGCAGATTGGGCAGGTTGCATTGATGTCCGATGAAGCACCATTGGAGCACTGTTATACTTGGGTGAGTGTTTAGTATCATGGATAAGCAAGAAAAAATCATCAGTATCTTTATCTACAGCCGAGGTAGAGTATATTGCAGCAACAACATGTTGTACACAGGTTCTATGGATGAAACAAACTCTGACAAATATATAGGTTGAGTATGATGAGCCCATTCCAATCTATTGCAATAATACAAGCACCATCAATATCTCAAAGAACCCAGTGAGGCACTCCAAGACGAAGCACATTCCAATTAAGTATCACTTTCTACAGGAACAAGTTGTAGAAAAGAACATCAAAGTTGAATATGTGGGAACAAAAGAACAAGTGGAATACATATTTACAAAACTGCTTCCATGGGAATCCTTTGAGTATCTTCACCAGAGACTCGGAGTTATTTCTACTCCAAAATGAATGTTTTTGAATGCTTATATTATATGTCTTAGATGTACATGAGGAAGAACCATAAAGAGGAAGGCTCAGGTTGGGAGATCAGACGATTCAGTTAGGGGGAGAAACCTCGAATGGAAAGATAATTTTTCCATTGATGACAAAAGGAGAGATATTTATCATATGCAAAGGATAGAGGCATGGTTCTAGGGGGAGAAATGGTCACAGATATGCAGGCATGGTTCTAGGGGGAGAATGAGTGATATTATTTTAATATTTCATTAGAGTGTTTCCATCAATCCCAAAGGGGGATATTTTTGATTAATTGGGTTGGTCTTCATTGATGCCAACCCTTGAAGAAAGTTCAATAGTGAATTCTAGTAACACAAAGGTTTGGATAATGGACCCAAGTTTGTTTGATGTATAATGATATAATTTTTGATATATTTGTAGGTAGGACTATTCTAGATGGATAGTACATGTCATGCCATTTTCGGTGGTATGTAGAACGTCACATAACTCCTCACGGTTTGAGACTTATGGCCTTACGAAGTTGAAGGACCCTCATATCATTGGCTTGAAACCCCAAAAGGTCAAAGAAGTCAAAGTTCTTGCAAAGAAGAAATTATTTAAATAATAAATTGAAGTGACAAAGTCAAAGATGATTATTTAAATAATAAAGTGAAGTGACAAAGTCAAATAGGATTATTTAAATAATAAAGTGAAGTGAAAAAATCAAAGAGGATTATTTAAATAATAAAGTGAAGTGACAAAGTCAAGGAGGATTATTTAAATAATAAAGTAAATAGAGAACTTTCTAATTATGGAAAGTGGTTATAAGAAGGTTAAACCGAAAATGACGAAAATGGGTTAAGTGGTCAAGTGGCTACTGGATACATGGACAAGTGAAAAATTGGACAAAGGTGGACATAGGTGACTATGTGGACAAAGTGGTTATGTGGAAAAACTGGCCTAGAAGATGCTTCTAAGGAAGCTACTTGGAAATTATAAATAAGAGGAAAGGCTCTCTCATTTTAATCACACTTGAGCATATTGAATATCTACAGGTCACTGAGGTAACCAAAGGATATCTAAGCCAAATTTCAGAGGGAAGGTAAAGTAAAGAAGGTCGAAATTCAAGGGAGGATAAATTCTTTTGATGATGCTTTCTAAGGTATGTTATTTACAGGTCATCTCACCATTTTCGCAATAATTTTTTTTCTAGAATGATTCAGACCGTGAAATTGGGATTTCATTGAGGAAACATATCCAAGTAGCTATGATACAAATTTCAGTTCGTGGTTCATTGTATTTTTGGAGTTACACTCTGTGGCAAATAGGGTTTGTGGCTAGTCCTAAAACTAGTCTAAAACGGGTGTTTCAGGTAAAAATGTCATAAATTCTTCATAATAGATCCAAATTCAGTAAGAAAAAATGTGTTGGTTAGAGTACAATATTTAGTATTCTGTGTAAAATTTTCATATCCATACAACAAATATTTCATACGAGGCACGCTCTACAAGTTCGATCCCTAGAATAATCCAGAATTCAACAAGGTATGCCATTTTTTCTATAACTCCTTTTCTGAGAGGTTCCAAGTAGTGACACCTGGAGGAATTGCATAAAACACACTGAAGAAAATCGTGTATTATTTTCATATATTTATTCATTACAGGTACATAGTTATGATTATTTCAATTTAGGGTTGTTGACTAATCCAAAACTAGTCATGTGAGACTAAAGTAAAGTTTGATGAAAATGTAGTCTCTTGTTATTAAAGTTAAGGAAGGTTTGCAGGTTGAGGTACAGGTTGGTGCATGGTTGATGCACTTTTTTATGGTACAAGTTGATTACATGTTGTGTGGTATAGGTTGGTGCATGGTTGATGAACTTGTTTATGGTACAGGTTGATTACAAATTGAGGTACAGGTTGATGCATGGTTGATGCATGGTTCAAGTTATTGGTACAGGTTGTTTGGTGCAGGTTTATTGGTGCAACTTTATAGCATTATATCTCATAGTAATAGTGTGACAGTGGTTCCATGATTCTACTTATACGTCAGGGTAGTTGGACGGGGAAAGGATAGGTGGTTGTAGTCATCTTCTGGTTGTAGCTGGAGAACATAGGGGGTTGTATCCTCCCTCTGGTTGTAGCCAGAGAATTCAGGATTTGGAGCTTCCCTCGGGTTGTAGCCTGAGAAACTAGGGGATTAGAGCCTCCTTCCAGTTGTAGATGGAAAACAAAGGAAGTTGGTGCTTCGAATGAATGTAATTCTTCAATACATATAAGAAAAAACATTCCTTGGTTTTCTCTCGCTTTGGGTTTCCACGTAAAAACATTGGTGTACTGTGTATGTGTATGATTGTTAATTTTTTCATTGTTTATTTACTTTGGAAATGTTGGATGATAATGCTACATTGATATAAAAATTGCATTATATGGTTAAAAATGATTAGATTTCTCTATTAATGATTCACCCCCCTCTCAGTAATCCAACAATAACTTAGGATGATACTCTCCAGTGCCTGGGTAATCATGTAGTATGGCTAAAGGTATGGTATAGCCTCCTTAGTTTGTTCCCTAAGATTTGGGTAGAGTAATATTGTTTGAACCTGCATGTATATTAGAGATATATAGCAAAAGGAAAACCCTTATATGTAGGAACCCTGAAAACCCTAAACCTTGGGAAAGAAATAGAACACAACAGGACCAAATAAGATCTATTTCCATGCAAACTTGTCTTCTACATTCGGATGCGAAATTACTACATATTTATTCCTGTTAATAATTTGGGAATTTCACCACTTCAGTATTATTCAACTTGGAGTCGAGATACAGAAAATCAAAATTCCCATCCCTTCGGTTGAGTTAATGAAAAATGAATCATTTAAGAAAGACATCCTCAAGACTCTGGATCCCAAATCCATACATTCCTTTGTTGATATTCTTAATATATATGATGAAAAGCCCACTATTATTTTAGGACAAATGGTAGAAGATAGAGATGAAAATTGTCCTCCTTTTTATATCTCTCTAAACATTCATGACAAAACATTGCATAATTGCTTACTCGATTTTGGAGCCTCTCGCAATCTAATGCCAAAGGCAGTTATGGATGAGCTTGGACTAGAAGTTACCAAAACTTACCATGATCTTTTCTCTTTTGACTCTAGAAAAGTTAAATGTCTAGGAATGATCAAAGATTTGTCGGTGACATTAACTCAAGCATCTATGAAAACCATGATCATGGATGTAGTTGTAGCAGACATTCCACCCAAATTTGGATGTTTGTTATCAAGATCGTGGATGAAGAGGTTATGAGGAACTCTTCAAATGGATCTCTCATATGATACTATCCTTGTTTTTGGAGGAGTAAAAAAAATAATATAGAAAGAGTCACAACTTGCCTACATCATCAGTGATGAACAAAATCCAGCCAACCATCCAATTTACTCAGTTTACATAGGTATGGGATCTTTCATATTACAAATTGATGATTCATTATCGGATTCATGGTTGCTTAAGAAGATTGCATTCCAGTCCTCAGAAGTAGCAAAATATGACCTTTGGACCATGTTCTTTGATGGCACTTGTACTAGAGAATCAACAGGAGCAGGGGTAGTATTCATTTCTCCTTCAAAAGAAACTATTCACTTGTCCTTTAAACTTGATTTTAAAGTGACTAACAACATTTCAGAGTATGAGGCATTGCTCCTACGATTAAATGTAGCCAAAGAGATGAAGATTCAGAGATTACAGGTATTTGGAGATGTAGACTTAATAATTCAGCAAGTAAACAAATCCTTCTAGGCCAAACATGTTAGGCTGAAAGTCTATAGAGATGAAGTGTTGAAAATGATTGTTTCCTTTACAGACTTCAAGATTTCATATGTACCTATAGATATGCATGAATTGGATGATTCATTAGCTGTATTAGCCTGTGCTTTTATACCTCCTCTACCCCCTAAATTGAATTATGAAATCCAAGTGAAGTATAGACCCTCTCTTCCTGATAATGTGAAGTTTTAGAAAGTCTTTGAAGATGATGAAGAGTTTACTAGATTCCTTGGAGTGATTGATGAATTTGCAGATTTACAAATTGATTTGGAAAATGAACATGATGAAAAAACAGAGAAGCCTAAGTTCAGAAGTAATATTGGAGCACATGAAATTGTTCAATTGTCCACCAATAGAATTCCTAAAGGTTTGGTCCCTTTAGAATTTTTTTTTTATCACAATGATGTTGTTATCAAGTTAGAAAAGAAAGAAGAAGAATCAGATGTTTCTCAGTTCAATGTAGCAAGTGAACATAATCCTAATTTTGTGAATTTGGCATCTCATCTAACTGGTAAACAAAAGGCTAATTATGGTGAATTTTTAAAAGAGTTTGTTGATATCTTTGCATGGGAGTATGAGGATTTGAAAACATACAATACAGAAATAATCCAACACAAGATTATTTTAAATAAATATAACCATTTAGGCAAAAACTAATATCTTTCAGCCCCATGCTATTCCCTACAATGGAAAAAGAAATTAAAAAGTTGCTAGATGCTAAGATCATTATACCTCTCAGATATTCAGATTGGATTTCCAACCTTGTTCCTGTTAGAAAAAAGAATGGTAAGATTAGATTATGTGTGGACTTCATAAACTTAAACAAGTGTTCAAGGAAAGATAATTATCCACTACCTAAAATGGAATACATTCTGCAGAATGTGTCAGGGGCTAGTGTCATGTCTTTCATTGATGGCTTCTCAGGATATAACCAAATTGCAGTTCATCCTGATGACATAGAGAAGACAGACTTCACCACTCCATGGGGCACATTCATGTATGAAAAAATGCCTTCCAGACTGATGAATGCAGGAGCAACATTCCAAAGAGAAATGGATATAGAATTTGTAGGGGATAAAGATAAATTTGTGTTAATTTATCTTGATGACATTATTGTTTTCTCACACAACCATGCAGATCATTTGCAGCATTTGAGGAAGAAATTTTTGAAATGTAGAAGGTAAGGTATTTCCCTTAATCCTAAGAAGCCTCATTTTTCACTTAGAGAAGGGAAATTACTTGGGCACATTGTTTCCGCTGATGGAGTAAACATAGATCCAAAGAGGGTAGAAGCAATTCAAAATTTATCTCTCCCTAGATCAATGAAGGACATTCAATATTTTCTTGGAACAATCAATTTTATCAGAATTTATAAAGCACATTACTTGTATGTTAAGAAAGGATTATGAAGTAAGATGTACTGAAGAAGCTAAAAATTCTTTTAATACTATCAAAGAAGCCATTATAACAACCCCTATTCTAATCAGTCCTAACTTTGACAAAGAATTTTATATCTTTTCATTCGCTTCAAAAGATACAATTGCAACTGTACTATTGCAGAAAAATGTTGATGGTCAAGAGAAGCCAGTTGCCTTCTTCAGTAAGGTCTTGAGAGATGTTGAAGTAAAGTATGAATGATTGGAAAAACAATCATATGCACTCATCAAGTCACTGAAAGCTTTCAGGATATACATTCTTCAAGCCAAGGTAATAGCTTATGTACCTTCAAGTTTTGTTAAAGATGTGCTTATACAACCTGACATAGATGGAAAAAGGAGTAAGTGGATAGCAAAGTTAATTGAATTTGATATTGATATCAAGCCAGTAAATCTTGTGAAGGGTCAAGGAATTTCCAAAATCCTTGCAGTAGACAATTGTAATATGCTTGAGATAAATCTCGTGGGCATAAATGTAGAGAACATTCAGATTACAACAAACAAAGGTAGTGGTAATTTGCAAGTTTCTTCTCACTTAGTTGACTATAAGTGGTACAGTCATGTTATATATTTTCTGTAGAAATTATCAGCTCCAGCAGATTTGACAAAAACTCAGGTAAGAGTTTTAAAACTCAAATCTATTAAATTTTGTATAGCCGATAAGATGTTGTTTTAGAAATATCCATAGGGGATACTATTGAGGTGTGTAAACAAAGAGGAATCATTCAAAATCATGATATAGTTTCATAACAGTGAATGTGGAGGACATCACTATTGGAAGACTACTGCAAACAAAATTTTGAAGGCTGGATACTATTGTCCTTGCTTATTTTTTGATGTGCATACTTTTGTAAAAACATGTGACAAATGCCAGAGATTTGCAGGTAAACATCAATTAAAATATCTTCCCCTTAAACCAGTTGTTGTCACAGGACCTTTGCAATAGTGGTGCTTAGATTTCATAGGGGAAATTCATTCACCATCCAGTAATCAACATAGATGGATCCTTATTGCTACTGATTACTTTACTAAATGGATTGAGGCTATTCCTACCAGGAATGCCAATCATATTGTTATCATAAATTTCTTACAGGATCATATATTTTCAAGATTTGGCTGTCCCAAGAAGTTAGTAACTAATAATATTGTTTCTTTCAATGACAAAACCTTAGTCAAACTATGTGAGGAAATGGGAATTCAGTTGGTACACTCCACTTCTTATTATCCACAGGGAAATGGTTTGGCTGAGTCATCAAACAAAAGTTTGGTAAGGATAATTAAAAAGTTACTTGAACATAATACAAAGGCATGGGATTCAAAATTGAAGTTTTCTTTGTGGGATGATAGAGTGACTGATAAAAAATCAATTGGTACATCACCTTTTAAGTTGGTTTATGGCACAAAAGTTGTATTTCCTATCCAACTTTCATTGTCAGTTGCCAAATTCCTTCAAGAAATAGAATCCAAACCAAATGAACTTACCAGGAGGATTTTAAATTTGGTTGAATTGCAACAAAACAAAGAACAATTATTGGAGAAAACAAAATTTCGTTAGAGGAGAATGAAAGAATTTTTTGACAGGAAGGTTAAAGTGGACAATTTCAAAGAAGGAGATATGGTTATGAAATGGGATGAAGCGAGGTAGGAAAATGGAAAACATGGCAAGTTTGATGCTCTCTGGACATGGCCCTTTGTCATATCAACAGTACAATAGAACAATACCTTTGTTCTCCAAAGTCTATTAGGTGAAGAATTTTCAGGTGGCCTATTTAATGGGAAGTTTCTCAAAATTTATTTTTCATAAGGCTTTCTTAAGCCTTGAACTATTTTTGTAAATATTTTGATTTGAGTTTTTATTTTTCAGTCTATGTGTCAAAATAACTCCATGCCCAATGGAATACTGAGTCAAGTCAATTTTAAGTCTTAGGTGATAGGAAGGCTACTGAGTCAATACAATTTATTGAAACCTCATAGGGATATTTTCATCCCCAGAAGGAGCCAGATGTTATATCCTCAAATAACACAATTAGTTTTGTGTATTTAGGTGATAGGAAGTCATTAAAAAATACCTTTCTAAAATTTTCAAGGTTTATTTTTAAGAAGCTTATGTTTGTAATAATGTTTCCAAAACTTTGGTTTGGAGTTTTTTATTTCAAAAAAATAAAACACAGGTTTCGATAGCTGAGTGTTTCTCCAAAAGAGATTTTAAGCCATCGAAAGCACTAGCTTTCGGAAGATTAAACCCAAAAGTTGAATCTATTTTAGCTACTGAAAGAGCCAAAGCTCAGAAAAAGTTAGCCCGTCCTTTTGGGCACCTAAATCGTCAGAAATGAAGTTTCATGATTCCAAATTAAACCGTCGAAAACACATGAAGTAAGTTGTTTGATGACTTGGATCTCATCTCTGCATGACATATCAAATCTTTCAAGTATCTGTTTCATTAAATAATGTGGAGATGTACCTCTTGTTCTATCATTCGAGTTATTAATGAACTGTTATTTCAAATCCGAAGTTTCCCTCTCACATACCTTGTAATCAACACTCTTCCTAAATTCATATCCCACATTTCTTGCCTCCGTTGCAGCTGAGCCAAAAACCCCTTTTTCTGCGCTGTGTGGTTTCTCCTTCAAGCCCGATTTTTCAAAATTGCAGGTGCATAGGAATTTTCCAACAGATGAAGACAGGAGGACCAATGTTGAGGAGAGAGATAGATAACATTGGTTATTTGGAATCACACCCAGAAGTGTGTCAAATCTTCAAGGACGCATGATGTTACATATTTTGTGAGAAATTGCAGGGTTTTCACCAACAAGTGGCAGAAGATTTCGCTCTAAATTTTGATGGGAGAAAAGAAGTTATTGGTCAAGATGAATTCCAGGTAGACAAATCCCTTATATCCGAAGTGAAAAAGATTCCAAGAAGTAGAGAAAATTGGTTCAAAACCACTGTTACAAAAGATATTGAATTCAGGTCCTACTTGAAACCAAAACACAAATGTTTGATTTGGAAGAAAGATATTCCTATATCATTTCTTGAATAAAAATGGAAACACTTGTTAAAGGTCATTATTGTTTATATAACTTGTGAGGGAAGATACAACAGGGTGATGATTTATCACTTTAATCTCATGAATCATTTTACTGGTAGGAGCCCACTCAACCTGCCTTATTACCTTCACAAAAGCCTAACTAAGATGGCTCATCAATTTAAAGAAAAACCCAACAAGATTGAAGGTAGATTGTCTCATCATGGCTTGATTAAGCTATTGTGTGAGCTGCTGAAGAGAAGGAACAAGGGTTGGGGCCACTTCTTATTTTGGAATGAATTGCAGACAGAGCTACAACTAGAATACAAAGAGAAGTCTTCTACACCCAGGAGTCGAAAAAGAAAGAGGAGAGCTATATATCCAATGACATATGAACAAGATACTCCATATTCCAAGCCTAAATAAGCAAGGAATAAGTTGGAGTTTGTTGAGGACACAGAGAAGGCTACACAAAAGAAGACAAATTTGCTAAATTTACCATATTCAGACTCAGATGAAGAACCAGAAAAAGAAGAATTCCTTGTTGATGAAAGTGTAAAATTATCCATGGAACAAGAACCAAAAGCTGAGTGGTTCAACAGTCTTGAAAAAGGTGAAACATATAGCAAGAAAAATAAACAGAGCAAAGCAAAGGAGATTAAGAAACTTAAAGAAAAAATAAAGCAACAGGAAGTGCTAGAGAGGGTAATTAAAGCTAGATATGGATTTATATCAAAGCATTTTGCAGAAACCAGTGCATCCCTAGAAAATCTAGCACATGAAATTATAAAGGAAAAGAAAACGAAGAAGAATATGGTAAAAGATTATAACAGTGTATGGTGGCTAGCTAGGCATTTGAAGAAAAAGGTCAGGTTATTGAAGTTGCAAACCAAGCCTTCAAGACATCATCCTAAAGCATATATTAACCTTGAAACCCTAGCAAATGCATCCATCCATATAAATGATCCAAATACATCCATTCTAGAAGATGAACAAGATGTAGGCATTTCAGAGAAGCAACCTTAAGGTGTGTAAAAGATAAAACAAAGAATATTTTGAAATTTTGTCATTCTCACTAAGAAGGAACTTTTGGTGGCTTAGGATAACATTTCGACTTTTCATTAGCCACTGAAAGAAGATCTTTTGGTAGCTAACCGACCCAGCTTTTGTCTACTTTAGCTACCGAAAGTGCTGACAGAACAAAGAAGTATTGTTTTTGCACAAATCCAAGTTTTTCTTATCCAAATGCCTCAGGAACAGTTCTAAACATTGGATAATAATTAAAGTCATCATTATCAAGAGTTTATTTTGATTTTGGAGATTCCTAGCAAGGTGGAAAGGGCAAATTGGTTACCTATTTTTGGGAGCAAAAAGTTGTCTTGTGACAACAGGTAGCAATTTCGACTTGTCCCATATCTTATGAGGAGATACCAACCTTGGAAGGCTTACTACACTTGCCAAATATTATAAATACATGAATATCACTTGAGATAAGGAATTTACCTATTTTATAGGACCTCTGCCTATTTTCTTGTGCTAGTTATTAGTTTTTCTATTTTTGGAAATTTTGATCCAATATTCTAGGATCTAGATATCTGATGTAAATGCTATAAATCCACAAACATTTGATGAAATAAGGGTTCTATTTTGGATACAAAGGCCTTATACCTTGTACATAATTTTTTCAGATATAATACAAATCATAGTCCTCTTTCACTTTTGATGTCAGACTTCATTCATTACTTTCTTTTATGTACTCTTATTCAAGTTGTCTTAACTGCTAAATGATTGTCATCTCATTAGTCAGTTCATAGCTTGATTAATAATTATTTTCATTTCTTAATAAACCTATCATTGTGTATGTGGTTTATAAGTATTGTCTTCTTCACCCATAGTTTAAGCTACTGTCTGATCATTAATCTTTGAAAGCACTATTTTATTTTATTTTATACGGTTGTTTACCCTGATATCAGTCTGTTAAGGTTGAGTTATACCATTGATCCACATATACATAAATAAAAACACAATTTACTTTAAGTTACCAAGAATATTTGACCTACAACCTCAAAGAGTTTCTTGGAGAGATAACACTTGTGGTATACATATTTAGTATAAATAGGAGTGGAGGGCATGAGAAGTTTCGTCTTGAGAATTATTGTAATAGACCATTTCTTTGGTGGATGTTTCCCCCTCGAAGAGGCAAGTGAACATTGTTTCCTATCAATAAAGGTATTATTTTGGTGTTGTGGTTTCATCTATTGTGTTGTTCCATTGTTATTCTCTGCAATATTTCTATTTTATGCTATTATAATAGATCTGGTACCTAACAAGTTCCAACCCACAGACCTCTCCTCCTTTTGTGTTATGTTTGAACCATGTGTTATTAATAGTATGGTGTTTATTAATATATACATGTGCATTGGTATGTAACTGAATGACCCTCACATGATTTACGTTTATGGTTACATTATTATTCATATGAATGGGGTTGAGGGAATAACCCTTGACCCTTTTATGGCCAAATAAATACCCACACAACCTTAAATATATTCACGTCCAAATATATTTAAGTGACAATGTGGTGGTGCAATGGTATTGGGGCTTTGGATAGGGTCTTCAGAGGTCATGGGTTTGATCCTCCAAACTCCCAAAATTTAAATAATTCTTAACCATAATTGGCGAATGGGAGGTTTCCACATGGTAGCCTCTCATTGGCTTATCATCATCACTTGTCAACATATAATTGGTTTTCTTGGACTGTGTGCATTTCCCATTCATTCTCCAACTAGATATGAGGTCACCATGTCACCTGTATGGCCCATATGGTCAAGTCATATGTCACCCTTGTAGTGGTGACACGTGTCACCTTTGATCCTATTGGATTTTTCCTTTTTTCCCTAGTTTGACTCGAACTTTGACCGACCATAAATTTTGCATATAAAATTTATTTGAGACAATTTTTGCATTGTTCGAAAGCTATCATCAAGCTCTACGCATTTATAGTTTTTTTGAGAGAATTTGGGATGATTGAATTTTGAGAATTTCTAAATCCTTCTATAACTCTATGAGCATTTTGGATCCTCTTGGATCACATCATTAAACTCACATGTCATCTCTATTATAGTGGAATGATGTTCAACTTCACAATGTTTCACTTATACATTAATCCTATGAGATTTACCCATATCACCAACTGTAGTCTAAATATAGTCCCTAATAGATCTGATCTATGCACATGGACACTCACTCTACAAATTTGGTCCTCCAAACATCCAACACCCCCTCTTATTTGTTTGAATCTGACTTCAAGACAGAGTAAAAGTAGGTCTACTACTCTATTGTGTATGTTTATTCTACTATGTCGATGACCTATAATGTGACCTATGATTCCCCATCGATCATCTATGAGTACTCATCGCATGTCCCCTTAGCACATCTCTATGTTATACTATAGGTCTAGATAAACTATTTGTTTATAATGCATGTCATTGTACATGAAAGGTCGCACTAATATAAACTAGCTTCCACCTACAAGTTCCTCTTCAGCTATTATGGCCCTATGAACTACCTCATGCAAGGTATAAGCAACATTATCCTAACCATAGACCTGATTTTATAGTTTAATCCATATGCAAATGTGTTAACCTACAATTTTTCTATGCTTAGATGTAGTGCATAACTCATAAATTTCATAAATCTTGCCTCAAATTATGGTACTGATCTTATTATTCTATCTTAATGAGATGAACTCATTTAATTGTCTCTCAATAAAATCATCTAAGAAATAATGTTATTTAAAATGTTTCTCAAATAAATCCCATGAAGTTTCACACGCATCCATCCCTAACTATGGCAATAAGGTCTTCCACCAAAGTAAGGCACTTCCCTTTAGCTAGAAAATACCCATATGTACTTTGAGATTAGAGGTGTATTCCCTCAGTGTGAAGCACATTGCCATGTTATCCAACCAAGATTTTGTTTCCTATCCATTAGTAGAGCCACAAAATTCTGGAAACTTGAAATTTTCCAATTCTCTATGAACATGGTTACTTTTAGAGTTTTGTGATCCTTCTACATATCTTAAAATACCTCCCTCTTCCTTTTCTAACATATCCATCAATGCATATGACATCCTTTGGAATGAATGCATCATGGATATCACTTATGTAGAAGGAACACGTCCTTGTTCTTAGGCATGTTCCTCTTCTTTAGAAAGAGAATGAATAGGTGTAGGCTATAATGGAGGATGTGCACCTAGACCTCTATCCCTACCTCTTCTTCCTCTTATGTCCATGCCTACCTGATATGAGGAAATGATTAAAGTTTAATTAATTTTAACTTTAATAGTTTAAAAAAATTAATAAATTCTAATGTGAAGAATAAATAAAAGGGTGCAAGGCTCTAGAGTGTTGAACTTAAATATGGTACCACATGTAACACCCCTCCCAATATAAAAAATAGAATTCAAACACTTGCATACAAATTGTGATTTAAAAAAGTGTTTAGTCAACCTTCGCAACAAGAATAAGGTTGCACAATTGTGTTAAGTTGTAAATTATTTTTGTTTTTACTTAAATATCCTCATTCATATATTACTTGGTCAATACTTAATAACATGATACACCATTTATAATGTAACAAAGGTTTACCTAACACAACCTAGTTAGGCCTTTCATTTATTTATGACTCATAAGATTAAATATATGTCTATGTATTTAGTATGTTACCACACATTTTAAGATATTGTTTATCATACAAGTCTATTGACTTTTATCTCAACAGATATTATTCATTAAATTAAAAATAAAAACATAAATTGTAAATTACAATTATTTATCTTTATATTCATTAATCTCAAATTGTTAATTTCCAATTAATAGAATCTTGTTATTTATCCATTTTTCTAAGGGTTTCTTCAATTATTAGAACTTGTATTATATATATATATATATATATATATATATATATATATATATATATATATATATATATATATATATATATATATATATATATATATATATATATAAGTAAGTATTTTTATAAAAATCCTTTCAGAACCAAACATTACAACATCCCAATGTCTATCTGAGGACTGTAGTTACTGAATTGCCCCAGGGGGAAACCAATTTAGCCAGCCTCTCAAGTCAAAACCCAGTGTTTCAGATAACCAGTCAAATAACATAATTGAGAAATTGGAGGGAAATATCCCTGTGGGGAAACCGATTCGCCCATGCTTCTAGACCCTCTAGGACCAACACCAGACAATCAAAACAAATTTGAACCAAAAATATAGGTGGAAAAATATAAACAAAACAACCAACAGACAATTAAGTCTGACACATGTGCAGCAGTCGCAGCTCATGTTGTGGACGTGTTGCATGCCAGAGTATCCAAGGTGGGTGTCTGGAGACCTGAAGTCGAGACTGGTGTCGCGTTGTCCACTGAATACAGCTGCAAAGATGGAACCAATATTGCCTATGAGTCCATTGGAGCATTTGGTGATGGTTCTGTGAGGTGTCGAGAGCCATGCAGAGAGGAGAGAGGCTTCAAGATTTGTGACCCCTTATTGTCCAGGAATTCTAGGAGAAAGCACAGGTCATCCACTTCCTTGCGAACCTCGAACACCAGGTCTTGCAAAAATGCAAGTCCATCTTGGAATTTTTCACAGGTAGTGCAGTCTGAGCGGGAGTGGGGTTGTTCCAGAGGCTTCTCCTGGAGGGAGAAGATACCCTCGCATGGATACTGAACTGGTGGCGAGTGCACTGGTGATGGCACAAGATTTGAGTTCTCGAGAGAATTGGGAGGGACAACCAAGGTAAGTTGTGAGGAGGAGGCAAAATATGGTAAAGGCCCTGGGGAAAATCCTAGTGAATTCCCTAGGAGGTCGAACCACTCAAATCTAGAAGCCCATGGAAAGGAGAGAGGCGAGAGACCATTGTGGCTATGAGAAGACTTACCATAAGAGGATGTAGATGAGTTATGTGAGGGTGCGGGGGCATGATGAGGTCGAATTTCCATGCATGGTTGATTTGGGTACCAAGTCAAGCTATGCTTGTATTTTCCTTATAGTTTAGGCATAGTCGGAGAAGGGAGAAGGTGAGAAGGCACAAGGAAATGGTGAAAGTGGCTGGTGAGCACCAGAGGAGGGTGCAGACTGCGGGATGGCTCTCGTAAGAATGGATAAGGATGAAGAAAATGTTGGTGATCTCCATGGTATGAATACTATTGGAGAGGGAGGACACACATGCGTAGAGGTGACCAGCGTAATGATGGATCCATTAATCAGACGAGAGGCTAGAGAAGAGCGCACTTGGATCATTAATGGCGCTCTCGTTGCAATGAAGAAGTTTTAATTTCATGGTGTGGGAAGGGGGCGGGCATGCGCCCATCACGTGGTTGGTACCACGCTGGAAGACGCCATCCCCATCCTCTTGACACATGTTTTGCACTAACACCCCATCCGGGGGGAGAACTTGTATTTTAAAAAGTTATAAAAAGTAGAGATTTTTCTTTGTCATATGTGTGTGTGTGTGTGTGTGTGTGAGAGGGATAATTTTAAGAAAGGAAGTTTATATTAAAATGTAGAAACATGGGCTAGTATTACTAGTCCTTAATATGAAAAATGTAAAATGTTTGGAAATAGTTTTGTAAAAATATTCAAATTTCTAAGGATTTTATACAGTTTCAATAAAATTTTGGCGATTTTTAAGGTAAAATAACTTTATTCTATGGAATCTGAGCGAATCATTTTTAGAAAAAATGGAAATTGGTGAATATTTTTTGGGAAAAACCATGGAAAAGTATCCCATTTGCAAAATTTAGCCCCTAAAATCATCTATGGTCTGTGTGTGTGTGTGGGGGGGGGGGAGAATCAAATAATTCTTAAATATAGGAAATTATGTGAGCGTATATATGGGAAATTGTGTGTGTGTGTGTATGGGAAATAAAATAGTTCTTATATATATATATATATATATATATATATATATATATATATATATATATATAAGAACTATTTGATTTCCCATATATATATATAAACATAATTTGACAATGAAATACAACAAAACTCTTACATTCAATAGATAACCAATATTTGTATACACAAGAAAATTGTTCAAGAATTATTATAAAATGGTTCTTCTCCTTTGATAATTGAGTTGTGATCTTGAATTCCACTTGAGTCTACAATGACATTTTGATATTTGAATGGTGAGCATGGATTTCACTTGCATATACTTTATCTAGCTTTGGATAGTCATTTGGTTGACCACCCTACTAACTCCTATGGGTACTCTCCTTCCCCAAGGACCCTCAATATGCAATGGGGTTGTATGAAAGGTAACAATATAGAAAAATGAGTGAAGAGTGAAGCTTCAAACCTAAGAGGAAACACCCACCTCTTGAAAACTCTTCAATAATCATTAATATAAAGTTAATTTGTATGAAATCCGTCTAGCATTAGGGTGCAAAATATATGATCCCTATAGCTCAAGCCTCCCTTTTATAGAATTTGCAGCCCAGGCCTCTTGTGCATCTCATGATTAAATGCACTTTTATAGTTTACTAATTACCTATTATTCACCCATGCATATGTCACTCACATGCACAAATGCATAAGTAAATACTTATTTAAAAATATAAATTAGTGATTTATCCTCACCCTACTACCACATTTATTATTTTTACTCCTAGTTATTCCTTTGATCTTTCTAGCGGGAAAACCCCCCTTTAACTACACCAGGGTTCAAGATGTAGACATAGTGAATAATTGTCTAAAAGCTAATCAATTCTCTATACTACCCCAAACATACCAAAACTAATGTAAATAAAGCAAAGAAAGAAGAGATTGGGTAACTATACCTCTAATCCCACGTCTAGTGATGATCTCCCCGCACTTGGAAGTTCCACTGACTGCACGTCTCCTCCCAGGGTTGACCTGCATCCAAATATAGGCAAACAAAGAACTACAAGCATGCTATTCTAGATATAATTTAGGGTTAGATGTTAGAATGTCAAGTATAAATAAAAAAAAATTACTCAAGACACCATCATTTGGGACAGGAAAATGTGATTCTTTTATTCATAATACAAAGATTATACCTTACAATCTAAGTCAATCATTGTTCCATGAACCTGGTCCGGGCTCCTCTTTACCATTCTCCAAGTGCACCTTTTATGAAATTCTTCTCTCAACCTTTTGATCTCTTCTATGGAAGGGAATGGGTTAAATGGAGGAAGAAGGGGCTAATGAGGGAATGTTGAGGCAATTTCTCACAAAAGGAAGCAATATCTTGGGCAAGGAGGGGAAGTGAAATCAGGAAGAGTTTCACTGTTATTATTCTTATATTTGAAATGAATCCCCAACACCTCATTTTATATTCCAAAAGGATGGTTATTCGATTGGGTGATGGGCTATAGCAGGTGGATTAGTTGGGAAACTTCCAATAGCCTGTAAATTTCAACAAATTCCTTGCAACTTTTTATTTTTTGCAACTTTTGGAGGTATACGTAGGTTGTAGTGGAGAATCCTGAGTATGTACGTGGGTTGTAGTGGAGAAGCCTGAGTATGTACGCGGGTTGTAGTGGAGCAACTTGAGTATGTACGCGGGTTGTAGTGAATTAGCCTGAGTATGTATGTGCGTTGTAGTGAAGCAGCGTAAGTATGTATGCGGATTTTAGTGCATAAGCCTGGGTATGTACACGGGCTGTAGTGCATCAGCCAGAGTATGTAAGTGGACAATAGTGCATCAGGGCGCGTACATATTCTAAAAAATGATTTTTTAAGAAGAGCTTCTCAATAGTTCTTTGGAAAAATATGCAAGTAAGAGGGCCAAGGCCATGTGTGCATGAATAAGGAATTTTAGGGACATAACAGATGCCCCCCAATGTGTGAGGTCATAAGAGAAATTGATGGACAAAATACATTACAATATCTTCACCAATGTACGAAATCGAGTGAGCCAGGGAGGAGAGTTCAGGAGATGCCATCGACAAAAAAATAATTGTCTCTCCGAGGCGGGCATACCCATGCTCGGGATGAACTAAATCATGTTTGACAATCAAATACACTTCATATCTATTTCATATAACTATATGAAGTGTAGCCACAAGAAATACACAATGGATCTACATCTCAAAATCAATCAAAGATATATAAGTATAGTATCCAACTTCAAGAAGCTAGTGGCGTTCGATGGCTTGAGATGAGGACTTCATAGCTCGAGAAACAACTTAAAGATATTCAAAACTCAGGTAGGATTACAATGGACGTATATAACTCACTACCCTAAGATCTTAGATGTCTCATCTAGAAAATACAGGAAGATCTCGATGATCATGCGAAGAAATTCATCGATTTTGAATCAGGACTTGACTGGATTCTCAGGATGGTCGACTTATGAGGTCAAGAGACAAACTGTAGAAAGGCTGACTCAGGTTGGGTGAAAATTACCTTAGAAAAAAGAATGAAATATGATCAGACTCAAGAATCATGACATTGACATAAGTTCATGATGTAGGAGGCAACAAAAACTCTCCATGTGTTTGGAAGAGTAACCAAATGGAGGAGGACACGGATCTATGTAGAGAGAATAGATTCCTAAGGTCGTACTAGATCCCAATGCTTGACGAACAAATAGAAGGATGTGCTCTATCCAAGGGAGATTCTTTTTGTTGTTGAAAAAATAATACATATTCCACATCTCCTCTTTTTGGAATATTTGATTATTTTGTCTTTTTCAATTTTGTAAGAGATTGAAACAGAATAAAAGAATGCTACGTTACAAATGAGGAATGAGTGTCAAAAACAAGTATACTAGTTCCAAGCACAAGGAACCTACTAATTCTCAGAGCAAGGAGACATGTGCAGGGAAAAGACACTCAGGGGAAATTCCTCCATGGGTTAAGGTGTCAGGTCGTAGAGGCAAGAAGTGCTACAAGGATTGTGTATAAGTCATGCTTCAAAGGTTCATTTGAGAGCAACATGGAGCCGAAATTAGGCTAAATACACATAAATGAAAATGTGATTAAGAAAGATACAATGAGACCCCCTTCAATGTATTTTTTATGATCCCATAGAAGGTAAGCTCGGTAAATTTTTCATGTTTAGAGACTCTGAAAAATGTAAAAGAAGACTCTTGGGAGTACTTTTTTCGGAGATAGTCTAGTCGGTTCGAAAAAGGTTTAAACTTGCACCGAAAAGATGTCTATTCAAAACCATTTTAATGAGTGTAACAAAGACAAGGTCACTCAACGATCTTTTCAATTTTAAGGAGTCTGAAAAGAGATTAACTATGGACTCACAACCTTTTTCTGAGTTTAGTCTCCTTAGCCTGAAAAAGTATAAAATTTATTGAGGAGAACTCTCCCAGCGAGACGAGTCTCCCAAGGCGTACCTTTTTCCACTATAATCTATAGGCTTGAAAAAAGGTTAAACTCATGCCAATAGATGTTCTTCTGAAACATTTTAATGAGTGTGAAGGAACAAGGTCACTCGACGATCTTTTCAATTTTAGGGAGTCTGAAAAGAGCTTAACTATGGACTCGATGGGGGTTCCTTTTTCATAAGTAATCTCTAGGGCTCGAAAAAGGTGATAAACCAAAACCAAGGAGAATGCTCTGTTTTCGAAGATTTAGTCCCTCATGCCTGAAAAAGGGTTAAACTTACACCTGAGAATACTCTTCTAGTGAACTGAAGTTCCTGGAGAATAACTTTATTTGTGAAATTGACTGTCCGGACCGAAAAAGGGGTAAACTACTGTCAGATAGACGTGCCTTCAAATTTGAGTTTGGCGAGCATGAAGGGAAACAATATCGCTCGGCAATATTTTCATGTTTTGAGAGTCTGAAAAGGTCTTAGAGAAGACTCCAGGGGGTTACGGTTCATGCATAATACAGGTTCAGGTAGAGCCCACTGCTAGGCTCAGACCAAGAGTCTATTCGATAGTCAACCTGGAAAGTCTCCCAAAAGGGAAGAAAACACAAACCATAGTGTAAGTCTTCCCATGGTATAAAAATTGTAGTCATGGCTTCAAGAATAGCCTCCTCTTAAGGAAATTCAAAATATGAGAAATCACACAAATGAGGAGGGTCGACAGTCCCGAAGGGAGAAGTAAACTGACCATATTTTATATGATGATGGAGTTTTTGTCCAAGACTGGAAACTTCTATCAGTGAAGAATCACAAGCATGAGGGCTTGAGGATCTACAAACAGTGATATTAGACTCAAAAGGAGACTCAATATCACATGGACTAAGAGGGGGAAGCAAGGGCTCCCATTCCCCCATTAGATAAATCAATGGATCAATTGTTGAGACCAAGTCTCGAGAAGGAAAACATGATTGCACAGGTTCCTTCTCAGAAGCAATTGAACATCGAGGATAAGACACCACATAATTAACCCATGGCGGGGTAGAGTCTACATGAACACTAGGAACATATAAAGGGGCAGCCTGAAATAACGTTGAATTAGGATGGTGATTATCATATTTCAGTTGGTCTATAGTGACAATTCTTCCATTGTGATGGAAATGCATCACCTGGAAAATCGTAGACACCACAACATTCATAGCATATACATATCATGCCAGAGAATCATATTGAAATCTAAGGGGCCATGCACCATTATAACATCGACAAGGACAATCTTCCCACCTAACGAGATACGAAACTGAGGAAGAATCCCCATATATTTACTAGGACGTCTTTCAAAAGCCAACAACTTATGCGATGCAGACACAATCTTGGGAGAACCCAAATCTTTCCAAACCGAGGAGGATAAAATACTTGCGGAGGCTCCTTCATCTACAATACATCAGTAAATTTTATTTGAATTAACTTCAACCCTTATTTGAAAGGCTGCAAAGAAGGAAGATGAGGCTCAAAAAGGTCATTCCAATCAAAGGAAACCATGCTAGGGCTTGGAGGGGGTGTGCTCAAAGTGAGCATAATTCCCCCTTGTTCTGAAAGTACTGAAATGGAAATTCTAAAAACATAATCGATAGACACATCACTCCCCAAGAGAAGAGTGGGATCATCTGAATATTTCATCAGTGTGACCACTTTGGTATACTTGACACTCTCCAAGAGAAGAGAAAGATCAGTCGAATACTCTATCAACGTGACCACTTTATCAACCACTGGCTGAATAGACTGCAAGACAATGTGGGCTACAAGCACATCACTCCCCAAAATAGGAGTGGGATCTGTCGAAGATTACATCGACACGACCACTTTCTCAACCACTGGCTGAATAGGTTGTGAGGAAACCTTAGAAGACTCAGAATCAGAAGAGATTTTAGACAAGGACCACAATATTTGTACCTTTGGAAGGCTAGGGAATAAATGAGTAATGTGATCTCCCTTGAAAATCTTACAAGGGAACTTAGGCTTATGTCCTATCCATCTAGGTTTCTGAACCAAATCAATGCCCCCAGCATGACTGGAAGTGGCTAGTTTCTTATCCCCAACATAACTAGCAGAGTTTGTTGACATATCACTATCATGACTTGCAAACGTTGGTGATTGGTCGATAAAATGACTCATAGAGGCTACAGACCTATCGCCAGTATGACTAACAGTGACTGGAATTTTACCCCCAACATGACTTTCAGAGGCTGGGTGTTGGTATTCAACATGAGTTGCAAAGGTTGAGGACCTATCTCCAACATGACTTGTAGAGGTTGGTGATTGAACTCTAGTATGATTTGTAGGGACTAGGTTCATGCCCCCAGTGTGAGTTGTAGAGGTTGAAGACCCTCCAACATGACTAGTAGAGGTTGGTGATTTATTCTTCCTATTCTTCCTCTTTCTATTTCATTTAGACTTATGATTACTAGTATCTATAATTTCACCAGAGAAGTTAGAAGGAGGAGGAGAAGACTTCGTTGATGAAGGAACATCAACATGAATCCCATGACATAAATTTCTTAAATGAGAAGTGTCAAGAGTATTTGGAACATTTGGAATGGTACCCAACCAAACCGGTAGTCCCACATTCAACCCAGGAATGTACAAAGTGTCCATCAAAGGGACACCAATGTTTACAAAGAAAGGAAAAGCATAAGAATACCCTTGCAAATGGGTTCCTTGGTTGGTATCATCAGGAAATTTATCCATGAATATCGTATGCACAGTTACTCCCCTTATGGGATCGTTCAAGTCTGTAAAAGTCTCACACACAGACTTCGTTGAACCAGTGGTATAAAAAACAATGCCTATAAAGAGGCAGCTCAACATTTCTAAGTAGAAGATAGAAAAGTCCTCACGACCGACGAAGTGGGAAGTCTAACAGCTTAGTTCATAGACCCAAATTAATTACTGAATAACTCACTATGGAAAACTAGGGAGCACAGAGCACACACTGAAAATTCCTAAAGGAAAATCAAGAAGTAGATTATCTAGTAGGAAGGACAGTTACACCAATCGACACCAGAGAAACTAAACAGTGTAAGTGAAACTCGAACATGGAAGAACCCTCTGGGTATAATATGTGAAGCGTGATATGACATCTACCCTAGGTACCATGGTATTCCCCCGCAGTCACACGTGTAAGTCCCTAGAATATGGGAAACTAATTTGTCATCTCGTAGTCAACCACTAGACGGGTACAGTCGACAGTCGAGTGGATCGCAATGAGTAGGACAACAAGTCTGAATCCTATCAGGTTTATCGAAAGAAAATGTTCTGGAATAAAACAAAGGATCTCAAACACATTTGAGGTCCATGAAGCTCTGTAGGCAAATGCAGTCAGTATTACTCCCAAGATAGACCCTCAACATGCATTCCCCACTACATTCAATCTGGCTTTGGAGGGGTTATCTCCATTGCCTTTCCTCATGCGACCTCATTTTTATCCCCTATGTTAGAGGGGGGTCCCAGATAACTTTTACGACACTAGAATTAAGCACTCCCTAACTCAGACTCCAATGTTTGATTTAACGGCCTTGAAGAGTTTCCTCTCCAACGTAATTCAAGTCCCTAAAACCCTAAACTAGTTTGTTGACCCTACAAACAGAAAAAGTCTCGTTTATTTTAGATTAAGAGTTCTTTTTAAAGTATTTATTTACTCATGGTATATGGTGGTGAAACTAATGGTGTTATAAGAGACGAAAAGGAGGATAAAATTAAAGCACTTGAAAGAAAAATTACGTAAAAAAAAAGAAAAGCTTTAAAACTAACTCTTTGTAACTCAACTTTTCTTAACTAACTTTTCAAGATCTTGTAAATAAAACCTAAAACCTACTTTCCCTTGACTACAAGCTACTTATGTTTCAAGAAATCAAGAAAGAACTTGAAAAACAGACTATTTTTTTCCTTTTTACAAATAACCAACTCTAACTACTTTACCAAACTGAAAAGACAATATTTTATTTTTTAATTGCCTTAAAGAGAAAAATTGAAATAAATCTTTTTCTTTTTTCAAAGCAAGTAAAAAAGGATAAAAAGACTGAAACAAGTCTATGAAAAACCTTTAGCCTAATGCAGATCATAGGGATTCAATCAAGAAACCTACAAGGTATATTTGCAATTCAACAGCTTGCTTAAAACCCTTTTTAAAAGTAAAAACAAGAAAACAAGTAAAATGAGATCTATACCTAGGATATGGCTGTAAACAGAGACTCTGGACTGATCCAAGAAAACCTTGAGAAGTGTGAACTTCAATCAAGAAAGAGGAAAAATCCATCTATTTAAAAAAATTTCTTGAAACAAAGATACAGGTTGGTGCATCAGCAACCTGCATATGTACGTGGGTTGTTTACTGAGCAGGGCGTGTATGTACGTGGGATGACTCAATATAGGGCACATACACCTATGTATATTTCCAAAAAAAGAAATTATCAGGCAATATTACAGGGAAGGGACAACGTTATTACACCTGAAGGTGACCATAATCCCTTGAAAAACTTAGAAAACTTGAAAGAAACTTGAAAGGAAAACAACCCAAAATCCCCTAAAAAAACCTAGAGGTTGTTCCCATTATGGTCGTCAGTTCTTCTAGTGGGAGAAACCCCCCTTTAACTACACCAGAGTTCAAGATGTAGACAGAGTGAATAAACTTCTAAAAGATAATCAATTCTTTATACTACCCCAAACTTACCAAAACTAATGTAAATAAAACAAAGAAAGAAGAGATCGGGTAACGATACCTCTAATCCCACGTCTAGTGATGATCTCCTCATGCTTGGAAGTTCCATTGACTGGACGTCTCCTCCCAGGGTTGAACTACATCCAAAGATAGGAAAAAAAAGAACTACAAGCATGTTATTCTATATATAAGTTAGGGTTAGATGTTAGAATGTCAAGTATAAATCAATAAAAGTATGCAAGACACCATCATTTGGGACAGGAAAATGTGATTCTTTTATTCATAATACAAAGATTTTACCTTACAATCTAAGTCGACCACTGTTCCGCGAAACTGGTCTAGGCTCATCTTCACCATGCTCCAAGTGCACCTTGTATGAAATCCTTCTCTCAACCTTATAATCTCTTCCATGGAAAGGAATGGGTTAAATGGAGGAAGAAGGGGATGATGAGGGAATGCTAAGGAAATTTCTCACAAAAGGAAATAATATCTTGAGAAAGGAGGGGAAGTGAAATCGGGCAGAGTTTCACTATTCTTATTCTTATATTATAAATGAGACACCAACACCTCCTTTTATATGCCAAAAGGATGATTATTTGGTTGGGTGACAAGCTATAGTAGGTGGATTAGTTGGGAAACTTCCAATAGCCCGTAAATTTCAACAAATTCCTTGAAACTTTTTATTTTTTGCAACTTTTGGAGGTATACGTGGGTTGTAGTGGACCAACCTGAGTATGTACGCGGGTTGTAGTGGAGTAGCTTGAGTATGTACGTGGGTTGTAGTGGATCGGCCTGAGTATGTATGCGGGGTGTAGTGAAGCAGCCTGAGTATGTACGTGTGTTGTAGTGAAGAAGTCTAAGTATGTACGTGGTTTGTAGTGCATCAACCTGAGTATGTACGCGGGTTGTAGTGCATTATCCAAAGTATGTACACGGGTAGTAGTGCATCAAGGCGCATACATATTCTAAAAAATGGTTTTTTAAGAAGATATTCTTAGAAGTGCTTTGGAAAAATATGCAAGTAAGAGGGCCAAGGCCATGTGTGCATGAGTAGGGAATTTTAGGGCTATAATAGATCTCCTCCTCATTTCCTATTTGAGTGAGTTCACATGTAGTCACTACTTTGGTTATTTAATAACTCACAACCCACTTTTGTCAATTAGGTCTAGCTCAGCTTGTTAGGAGGAATAATTTTTATCCTCCCCACCCAGGTTCAATTCCAAGAACTCTTAACAAGTATGTTGTTGTAATGGCCTTGAGCCCTATCTTCAAAAGTCTCAAGCTTCTAACAAATCCAATATAGAATGCATTTATCTTCAAATGATTTTTAAATTAAGTTTTTAATTTCTTTTTTTTATGAAATGTACTAATCTATATGTTGAATAAACCAATCAACCATGCATTTTAACTTTTCATGTAGATTAATTAAAATGGACATGTGAATTCAAACATGTTTTTACATGCTTAACTAAAAATGGACATGTGAAGTCAAACATGTTTTTACATGCTTAACTAAATTTATTTTCATGTCTACTCAAAACTTATAACTAATACCAAGGGTTCCATTCTTCTCCATGCCCTTCAAGTGTTACTTTTTAGTAAGTACCAAGAGTGACATGTTCATGCATGCCCTTCAAGATTCCAACTTTTTTGGTGAGTAAAATGGTGCAACTGTTGAGACTCTGTTAATTCAACCTTTGTCTTCCTTGGTGAGAAATTAATGGTCACTACGGAATATGGCTTCCACCTTGTTTCATGACCCTCATCTATACCTCATGAGTAACAAATCCATGGCCCACCCTCATGGTAGTGTGCAAACTTTAAGTAAAAGTGTTACAATCTTTTCAACTCGGGCCAAAGAAAAAAAGTGCTAGCAAGGGGAAACATGAATGGTGTCTCTTCTCTCCTGATGATACCATGTACACTTCCATACAACCCCGTTTATCCATTTGTGGATTGATCAACAAGAATATTCCTTGTGCATGCACACAATTAATTCAATGCATCAAATTGTTGAATATTCACAAATTAAATTATATCATAAATCAAATAACATATCTTGACTCAATCTCGATTCATACATGTTGATGTATTCTCACATCAATGTATACATGTGACTTCCATGTCACACTAATAAAACCATCAATAACATCTAAAAATAATTTCACCCCAAACATATTCATTTCAATGATCATAACCATTATAAAATAATAATTTCAATTACATTGTATCAATCTGCATTTTATCCATCCATGTTTTACATAAACATTTAATAAAATTCATTCAAAATTACCATTATGTCAATTAAATCCAATCATAATAATCAAAGATTCTGAGTTTCATCATCAAAAAACAAGTCAACAAACTAGGTCATTTTGTAAACAAAATTCCCACAAATAATAAATTCCAATATGTCAAATAAGTCGAAACAAATTATGCACTATAATCACTCATGAATTAAATTATAGGTATTGTTTTTCTTCTTAGGTTCTCTAGATGCTAGGACTATGTGGACCATCTTTTTTGAGAAAGAGTCCCATCCTTTGGGCATGATTTCCACAACTTAATTAATATCCATCTGATTTGTTCCCATCATATAACTTGGGTCAGTGTGGATCCCAAGAACATAACCTCTAGAATGGTTAACTTTCCAAAGAACATTATAGTATATGTCAACATGAACCCTAATTCATTACTAAAGGAAATAATGTAATGAATCATTGAGGAAATAATCATTAATAATTATTAAGGAAATAGTGATTCTAAAAAACATTTCCCAACCAAGCATCATAATTTAACAAGACCCTCAATGAATTATCAACAAAAAAATAATAGTGCACTAGGATGGGGTGTTGCAAGGGAATCACCTCTAAAAAGGGCTATGACCTCAGAGTTATGTCATCCTATCAAATTCAAATACATTTCTTGGAATCATAATGAATTTTTCAAGCATTACACATCAATCTATATTTAACAAGGATGTACCATCACCTCAAAATTAGAGCACTACTCAATCCACTCCCTCATTAATCCATTGGTATATCATGACATCGGATACCAAGATTTGAGCATAAAAAAAATAAGCATACACTTGACAGTAACACAAACAACCAAAATATTTTGAACACGAGAGTTGATCTTCTATAGATAATTTCAATAAGATAGTAATGAAACAATCATCATATTTGTCATTTAAGTTACACCAAAAAACTTTATCAAACTAATCAACCAAATTTATCACCATAATCCTAAACAATTTCATGTGCAATACAACTCAAAAAATTAGCATTCACCAATATGAAATGAAGACATCCATTATCATATCAATTTTGAATCTTTATCCAAATCATCCCCATATCAACATCCAATTACTATGCATGTCAACCATTTAAATGTTTAATAAATATCATCCAAATCATGAATATCAAATTGAAAAAATCATCATCATTAAATTAAATCAATAGAGTCATCATCAATATCATATCATCAAATCAAAACATCATTATCGTTGACCCAATATCAACATCAAATCAGATATCATTAAACTAGAACATTATCATTATCAACATCATCAAAATTATCAAATACCATTAACATCATTAACATCATAAAACAAAATTGGGTGTGTGCACAAAGTTGGAGGACGAAAAAGTGGCAAGAGGGTCAGTTGGAATGCACACTCACAGGAACATGTGCGCGTTCTTAGGAACGTGCACGCATTCCTAATTCTATTGGTTTGTCAAAGCATGAACCTCCACTCAGCTTGCCACACAAGCTCGCTAGAAGGAATGCATGTGGATTCTTAGGAACACACACACATTCCTAAGAGCGTGATCTTTCCTCTGTCATACCATTTTTAACCGGTCACGGGAACGATTTGTGCCCATTTGCACACATCGCACTCGTGTTTTTACCTTAATTGAGCAAACATAGAGGAGGCACAAAGAAAAGATCTTGCCACTATGTCCTATTCAATCCAGGTATGTTCAAGATTTCTCTTATTTTCCTCCCAATTTAGTAATTTTTTGTTTTATTCAATTAATTTAATATATTCTAAAAGAATGTAAATTATAGAAATTTGTAATTTTTATAGAGAAATCTCTTCTAGAAAATTTAGAGAGAGTTGCCTCTTACATTGCCTAACATTTCCCCTTTAAAAATAACTATAGAGAATTTACAAGAATGTAATACCCCTAGGCTAAACCCCAAAGTGTAAATATCCATGTAACCATACTTTACTTATAAGCTGGTGAGTTGATGGGACAAGTTTGTTTCTTTTGTTCTATGTGCATTAAGTTAGTGTGTGAGGATCTCACATCAAAGGGATGTACGTAGTTGCAAAATGATACAACGTGTAGTTTAATGTTTGGCTTGCACTTGTGTAAGTACATGGGAATAGCGCACTAAAAGTAAAACAACTTAAGGAATGCAACATGCGCAAGTGTTAGTGTGAAAGGATGGCACACTGAAAGAAAAGGCGTGCAACCCAGATTCAATGTGCATTGGCTTAGTGCAAAGGTTTTTGAAGGTAGAGAATCATTTTTTATATATGTCTTGATGTAACGTGCATCTATGTAAGGGCGCATGGGTGGTTCACTGAGGAAAGAGTGTGGGTAGCCCAGAAGTTCATCACACATTGGTTTTAGTGCACACACTATGTATTTTGAGGTTGGTGAGCCTGTATGCAAAAGACTAGTACTATGTACTATGAATGGTAAATGTTATCACGCAAATATAGTGAAAATACATCCATGCGAAATACCAACCATGTGAAACAGTTTGGGGGGCTTAAACTCCACTAGCTGAGGCTAAGAGGGTTGGGTTAAAGGGGCTTAAACTCAAAAAGGAATATTTTATTAATATTTCTTAAAAAGTGTAAAGTAAGGATATATTATTATATCCTAGGTCCTAAGAAGGGGACAAATGGTTGAAGGAAGTTCTCAACGTGACAGGTGTCAAGTTGGGAACATGCAGTCAAATGGTTTGGACATAGTCCATTCTGGCATTATTCTATCAGGGATAATCATCTGACCATCATGAGTGGGGAAGGGAGTTGAATGTTTTGTCATAGATTTGTTCATTGAGTGAACCCGTTTTTTGTTGTCATGAACCAAATGTTACTATGATTAGTATGTTGAATACTTTCAGATATACTTGTATATGACATAGCTTGGAGATCTAGATTGAAGAAGTGCATTTCCAGGCCCTTGGGACATTGGACTGAAGAGGGGGGTTTCTAGGCCCATGGAAGATTGCATTCTCTCCAAGTGAGATAATTGTTGGGAATTATTTCCCAAGGTGCCAAACTGCAATGACAGGGCTTTGGGACTTCCTACTCTACCTGTTGTTGATTCCCTGAAAGGGAAGTGGGGTAGTTGAAGGACTATTGAGCAGAGGAGGGGAACACTTCCTTGGGTGGGATAGTAATGTGGGGAATGAGAGACTGTAGGTTTTTAGTGAGAATTGACATCTATGACAAAATTTCCAGTAATTGAGTCACATGTTTCTGAGTTACCTATGATTGAGTTCTTGTTGAGTGAGATACTTTAGCCTGGTTGGGAACCCTTACCTAAGTGGAGTTTAGCCCCATCTTGAGGGTGACTCGTTGTTAATATTTATTAATAGTGCATTCTAATACTGGGAGGAATGTTGAAGGTCTTCCCGTAGTTGGTGTCCTTTATTCAAAAGATAAGTGTCAATTGTGTGTCAAATTATGTTTGCAGTGATATTTATGCAATTGTTGTTATCGATTTATGTTGTTTATGATGTATGTATATTATGTGATGATTGTGTATAATTATGTAATGAGTAGGTATATAATTACATGTTGTGGATTGTTTGTTTATGTTTTAATTAGTGACAGAGCTGTATCAAAGCAATTTCAGTGGAATTGTGAGTAAATAGGGTATTAGAGCAAGAAAGTCTTAGGTGACTTTGCCTAGCCTGGGAGCCTGGTGTTATGACAAATTGGTATAAGAGCATTGACAGAGCATGTTAAGGAGTAGCATGCCCCAACCCGGGAGGCTGGGAGTGTTACAATATGGTATCAAATCCCAAGTTAAAACACTAAGCCTAGATGGGTTGATTTAACATCAAGTTGAATCAACTTTCGCAACAAATTGAATTCGGGAATTGCCGAATTTTCAGTCATAGTGCGTCCATGACAAAAATTTGTAGCACTTGAGTGAAATTGGGTAAAAGCCCTAATTTTTGTTGATAAATTGGTGATCGGTTTGGTAAAATTCACACCATAAGTTTCAACCAGTGGAAAACTCAATAAATTGTGGTGCAGAGGTTGAATTTAGGTTACTAGAGTGAAATTGGACAAATTTCACAGTTGCAAAATCGAGCAAAATCCCTAATTTCTGCAGCGAATATTTTTGGAAAATTAGTCAAGTGATTGAAATTGTTGTGTGCACTAAGTAGTAGTATTGCGAAGGCATGTGCACTAAGCATTGGTATTTGCGTAGAATTTAAAAGGATTCACAATATGTGTACACTAATTTTTTGCACTGTGCTATGTATAACATGTGGCATGCATAGACTATAGGTGCACGATAAAGTGTGTTAAAGATTGGCATTGCAGGGTACAAGGTTTGTGGTGCACAATTGATAGTTGATGTGCAAGGTGTACACTTGATATGTTGGCAGAGCACAGTTCAAGTTGTTGATGCACGCACAACATTGGTATGTTGTCTGTGCATTTTTAATTTTCACGTCACACAAAGGAATAATTACTAGCGTGCAGTGTGGAGATAACGGTACACACAAGATATTTATGTGTGACACAGAAGTGGTGTTCAATGGATATTTACGCATGACAAAATATTGGTGCGTAGACAGTACTAGTGTGTGGTTTAAAAACACTTAAAATTGAAGTAGTGTGGTCTAGTGCTAGTAGTACGCATAGAGTATCATTGCACGATACAAAGGTTGTGTTCAACAAAGTAATGGTGTGTGACATAAATGTACACACACTAGATAGTGGTGTGCGGTGTATGCACTACATTTTAGCAAGGTGTATGTAAAATTGGCGTAGGCTAGTAATTGTGAAGTAGTGCACGAGAATTCAATTGGGCAGTCAATCTTCCCAAGAAATCAGAAGAAATAATTTTGATGTTGTATGAAAACATAATTGTACATAATTTCATGGTTTTTTTAACTTGTTTAGCCTAACAAATTTTGTTGGTTTCACATTTTGCAGAGTTGAAAGCATTATATGAGAACAAGATCGGGACCATTTTAGAATCATGGATGATTTGCAGGGGGTTTTCAGTCATGAAGAAGAGATCAAAGGAATGTATGTTCATATGGGTATTGAAGGTACAAATTCAAATGGACATGGAGAAGGTAGGGAACAAAGCATGAACTTGGTGGAAACCATAAACAATTTTCAAAGGGATGTCCCGAGTCATAAAGTTGACAATGAGAGACTTATGAAGGCGAAGGAGTTGTAGGAAGACTTGTGATAAGAAAGAAATAACAACATGCAGCAGAAGTGTTGGAAGAAAATTACATCACTCTCCAAGGAATTCCACTAGGAGAGTGTGTAGTTGTTTAAGTCCCATCAAGAAACCTAAGAAGACTAGAGTGGATGAACTACAGGGGGAAATGAAAAAAGTCAAGCCTCCTACTTTTGATGGTGAACACAAGAAGGATGAATATGCGGAGACATGGCTACTGAATATGAGAAAATATTTTTAGTTGCATAATTATTCTTCCAGTGCAGAAGGAAGAATTTGTATTTATCAACTCAAGGGAAAATCATCTATGTGGTGGGACCAATATGTGTAGGTACAACACATTGATGAAACGAAGGTGACTTGGAGAGAATTCAAGAGGTATTTTCAAAGGAAATACTTGACTAAGAGGTACTATGACAAGAAAATGAAAGAGTGCTTTGAAATCAAGATTGGGAGTATGACTATAGATGGGTATGGAAGGAGGCTTTTAGAACTGTTGAAATGTGTTTCTTTCATTAAAGATGAGCAAGGTAAAATTTAGAGATATTTGAGTGGGATGCCACCATTTATCAATGACAAAATTCAATATGATGATCCCAAAACATTGGAGGAAACAATAAGAAGGGCTAAGTGTCTTTATGGTTAGAAAAAAAGGGAAAGAATCTTACCAGAAAGATTGGGAAGACAAGAAGAAAAGAAAGATGAACAAAGGAAGAAGGGAACTAAGACACCTTTCTTCATGAATAACTATCAGGAACAATCGACTTCTAAAGAATCAAGAATGACAGAGTCATTGGGGAAAAGGCCAAGGCAAGCACCTATTAAATGTTGGGGTTGTAAGGGATATCATATGTACAAAGACTATCCTCACATAAGTGAAAGAGTGAAGATTGGACACAATGCACATCTAGCTGAAACAATGGAAGATATGGGAAGAAGTGTACCTAAGATCTATGCATCTTTGGAAAAAAAATAAGCTGAATTTTAGTTGCACATTATTGAAGTAGAAGGTAATATTAATAATCATCTCATTGTTATTTTGATTGATTCGGGAGATAGTCATAGTTATTTAGATACTCAGATGGTGGAAAGGTTTATTTTTCTAAGAACAAAGCTTGGAAAACCTTGGATGGTGCAGCTAGCTATGGGAGCTAAAAGAAAGATTAATGAGATGGTCAAAGTATTCCCAATGAGAATGAATGGGTTGAACACTAGTGTAGATCTGAATATTATACCTTTAGGTTCCTATGACTGCCTAATTGGTATGGACTAGTTGGACCAACATCATGCTATCCTAGATTGCTATAACAAAGCATTTACTTGCTTGGATGAGGAAGGAAGCTTAAGGATGGTACAAGGAATTCCTAGAGCAATAACTGTGAGAGAAATTTCAGCCTTGCAACTGAATAAGAGTTACAGAAAAGGAATTCAAATATTTGTCGTGCATATGGAAGATACACCTAAGGATAAGGTGCTAGAAATTGAAGATTGCGTAGTCCTGAAAGAATTTGAAGATGTATTCAAGGAGATACCAGGATTTACACCCAAAAGAAATATTGACTTCTCTATCAATATGATACCTGAAGAAGATCCAATATCTAAGTCTCCTTACAGGATGAGTACACCTGAATTGAAGGAATTGCAGATGCAACTTGAAGAGATTATGAAGAATGGGTATATGCCCAAGTGTGTCACCTTGGGGTGCCCCTATATATTTTGTAAATAAAAAGGATGGAACATTGAGACTTTGCATAGACTTCAGGTAGTTGAAAAAAGTAACTGTGAAGAACAAGTATCCCTTTCAAAGGATAGATGACCTTTTTTATCAGCTGAAAGATGCAAAGATATTCTCCAAGATTGATCTCAGGTCAGGTTATCATTAGCTAAGAATTAAAGAAGAAGATATCAACAAGACTTCTTTCAGAACAAGGTATGGCCATTATGAGTTCATAGTGGTTCCATTTGGGTTAACAAATGCACCAGTTGTCTTCATGTGTTTCATGAATGGTGTATTCAGGAATTACTTGGACAAGTTTTTCATTGTCTTATTAAATGAAATTTTGATATATTATAAGTCTGAATAAGAGCATGATTAACACTTGATAATGGAGTTACATATATTGAGGGAGCATCAGTTTTATGCCAATTTTAGAAAGTGATCATTTTATTAGAAGAAAATACAATATGTGGGCCATATCATCTCCAAGGATGTAACGACCCTAGTTGGATAAATGTTTAAGAAATTATAAAGCAAAACTAATTAGGGGATTAATTGTGTTAACAAGGTATTAATTAAACAAAGATGATTTAATGATATTAATTAAGTTATTAATTAATTAAAGGTTATAATTGTGAATAATTAATTAGTAATTTAACTACAAATTACATTTAATAACATGAGTAATAGATTTAATAGATTAATAAGATATATTATAAAAAGGTTATGTACCCAACAAGGGATAACCTATTAATCCCGAGAGGATAAAATATTAAAGGAAGGGATAAGGGGC